>OZ038514.1:40806497-40833997 GCA_964036315.1 Acanthosepion esculentum | reverse complement strand
GCCAAATCAAATTGCAAAAAAATAAATAAATAAAAATAAAATAAAATACAATAAAAAAATAAAAAACCTGGGAGGTCAAGGCGTTACATGGCAAATGCCTAAAAGGAAACTAAAAAGCAGATGTGGACCAACAGATTACTGAGTTGCTAATGAGCATCGGATTGAAAGCCGAAACGGAAGGCCTAATTATTGCAGATCCTATCACTGTCACATAAGCAAGGATGCAACTAACTCGAAATGGAGGATCTACAGAAAATATCATGAAACTGTCGACCATATTATCTCAGGATGTCCAGAACTAGCAAAAAATGAATATACCCACACGCATAACAAGGTAGCGGCATATGTGCACTGGAAGATATGCAAGAAGCACAAAATCGAAACCATTGAGAGATGGTATGAGCACCAACCAGACAGTTACACAAAATAACGATGTAACTATCATCTGGGAAATGCCAATTCAAACTGACAGGTAAATAAAAACCAACAGATCTGATATTATCACAAAAGACAAGAAATTCAGAAAGGGTATGTTTATTGACATTAACAATACCATGTGAGAGAAACATCACCATGAAAATTATCGAGAAATTGCCCAAATACAAGGACCTGGAGATCGAGATTAACAGGTTGTGGGAAATGAAGACCGAAACTGTATGAATAGTAATCAGAGCTCTGGGACAGGTAACATCAACAAAGTAAAGTGTCCCAGGTAACATCAACATACAAGTTGCCCAGAAGATCGCCCTCGTGGGAACATCCCATATACTAAGAAAAGTGCTATCAATTTTATATGAGAATTCTCCTATAGAACCTAAGGACCATAGTTTGGACCCGGCTCTACAGGATACAAAGTAGGAAACATAACATACACAAATAATAATAATAATAATAATAATAATAATAATAATAATAATAATAATAATAATAATTAATAATAATAATAATAATAATTAATAATAATTAATAATAAAAAAACAACAAAAGGAAGGGTACTACAAAGCATGTGAGTAGAAATTCCCAGACACATCAGCATCTCAGAAGTACGAAAGTTTACTTTGTATGGAATTGCATATATCCATGAAAATGATCGAGACATTGTCCAGATACAAGAACCTGGAGATCGAGATTAACAGGATGTGGGGGAATGAAGACCGAGACTGTATCAATAGTAATCGGAGCTCTGGGCCTCGTGAGAAAAGGAATGGGCAATTTTACAGTGTCTCAGGTAACATCAACAAACAAGTTGCCCAGAAGATCATCATATTCGGAACATCCCATATACAAAGAAAATGCTATCAATTAAATGTCCATTCTCCTATAGAGTCTAAGGACCATAGTTTGAAACCCGGCTCTACAGGATACAAGGCAGGAAACATAACACACACAAATAATAATAATAATAATAATAATAATTTTTAACAAAAATGTTCAGTGTAAAATGTCATGATGGCATTTCTGAACTTAAGAAGGAAATGAGTATATAACAGAACTCAAAGGAAATAATAATAATAATAATAATAATAATAATAATGATGATAATAATAATAATAATGTCTCTACTCTGTAGTAAAGGAAGCCGAAAAATTCAAAAAAGAGCTTCAAATGGGCACAGAAATTCAAATACATCACTGTACACCGGCTGAAGCTGCAAAAAACTTTTAAAAAAATGCAAAGACAAATGCGACCGACCAGATAAAGAAACAATGGCAAAATAAACCGCTCCATGGCCAATACTCTGCCCGTACCAAACAAGCAGACGTAGACAAAAACCGCACCCATCAGTGGCTACGTAGTGCAGGGTTGAAAGGTGAAACTGAGGGTTTTATAATTGCTGCACAAGACCAATGCTTGTTAACTAGGAATTATCAAGCACATATACTAAAATACTGTGTTAGCCCAAGATGCAGATTCTGTGACAAATATCCAGAAACCATTGATCATCTTATATCAGGTTGCACGATATTGGCATCCACTGAATATAAAAACCGGCATGACAGAGTGGGCCAATATCTGCACTGGAAAATTTGCAACTCCTATGGGAAGGAAACTGGAAGAAATTGGTACGAACACCACCCTGACCCGGTTACGGAGATAGGACCTGTTACAATTCTATGGGACTACACAATATACACTGACAGAACAATCAAAGCCAACCGCCCAGACATTGTTATTAAAGACCACAAACAAAATAAGTGCCTCCTTATTGATATGGCAGTCCCTGCAGACTGCAATGTGTCTTTGAAGATATTCGAAAAACTGTCAAAATACAAGGACCTTGAAATCGAAATCTCAAAAATGTGGCACATGGGAACATCAACAATTCCTGTTGTAGTTGGAGCCCTTGGACTGGTTGGAAAAGATTCCAGTAGGCTGATTGAAGGGATCCATGGAAGTCCATGCCTCAAAGAGATACAAAAATTGTTCTGACAAGTACAGCCCACACTTTACGAAGGGCTTTATCTATGTAATTTTTTTTTTTTTTTTTTTCCAGTGGAAAGTGTCATGATGCCATTTCTAACCTTAGGTCCCTGGGCGGGACCCGGAAAGAAATGTGTAAACGCCAGATATCAAAGGAAATAAAAAAAAAATAATAATAATAATAATAATAATAATAATAATAATAATAATAATAATAATAACAACAATAATAATAATAATAATAATTATTATTATTATTATTATTATTATTATTATTATTATTATTATTATTATTATTAAAAGAAATATTACAAAAAGAAACACACGTATACCGAGACAATTAACCTCCTAAATGTCTAATCTCTCTAACAGTACTTAAAACATGTCAGGATTGGTCAGTACATTAGCTGTTCAACATAATAATAATAATAATAATAATAATAATAATAATAATGATAATAATAATAATAATAATAATAATAATAATAATGATGATGATAATAATAATAATAATAATAATAATAATAATAATTTCAGTTAAATTTTAGTCTTTCAACTAAAAACAACTAAAATGCATTTCCCGTATAACTCAACGAAAAAAAGCAGGGATGGTACGTACCCTAAATTCGCTATTATTATCATTATTATTTCTTTTGATTTCTGTTGTATACACATTTCCTTCCGGATCCCAACCAGTGACCTAAGGTCAGAAATGGCTTCATGACATTTTTCACGGATGATATTTTTTTTTTTTTTAAATGCAAACTAAGATAACACATTTCACATATATAAAGACATTCGTAATGTGTGGGTATAACTTTTTTTTGGTATTTTTTTAAGCATGGGCTACTGGGAATTCTTTCAAGGAGTCTAACGGAATCATTTCCAGGTTTTGTTTCTTGGTACACTCATGTCAATCAGTGCATAAACTTTTTTCTTTTCTATCTTTGATAATACTTTCAGCGCAGGTGGCTTGCATTGTTCACTCTGTGTTGATAAAAAAATTCCCAGAGGATGGTAACATTTGCTCCCCCAGTCACAGTTTCAGGTCGATGTTCGAAACAGTTTGCAGCTGATTTTATTCCATAGTGATCCAAAGCAGATATTGACCTAGGCTGTCGTGACTTCTCTTGCTCGATGCGTGTTAGTGTTAAGCATTCTAAGATAAGGTGATCAATAATTTCAATGTATTGGTTACAGAACTTACACTTTGGCACCATACTATTATGCATGATATTATCTTGGTAGTTGGGTGTAAACTGGTTCTGGTCCTGTACAACTTGAATAAAACCTTCAGTTCTATCCTTATTATTATTATTATTATTATTGTATTTAATAGTATATACATAAATACTTTGTTTTTTTTAACGATTTTTAATCGAAATTTTATTTCTTTTACTCATATATGATTATACTTATGATTTCACTGTATAATTTCTATAGTTATTCTATATATTATTGTTATGGTAATTTACCCACGCACGCATGGGCCCTCCAAGCTATAAATAGGAGCAGGTACTGCCTTTTGAAGAGGGAAGTTTCCAGTAGTCAGCTCTGACAGTCAGACCGAGCATTCTTGCTGTAACACTCTCGTTTGTATTACTGTTTCTGTTAATATATTTAACTCAATTCCTCTCTTTGTGTCTTTATTTCTTGCTCAAACAAGGCCACAACAACAACAATTATTATTATTATTATTATTATTATTGGTAAAACTGAACACACATCTGTACTTGTTCCTCCATTTATCTATTTTCTTTTGTTGTTGTTGTTGTTATTGTTGTTTTTGTTCTTGTTCTTGTTCTTGTTGTTGTTGTTGTTGTTCTTCTTCTTCTTCTTCTTCTTCTTCTTCTTCTTCTTCTTATTATTATTATTATTATTATTATTACCACTACTACTACCTACTATTACTGACCTACTCTATATTCTATACATTATACCATTATCAATAATATTTAGCGTGTTATTTTTTTTTTTTAGATTTTACAATGGCGGATACAGATGGTCAGATTCTGATAATTTTAATGCATTTTTAAAATACTTAGCCTCACAGCTCCCGAAAAAGCTTAGGAAATACTGGAGGTCGAAGGAAGTGTTTAAAATTGGTTTAAGGCTTTTTAAAGTTTTTATTTTTTAAATAAAGTGGATTGAGAAGTAGTTAAAACGAACCTGGCTCGAAACTCTGGTCACAGGCACCAAAAATGGTTTCAAATGGCGTAGGGTTAATAATATGCAAAGGCGTAAGTAAGCTTTAAAAATAGGTAGATAAAAAATGATTATAAAATGAAAATTATTTATATATTCGTCACTTAGATCAGGTTGAAAAGAATTTGAACGAGTTCAAATAGTTAATATGCCGAGTGACCTACGGCAAGCGAAAAATGTTTTTTTTTCGTTGTTTCCACATAATGAAAACAAAAGTTACCAATTTTAAAATAATTAAATATATAAACAACACTCTTTCCAAGCTGTGCTTGTTAAAAGCTATTTTTTGGATTTCCTGGGGGGATTTTTTTTATGCGTTTTTGAGTTCCATTCTTTATCAGGCCGAAATATCCAACCACAACAGGAAAGGCTTTTAGCTTTTAAGTGTCATACTTTTCTATTTCCTTCTGCAGGTCTACCGATATAGAACAGTACCAAAAATTCCTTTAATACCTGGTGATATCAACACATAATCTTTCAACAACAATGCGTATGATAACAGAACGTCACTTTCTAAATATTATTGGCACTTAAAAGAAGTTAACAAAACCCCCACAGTAAAATAGAAAATATTAAAAATAACTAGAACATGTAAATCCTTACATGACCCATGTTCCCTATATTTACAAGAAATAATTCATATTATAAAGTTTTTTAACAATAAAAACCTGTTAACCTAAAGAAATGAATTAACTGTGTTATGTTGCCATTGTCTACAATGAAGAAGACAGACATAATAATTTAAATTGAAAAGACATTAAAATAACACATTATTCTATATATTATTGTTATGGTAATTTACCCACGCACGCATGGACTCTCCAAGCTATAAATAGGAGCAGGTACTGCCTTTTGAAGAGGGAAGTTTCCAGTAGTCTTTTAAAAATGCATCTTTTACTTAAGATATAATTAAAATATTGTTCATACATAATTACGTATTATAATTGTATAGCCATTATTTTATTACTATATAATGGTCCACCCAACATTTATTTGATTTACTCATCTATAATATTGCCATGTTTTACCGTCTATTCATTATAATTAACAACCTATATAGATGTTTTTTAATTTTACATATTGGCTAATTTAAAAACTTCCTGAGTATATTAAAAACATTTAAAAATGTTTTTTTTTTTAAATCCGTTTCTGATAAATGTATATCTACTTCAACATAGCGGTAAATCATACTTGGCTATACCAATAATACATTTCTAGCTGCAGTTGTTTCCTAGTATCGTTGAATGGCATGTCTAATTATCAGTTTTCTTGACATGTCAAAAATAACCCACCCACCTTCACTCTTTGACCTTATTTTTATATTTTAGCGTAGACCTGACATTCATTGGTTAATCTAGACACACCCATGAGAATATTTATAATTCTGACCTTATGCCCCACTTTAACATACAAAAAGAGCTAAATATTTGTTTTTAAATTTCTCTAATAAATCATTTTTATCTGCCATCGCCTAAAGAAGTGCCATCTTAGTACTGAAACATGAAAGTTTTTGTGTAGCGATGTAAAATGTTTTATTGTAATATATTATTATAAAAATATTATAATAAAATCATATATATATATATATATATATATATATATATATATATATATATATATATATATATATGAGAAAAGTAGACTTTGGGGTCGATACCCAGTGCTGAGTGGTGACAGACAGTCTGTTTCATGTTTAAACGAAATCTTTAGGCCATGTGTGTGTGCTTTGGCTCGACTCTTTATATATGCTCTATTAAAAGTGCTTTTTTATGCATATATAACTACTCGAGCTAAAACACAAAGCACATGGCCTGAAGATTGCTTTTAAGCATGAAACAGACTGTCGTCGCTGGACGTTGACATCAATGTTTACTTTCTATTTACATACTCTCTATCCCCGATACTGAGCACTTTTACAGCCTAACTTAAAACTATATCTTATCATATATATATATATATATATATATATATATATATATATATATATATATATATATATATGAGTGTGTGTGTGTGTACGCTCACGCGTGTGTGTACTAGTAAATCTTTTAACAATGCAAGCGTAGAATAAATAAATGCATGATAATATAATAAAGACTATCATCCGAATTAAACGAAAACAACACGTAATAATAATAATATAATAATATAATAATAATATAATAATGATAATAATAATAACAATAATAATATAATAATAATAATAATAATAATATAATAATAATAATATAATAATAATATAATAATAATAATATAATAATAATATAATAATAATATAATAATAATAATATAATAATAATATAATAATAATAATATAATAATAATAATAATATAATAATAATAATAATATAATAATAATAATATAATAATAATATAATAATAATAATAATATAATAATAATATAATAATAATAATAATATAATAATAATAATATAATAATAATAATAATATAATAATAATATAATAATAATAATATAATAATAATAATATAATAATAATAATAATAATATAATAATAATAATATAATAATAATAATAATATAATAATAATATAATAATAATAATAATAATAATAATAATAATAATAATAATAAGTCAGATTATGTGATAAATATCAAGAAACACTTAAAGATCTTGTATCCGGTTTCACGGTGTTAGCATCCACTGAATAGAAAATTCGACATGATAGAGTGGGCCAATATCTGCACTGGAAAATATGTAACTTTTACGGGAAGGAAACTCCAATAAACTGGTATGAACTTCACCCGGTTACAGAAACAGGGCCTGTCACAGTTTTATGGGACTTTGCAATGCATACTGAGAGAACAATCAAATCTAATCGCCCAGGCATTGTGATCAAAGACCACAAAACCGGAATGACATTCCCTGAGATTATAATGTATCTTTGAATATTTTCAAAATAAATAAATAAACTATCAAAATCTAAGGATCTTGAAGTGGAAATCTAAAAAGATATGGCACATGAGGTCATCAATAAATCCAGCTGTTGTTGGAACCCACGGATTGATTGAAAAAGGTTCCGAGAGACTTATTGAGTGGGATTCCTGGTAGCCCATGCCTTAAAGAAAGACAAAAATTGTTCTCAAGAGTACAGCCCCACACATTGCGAAGGGCTTTATCTATGTAAAATTTGTGTTTTTTTTTTCACAAGGATCAATGGAAAATGTCATGAAGTCATTTCTGACATTAGGCCTCTGGTAGGGACCCGGAATTTGTTTCGCTTTGAATATGAAATTATCAGAGAATTGGAAGAGTTTATATGTATTTTCTATGTATTTTTAGTCTTCAAGTAAATAGTGAGAAATACAAGTTCAAGACCTATTAATAGAATTTTTCCATTTCCTTATACGTTTCCTTAAAATTGTTTTTGATATATAAAAATATATATATCGCTTTCACACACACATACACACACACACACACACACACATATATATTAGCTCTCGATAAAATAATTTAATCTGTCGTAGGGAGTAAAGAGCGAATTTGTAAACAGTCACTATTACTGCTGATAATTCAAGACTCTACATGCTGATTGAGTTCTCTGAGTGAGTGGTGTGTTTATGAAAAATAAATATGCAAAAAAAAAAAAAAAAATTCCTCTCTGCCATAGCCTAGGAGTTAGAATCTCCGACTGATACCAAATCAGTCAGGTTTCGGTCCCGACCTGAAGCGATCGGATGTCTAGCCACTATGAGGATACAGTGAAACAGTCTGTCTATGGATGACGATAAATATATAGAAAATTGATTAAGAAAAATTCCGAAATATTCTTTCAATTACTTTTCATTTTACCAACCACTACAGCCACCAAGAAATTAATTCGTAGACGCGAAAGGGTTAAAACCAAAACAGATAACCAGAACACATCTATACTATTTTACCAATCATAACTGAATGAAAATATGCTACCTAAATATATCTACAAAGACACACACGCATATATATATATATATATATATATATTATAAATTAATAGATTTAAAATATGGTTTTACCGCTACACAGTGATGACCATGTTTCAGAAATGGAAGCTAAAGCCCCTGAATTTAATTTTGTTATTAAACCAAAGACATTAGTTCCATTTCCTCATCAAGCGAATTTTGGAGTAACTTACTTTTTAAAATTTACGGTTGTTAACGGCACAGGAAAGATTCATAGTTTGAGGGTTTCCAAGGTTACCGATAAATCCATTCATCTAGACAAGGGGTGGTAGAGGGTTCAATTTTTAATTTTCGTTGTCTCAGTTAATAGTTACATTTGAAAGCGGGGTTATGTTTAGGGATGGGTAGGGATGTATCTTTTAACAAATTCTGACATCCGCTAAATTCATGTCATCTGGGTTTATTTCTAACGGCAAAAATTCTTATGGTATTATTTCTATTTGTATATTTAAAGATTTTGAGGGACTGTTTAGGTTAGAATATGTTTTATCCACCTTTCTAAAAAGTTATTTTTAATATTTAATATACTATACTCCTAGTTAAAAACCAAGTAAATGTATTAGGATTACTTACAGTATTTCCTTTTTATTTATATATACATATATATATATATATATATATATATATATAATCATTTATTTGAATATTACAACATAAATATGTTATAAAATCACTACAAAAATAGCCATTTTGTTTCAACACCTCTGGTGTCTTATCAAGTGATGATGTAGAATATAGAATAAATGGTTTTAAAAGTTTCAAATTAATTAACGATCCTTAGCTAGGAGTAAACGCTGTTACATAAGCTAGAATGACCAATCAAAATACAAGTATAGGGTAATTCGAAAAATCTGACAACTAAGCAAGGTTATCATAGATATTAAAAGATTTATAAAATTTGAAATTTAAATTAAAAGTAAAAAATTACCTATTTAGAAATCTAAATCAAATCTCTATTAAGTTTTAAATTGTAGAATTACCGAGGAGAAAAAATATAAAATATAAAAAATAAAAATAAAAGATATATATGCTATTTAATTTATATTTTCATTGAAATTATGTTAAAAGGGATGTTCAGATCCCCAGACAGAAATGTATACATTTTTAGTTTCATTTCAACATGGTAGTCGCCTCTCACGCGAAATCATTCGAACATACTCAGGTTATAATACATAAGCGCTCAGACGTATTTAGATATATATACTCACATAAAATACGGTGACGAGAGACAACCCTTGATAAAAAAAAAACAAAAAAAAAACGAACATCTACACTACACACACCCATACGTACGCAAACATACGATTAAATGTGCATGCACTTTCCCTACACATAGACATCAATAAACACAGGCACATACATCTACATCCACAATGACCTAGACGGTCAGATGTCATTGCCAAATGATTATATCTGCTCTACTCTGTATTGAGCACTCTTTAAAGAATAATAATTGTTGGTTATTGGAATTTACTCCGTATATACCAATCCCACACTTGGTTATATATATATATATATATATACGTGTGTGTGTATTTAAATATAATATATATATTTAGGCAGCATATCTTCATTCAAACATTTTTCATTGAGTAATATGTATATTTATTTTCATAAAGCCCTTTCTAGTTCTCTAATCAGTCTCTTGATGTCAAGACGAAATTCATTAAAGAAAGCGCCGTATTTTTTACCACCCAAATGTTTCAATAAGTTTGTCTTTGTATTTCACCTCTGAGGAAGATCTCGGAGGAGATTGAAAGTACATAGGTAGGAAAAAACTACAGCGCCTGTCGGATTCAATTTTGACTTCATTTCAAATATCCCATAAGCGAATGTATTTCGGACAGAAAAAAACATTTATATATATATATATATATATATATATATATATATATATATATATATATATATATATATATATATATTCTTACTCTATACATGTCTGTCCATTCATCCATTGCTAGACATTTACACCAAAACTTATGTCCACATTCACAGTATAGAAAATAACAAATTAAAACTACAGATCCTCGAAGCAATCTTCATTAAATAATTGAAGCCGACACTGAATAGGATCAACTACGAATACTGGAATAATGTTCTAAAATGCCTATAAAAAGAACAGTTTTCACGCTTTAATGCGCGCTCGGCCATGACATTCCACCATAAAAAAAAAGAAATGGGTAACTTTTCACGTTCTAATGAACGATAAAGCATAACTGTCAATCGTAGCATTTAAACGCAAAAGAAAAAAACATAATGGGTAACTTTTCACGTTCTAATGAACGATAAAGCATAACTGTCAACCGTAGCATTTAAACGCAAAAGAAAAAAAACATAATGTGTAACTTTTCACGTTCTAATGAACGATAAAGCATAAATGTCAACCGTAGCATTTAAACGCAAAAGAAAGAAAACATAATGGGTAACTTTTCAGGTTCTAATGAACGATAAAGCATAACTGTCAACCGTAGCATTTAAACGCAAAAGAAAAAAATCAGTAATGTATAGCTACACATAGTTTTTGCCTTACCAGTTGCATCCATGATGATAATCTCAGAAAGAGATGAAAAGTACTTGGGAAATAAAAGTGATTCTCACTGTTACAGTGCATTTCTTGCCTTATTCACTTGTAATATCCCGAAAAATATTCGTGAATATGAAAGGATTGCGATAAAAATAAGCAGACATGATATTTGTAATTTATTCAATCAGACATATATATATATATATATATATATATATATATATATATATATATATATATAAGTAAAGTTTTGAAGGGTGCAAGCGTAGAATAATTAAAAACACGTGATAATATTTATATCATTGAAAAGAATATAAACCTAAATAGACGGAAACAACATATAATAATAAGTGAAAAAATACACATTGACAAAGGATTACGAATAAACACATTTCAGGTACAGTAGGGGTGAGTTTGGTCTTTATTTCTGAAAATGAATGCAAAAAAATATAAGCCATTTTCTCGCTGTTCAAATAAAATCAATTTTTTTTATCCCGGAATATTTGAGATTAAAAATTATCCTTATTTTATACTATTCTCTTCAGACTTGGCCTCTCACCTTGCTTGTTATACTCGCAACGTATCGGCTCTACGTAACCAGAGGTTCTCTTCGGGCATCACTCCTAACCGGTAATCTCTTTGGGATATTGGAAACTAAATCCTTTTTTTTTTTAAATCCTCAGATTGTTCTAATACCTCCTTTCAAGTAGAAATCTCCGATCAGTTTCTTCATTCAAGTCTGTTCACGTTTTTTTTTTTTTTATCTTGGTTTGTTTTATTACGTCGATTATTTTCTTTGAATCATTGTGGATGCCATTTACGCACTACTCAACTGAGGGACTTGAACAACTGCCAGGGAAGCAAATATGTTTTAGCCTCGTTTTAATCTCGTGATATTTTGTCACAGTACGACGGTCTTGATACATGTGGTAAAATTGCATGTTTGTCCTGACTCAGGCGGTGGAACTTGTATGAGTGTCCTGATTCAGGTGATGAAAATATATGCTTGTCCTGAATTAGGAAATATGTGGGTGCCCTAACTCAGGGAATATATCGGTGTCCTGACTCAGGTGATTGAAATATATGGGTGTCTCGCCTCAGGCGGTGGAACTTGTATGTGTCCTGACTCAAGTGGTCGCGGAAATATATGGGTGTCCTGACTCAGGTGGTAGAAATATATGGCTGTCCTAACTCAGGTGGTGGAAATATGTAGGTGTTCTGACTCAGGTGGGATGACTGTAAGCGATTCTGATTCAGGCTGTCCGACTATCTGATTGTCCAGACATGTGGTTGAACTGTATGGGTGTACCTACTCAGGTGGTGTCAATATATAGGTATTTTGACACAGTTATTACGACTTTATATGTGTTATCATTCAGGTGATGTGACTGCATCAGTGTCCTGACCCAGTATTGCAGCTCGATTTTGGAAGCATAGCAGTTGGGGTTTCACATGATAAATAATGACACAAAATATTTTTTTCCAAATTTGTTACTTTTTTTGAGGAGACAAGATGAAATATTAAGTTTTAGTTTACAATTGTAGCATTGGAATTTCATTCTGATGATCAGTGATAGCCTTATAGCACAGCCTTATAAAATTTATAATTTACTGAAGCTTTGCAAATTGTATATGGACAAGAGGCAAGTACAAACACATTTTTACTAAATCATCGTGCCATCATATAAGACCTTCATTTACTTCGGAGGGAAATTATATTGAACAATTTAGCTATTTTATAATGTAATATATGTTATACAGAGTTTTAGTTTTAGTGTGATTTTTAATAAACTATTAAAATTTAAAACATTTTAACTTATAATTTGTGTCTGGCAGTATTATGGTGTTATAGTCACTTTTATCTTTTTTTGTTTTTATTGTGATCTAACAAATCTTATTCACTGAGTAGCCTTTTTAAAAATCTTTTGCAATACTATTTACTTATCGAATACAGTAAAAATATTATATATTTTGCTTGTCGGGATTTATAATTAGAATTCTAGTATGAATATGTTTTCCATTCAATGTATATAATACGAAAGATATCAACTAGATTTATTCTTAAATTAAGTTTGTAAGCCAAAACCTTCGGAAATTAGGTATTTCTGTACATTGTTTTCAGATGGTATTTAAAACTAAATTTTTAATAATTGCTAAAAGCTAGACATATAATTATATAAGATGTCAGTTCTTGTCCAATAAGACCACAGCTTTCACACTGAGCGCCATGTTGATTTTCTAAATGTAAGTGAATAATCGACTTGTCCTACTGACCCAGGTGGTTGGACACCGTGAGTGTCTTGACTCAGGTGGTTGGTATCTTTTTGGTGTCCATTCTTTCTTGATTCTCCATTAATTAAAGACATTATATTAAACAAAGGCTGTTCCGATAACTTGGACCGATTTTGCATGTGAGTTAAGTTTAAGCTTCTAACGATTGTTTTCTTTTTCTTTCAGATTTGGCGGATATTTGGGAGATATTATTTTTCACACATAATCGCCATGGCATGATCCAATAGAGAATTAAATTTTCACAAATAACACTGATTTATTTACTGCTGACTTTGAGCCATCTTAATGAAACACCCTTATATATAATCCGTCTTAATGAAACACCCTTATATATAATCCGTCTTAATGAAACACTTTATATACATGCATATATATATATATATATATATATATATATATATATATATATATATATATATATATATATTAGATGAAATGGATTAAATCCGACAAATTTATTAATATATTTTCTGTTTATGCGTTAATTTTTACGGATTCAACATATTTAAGTAAATGCTGTTTTAATTAAACAGTATTAATTCCATTTATCAGCGGGAATGTTTGACAAAGCATATTGTAATTCCATAAATACAGTGTCTAACAGAAACATATTCGTTAAACCATATATGGCTTCCATTTATGAGTTCAATCCTTGAGTACAGTAGTGCTGAAAAGTCACATAATCGGGTTTAGTTTCAGAAACGTACAAGCGACACCAACTTGAATGTCTGGCAGTTATTAAGGGATATGAAAGATGTCGCAATCATGGAAAGCAGAATGGGAACATTTATCCCCTGGGATTGAATAAATGACTCGGTTGAAAAAAATAATCAGAGAGTGACACCTGAAGAAGACCGAAAATTACAACAGCCGAAATGTTGTGGGAATAACAACCTAGATGTGTTTGTTAATTCGAATGGAAAAACAAAATAAAAAAATCGGGGTATTAAAGCAGAAGAAAATGATTTAGCGAAGAAAACAGGAAAGGAGGAACGAAAACTTATGTCAGGTGAGGAGGAAGGATTTTTTGACTTTGTTAATATTACCAATTTTGCATATTGTTTTTTTCATTATATTGTACTATGTGATTTAGGCCAGGAAATATTCGTGCACAGAGTTATCGAAGGACAAAGTGTCGAAAGACATAATGACGAATGGATAAAATGTCGAACAGACAAAATGACGAATGGATAAAATGTCGAAAGAAAAAATGACGAATGGATAAAATATGGAACAGACAAAATGACGAATGGATAAAATGTCGAAAGACAAAATGACGAATAGATAAAATATCGAACAGACAAAAATGACGAATGGATAAAATGTCGAACAAACAAAATGACGAATAGATATAATGTCGAACAGACAAAATGACGAATGGATAAAATGTCGAAAGACAAAATAACGAATGGATATAATGTCGAACAGACAAAATGACGAATGGATAAAATTTCGAAGAGACAAAGTATCGATTGGACAAAGTTCCGAACTGAAAAAGAGCCGAACTGACTAAATGACGAACGACCAGTAATGTGTCTACAATAGAATACCTTTTACTTAGCATGCAAATATTCTCCCGGTAAAGTGATGGCAAGAAGGGTGGGGGACAGCCGACATAAATGTGCCGGGCTTCGAAACCCGAAGGGCCTCAAGAAAATACCTTTAGGGGTTTAGTGTGTGTGTGTGGGGGGGTCTTCTTTACAAAAATTGAGAGAAAAATTACGAATCGGTAAAAAATACGAAGACTAAAAGCAGTTCCAAAGCAGCTTAAAAGTGCATTTTTCGAACTTTCTTTGAAGCAAAATGCGCGATGAGATCCACAAAGGTTAACGCACGTGCCAAATCCCACTCGATCGCAGAGTTTTCCAAGTAAGACGCGCTCTTTAATAAGTCTTGTAAGACGGGCTAGATCGAGTTTGCTTGTCTTAGCATCTCCTTTTCCGACCGAAGGACCTAAACATAATCTGAGTGACGGACCTCGGAAATTCTCCCCCTCCCGGTACGACTGGTAAATAATCATTTTTAAATTTTAAACAAGTATGAAAACCTCCAATGAAAAAAAAACTTTCTACATATTTGCTTATCTTTTTTTTTTTTAACAAGGATCTAAAATAAAACTACAGTAACGAGTTAAAATATTTATTCATGTGAAATTACAACTGTGGTAAAAAATAGTCTCAAATGAACGTAGATATATATATGAAGACTCTCAATTCAATTTGTTAAAAAATAGAGCTTAATAAACAAGCCCCCGGACGGCTAACCGAAGATTGTGAAGGCTTAATCACTTTTAAGGCTATTATTTATTAAATGATGCCAAAGATAAATAAAAAGGTTTAGAATAGTTTAATTGATTATTTGAACAGAGTTTTCTTTAAATCATTTTGTCCTTTTAAAACTTTGTCTTTTCGACATTATGTCCAGCCATCATTTAGTCAGTTCGATTCTTTTTCCCGTTTCGTACTTTGTCTAGTCGACACTTTATTCGGTCGATATTTAGTCTGTTCAACACGTTGTCTGTTCGCCATTTTGCCCATTCGCCATTTTGTCTTTCTCCACTTTGTCCTTTGACACTCTGACCTACTACCATTGTTCACAGACTCAAGGAATTGTTCTATTAAGCGTGGTGGGAGTTGTCTAGTATGATACTGAAAAGGTATTGATTGGTACGTCAGTGATCCTTATATATTTCCAAGAGAGTTATCTGGGGAGATAAATCTCTTGAGTCACCAACAATGATTTTGAACAGAATCCACGAGATTGATATACAATATTTGTGACGGGAAACTTCAAATACACAACAGAGACAAATGAGTTTACACTTACAATAAAACAACAATGAAATGCAATGCGATGATAATGTGGTTCTCTGGCAGAACGGAATTTGCACTCAGTTCCAAGACCAGGCATTAAGGGATTCTTTTCGACATTTTGCCCATTCGTCATTTTGTCTTTCTCCATTTTGTCCTTTGACACTCTGACCTACCGTCATCCACAGACTATAAGCTTGGTGGGAGTTGTCTAGTATGATACTCTATATAAAAAATAATATATAAAAAAGTTTAGAATAGCTTAATAGATTATTTGTATCATGACGGAATGTTCATTTTTACTTTGTTCAACATTTTGTCCTCTTGAAACTTTGTCTTTTCGATATTTTGTCCAGTCATCATTTAGTCAGTTCGACTCTTTTTTCCGTTCGACACTTTGTTCGTTCGATACTTAATCCGTTCTCTAATCAGTTAGTTGATGTTAAGAAGATAGAATTCATCAAGGAAGGCACCGTAGTTTTTCCTAACTAATATACTTTCGATCTTTCCCAAGATCATCTTCAGAGGTAAATTACAGAGTCATGAATGAAACCTTAACATCAAAAAACTTATTAGAGAACTCGAAAGAATCAGTATAAAACTGGAAAGAATCAGTATAAAATATGTCTGTATTATTCAATGAAACATGTCTGAATGAAAATATGCTGCCTATATATATATATATATATATATATATATATATATATATATATACAGTGTAACCCGGATATAAGAGAGATTGTGCCTGGTCCCAAATTAGAGCCTGTGTTAATGTATATATAATAGACCAAACACGGATATAAGAGAAACCCGGATATAAAAGACTTATTCTCCGGTCCCGACAACTCTCTTATATCCGGGTTACACTGTATATATATACTAAAACATCCTGACGAGTGGACTAAACAGTTACAAAAATGTTCGTTGATGAAATGTAGGTGCTGAATATAACGTCAGCCAACTAAGTGAGAAATTTAATTACATATATATTTATATATATATATATATATATATATGTATATATATATATATATATATATATATATATATATATATATATATATATATATAAAGATTAGAGAATCCGCAAACGTTTTTGGTTGTAATGTGGATTTAAAAATATATATATATATATTATGCTTTATTTTCCATAATTTTGCAACACGGGTTTCGGGCCTCGCGACCTTCTTCCAGCAAAGAGTGGATATTTACACATATTATTAGAATAAATTAATTTTCCTCATGTTTTTCGATGTTAAACATTCTCTTTTTTGTGTTGTAGTGACACAAATGTCTTTCTTGAACTGGCAGTGAGGAAGTTCATCTGCTTGAAGGGTAATAACTTAATTAAGATTGGTCCGAGAAAGGGTGAGGAAAGATATCTGTATTCTTATCTTTTAATGACCCCTGCGTGTTCTTAGATCTATTTCCATTTTTTGTACTCTGTGTGTTTTTATTAGTATTCGTACGCGTATGTATATTCTCTCTCCATACATACAGTCTTATTATAAGGAATTAGTTTACACATATAGACATACATATATACACACACACGTATATATATATATATATATATCTATATCTATATATATATATATATATATATATATTCATACATATATACATACATACATACTTCCTATGTTGTGTAGGGTTTGTGTGTGTGCTTGCGAGTAGTCTATTTGTTTTTGCCAATATGTGTATATATATATTTGTGCTCCAGAGATACCTTCGTGTGAGTGTGTGCGTATGTATGTGAGTGGTTCGACCACTGTATTTGCCCATTATGTGTGCATGTTGTGTGTTTCGGAGTATGGGTTATGATTTATTTACTGCTGGTTTAAATTTGCTTATGAAGTTTTTTTTCTTGTATTTGTAGGTAAGAATAATTGTCTGTTTGATATAGTGGCATAATTTTAAATTCACCCTGGTTATATTTATAGATGTGTTGTGATACAAATAGTTTTCTGTTGTCTGGTAATTTGATGTTGCTTTTGTGGAGGGAAACTCTGTTGTTTAGTTGTTGGCTGGTACCTATATGCGATTTCTTGCATTCTGTGCATTTGAGTGCATAAATCACATTTTTGGAGTTGCAGTTTAAACTTTTATTTATTATGAATATCGTTTTGGTGTTTCGAAAGTGTACGACTTTCCTTCTAAAATGATGTCACAGACCCCACATCTTTTTTGTTGCATTTTGTGACTCCCTGTATGAATACATATGTGTGCGTGTGTATGTATGTATCTATGTATATATGTGTATACTAATCCCTTATAATAACACAGTATGCATGTATGGAGAGGGAATATACATATACATACACATACTAATAAAAACACAGACAATACAAAAAAAATGGAAATTGATCTAAGGACACATATGCATAAAATATATATAGTTGTTAACATCCTTTAATACGTTTATTGATGCGTTTAATGAGTAGCGGTTTGGGATAGAGAATCAAAGGAACGAGTTCGAATTTCAACCACGTTCGTTGCATTCATCTACACTCAAAAACGCTTGGGAACGGTATGGCTCCATCTCCTCCTCCTAAACATGGGTAAATAACGTGAAAATCTAGTCCCTATTGCCTTAGTTGTCAAGCAGTCTAGGAGAAGGAAAAATCTGAATTCAAAATTAAATAGTCTCACTAACTCGTAATTGATCAAGCTACACCCCTGAAGACATGGTCAATCAGGGAGGGTTTACTCCAACATGAGTGAGACGGTCTGGTACAGCCGTGAAGAAATAGTCAATAAGGGAGGGTTCCTCCAAAAGGAGTGATAGATCCCTTGGACATACCTGAAGACATGGTCAATCAGGGAGAAGGTCCTCCAAAAAGGTACACCCTTGAAGAGATGATCAGTCATGGAGGTGTTCTTCCAAAAGGTTTGAGAAGGCTCTGGTACACCTTTGAAGACATGATTAGTCTTGGATGGGTTCCTCCAAAGTGAGTGATAGGGACCTGGAACACATCTGAAGACATGTTCAATCAGGGAGGGGAACTTCCAGTCGGAGGTAGAAGGGTCTGGATATGAATTTACAGCCAGGAAGGGGTTGGACTTTGTCAAGGCTATCTTAGCCAAGGCACAATACACCTGCAGCGGTACGTGTGGGTAAATAGCAGGACAGACTGGGTTTTATACTGTTCCTGGCTGGCAACCGGTCTAGGAGAAGGAAAACTCTGAATTCAAAACTGTATGTAGCTATTGCGAATCACATATTATAAATTACAGGACAGACTGGGTTCTATTGCCTTGGGGTGCAACCGATCTAAGAGAAGGAAGATTTTGAATTCTAAACTGTATGTAGCCCGGGCGAAGCACATGCTATGCAACTAAGGAAAGAGTTGTACGTATTGACTCGATCACTCCGACTACGGTCGAATCCTTTTATTTACATGAGTTATTGTGTCGAAAGTATGGCTACAAAGTTGCAGATAATTCGTCTTGTAGAATAACTGAAGAATTTGGAAATCCAACAATATTTTGGAACCGTGATTTTCAGAGTGTTGCACCATCGCCGTCTGGATATTATTGTGCTAGATAAAGACACCAAGAACTGTTAAATTACTGCCATATCAAATAGCACAAATGTGGCGAAGCAGGTAATTGAGAAAGTTCTAGAATATTTTGATTCGCAAATTGAGATGGCAAGATTGATTGAAATGCAGGAATGGAATGTCAAAGTGATTCCAGTAGTGACTGAAGCATTGAGATCTATCCTATTAAAACTGTTTGACTTCCTTGACCATCTGGGGGTACCATACCAACTTGGAATCATCCAAAAATCGGCTCTTTTGGGTACTGAGATTATTTTGAGTAAAGGGTTATCTGTCTGACCTCGTTATTGTAACTTAATGTGCCTGGTGTATTCCAAAACTTACTCTGTGTGGCAAAACTGAAGAATAAGAAGAAGAAGAAGAAGAAGAAGAAGAAGAAGAAGAAGAAGAAGAAGAAGAAGAAGAAGAAGAAACTATTAGTTTTAGTAGTAGTAGCAGTAGTAGCAGTATTAGCAGTAATAATATTAATATTGTATTCAGGCCAAAAAACTAAATTAAATTATCGTAAACAAAGAAAGATCTTACTGATAAAGACTCTCGCTGCTCAAACAGTTCAGAGAGGAAAACTAAAAGAGATTGAAAAATTAGAAAGAAATATGTCGACATCACTAAAGAATTGGGGAAAAAAATTATTGTGGAACATCAAGTTGATAATTTTGTCCATATTGATTGGATCGCTTGTTGCATTCTCGAAGAAAGTTTAAAAAAAAGAAGGAAGTGGAAATACCAAGAAAGACTAAAGACTACACTGACGACATCTTTGTTAATATCAGTCAGAATGATATGGAGAATATTGGAGTATTCCAGAAACTTTCTGTCACTTGATCTAATGCGACAGTTTTACCTGTAACTATCAGAACACACGGAAGAAAAGCGATCAGTGCGATACACAAATATCTATGCTCATGTATCGTAGCCTATACAAAATCACTCGAAAATATACGACTCAAAGAAATACTTGAAATCCTAGTAAAGCTTGATCTACATGGAGAGGATGTGTACTTGGCGCGAAATGCTTTCATATTTCACAGGGTGATGGATAAGAAATGGAAGAAAGAAATGATTAAGTGGTAATGACAAAAGGAATAAAAAGGGGAGATAAATCAGAAACAGAAATAGGGGAGCGAGTGAAAGATGAGAGGAGACAGTGAGAGAGAATGCCTGTTGAGATAGAGTGGCGGGAAGTGAGTGATGTAGAAAGAGATTGAGATAAAGTGGTAGGGGAGGGTGTTATGGAGAGAGACGAGAGAGAGAGAGAGAGAGTACGTTGGGAGAGAGAGAGAGAGGAAAAAAGAGAGAGGGAATGTCTGGAGAGGTAGAGTGGCGGGAAGTGAGTGATGTAGAAATAGATTGAGATAAAGTGGTTGGACAAAGTGTGACGGAGAGAGATGAGAGAGAATGTGCTGGGAGAGAGAGTGAGACAAAAAGAGATAGAATGTGTGTCGAGATAGAGTGGCCGGAAGTGAGTGATATAGAAAGAGATAGAGATAAAGTAGTAGGGGAAAGTGTGATGCAGATAGACGAGGGTGTGGGAGAATATACTGTGCTGTGAGGGGACAGTGAAAGAGAATGACGGGAAAGAATAAGTGGAGAGAGGATTCAAGAGAAGATAGAGTGGGAAGACATTCGGGATGAAGAGAAAAATATCAGGTTAGAAAAAGTAGACTTAAATAGAAATGAATAGACTAAGGCAGACAGACAGATAGATAGATAGATAGATAGAGAAGATAGATAGATAGATAGAAAAGATAGATAGATAGATAGATAGGAGAAGACTTTAGATAGATAGATAGATAGATAGGGGTCAGCTGAGGATAGATAGATAGATAGGTATTAACTGACTGAAGCATATAGATAGATAGATAGATAGATAGATATTAACTGACTGAAATAGATAGATAGATAAATAGATAGATAGATAGATAGATAGATAGATAGAATGTGAAAATGAGATAGATAGATAGATAGATATTAACTGACTGAAATAGATAGATAGATAGATAGATAGAATGTGAAAATGAGATAGATAGATAGATAGATAGATAGATAGATAGATAGATAGATAGATAGAGAAGATAGATAGATAGATAGAAAAGATAGATAGATAGATAGATAGATAGATAGATAGGAGAAGACTTTAGATAGATAGATAGATAGATAGATAGATAGATAGGGGTCAGCTGAGGATAGATAGATAGATAGGTATTAACTGACTGAAGCATATAGATAGATAGATAGATAGATATTAACTGACTGAAATAGATAGATAGATAAATAGATAGATAGATAGATAGATAGATAGAATGTGAAAATGAGATAGATAGATAGATAGATATTAACTGACTGAAATAGATAGATAGATAGATAGATAGAATGTGAAAATGAGATAGATAGATAGATAGATAGATAGATAGATAGATATACAAACAGAAACATAGACAGTGACAAAGTGACCGAGAGAGAGAGAGAGAGAGAGAGAGAGAAAGGGAAAGAGAAGAGAGAAAGAATGGTGGGACGAGAGTGTGAGATTGACTGATGGGGAGTGAGTGAGATGGAGTGATGGAGAAAGTGAGTCAGATAAAGTAGTTGGTGGGGAGAGAGTGGTGGAGGAGAGGCGAGAGTGTTTTGGGGAGAGAGAAGGCGAGAAAGAATGACTGGGAGCGAGAGTGGTGGAGAGCGGATTCAAATGTAGATAGAGTGGGAAGACGTTCGGGATGAAGAGAAAAATATCAGCTTAGAAGAAATATACTTAAATAGAAATGAATAGACTACGGTAAATGGATTTGATTAAGAAATTCGTCACCTCGAGAGAACAGACAACAGTTAAGGCCTTCTTCTTCTTCTTCTTCTTCTTCTTCTTCTTCTCTTCTTCTTCTTCTTCTTCTTCTTCTTCTATGTGCCGTGTCCGGTCAGGACGTTGACGACAATGACTCTTCACAATTTCCTGTCATTGTAGCTCTTAATACATTTCATCTTTATCTTATCTCTCCCAAACCCGTTCCGTCATCCATTTAATCAAGCTCGCTAGGCAGATTACACGTTGGTCTCGTCTATCCTTCTAGCGTTCAATCAGTATGCAATTTTCCAAGCCCTCTTTCCTCATTATGCACCCTAGAAATTTCAACTATCACTTTCTGATGCTAATTATAGGTGACATTTTGTTTCCTTTTGCCATATAAGAGGACTGGTATGACGTAACGGTTTAGTACTCGCTTCTTTGTTTCTACCGAAATTTCCCTGTTTCTTAATACGTTGCTTAGATTTTGGAAGGCATCTTTCGCTATCCCAATGCGCCTTCGTATTTCAATATCGCACTTTCCGTCCTTTGTTAAAAAAAAACTTTCCTGATATTTACATTGTTTGATTTCGGTATCTTCAATTTGTTTTCTCATCGTTTTATTTGGCAAACACAGGAAGAAATCTAAAAGAACTCCTACAGAAGGTAGTAAAGGAAAGCTGGAAGAAACGACTAACTATAAATTGTAAGAAAACAAAAATATTTTTGCCAGCAAGAGAAAAAGCCCAAAACGCCAACAATGAATTGGAGATGCCAAAATCAAACAAGTACAGACTTTTAAATATGTGAGAATCTTTTAACAGAGGATGGAAAATGTGACAACGAAGCCGGACACACATTGGAATAGTAAAAGATGGCATCCAAAAGCAGAGCAAAGTACAAAAGAAATTATAAAATTTCGTTAAACTCAAGTAAAAAATGAAATACGATGTAATATTACATCTCCTATATGACAGTTAATGCTGGACAATTTTCGCACAGATGAAGAAAAGACTCCAGAAACAAAGAAAAGAGTGTTGTCCTCTTATGTCTTTTGTATTACTCTCTCTCTATATGACAGTGAATACTGGACAATTTCCTCACAAATGAAACGGTGACTTGGAGCAAGAGAAACAAAGAAAAGAGTGCTGAACTGCTGTGTCATATCAATCCTCCTATATGGCAGTAATGGTGGACAATTTCCTCACAAATGAAAAGGTGACTTGGAGCAAGAGAAACAAAGAAAAGAGTGCTGAACTGCTATGTAATATCAATCCTGCTATATGGTAGTAAATGCTGGACAATTTCCTCAAAGATGAAGAGGAGACTTGAAGCAAGAGAAACAAAAAAAAGAGTGCTGAAGTGCTATATAATATCAGTCCTCCTATATGGCAGTGAATGCTGGTCAATCTCCTCACAGATGAAGACGAGACTTGAACCAAGATAAACGAAAAGAAGAAGAAGAAGAAGAAGAAGAAGAAGAAGAAGAAGAAGAAGAAGAAGAAGAAGAAGAAGGAGAAGAAGAAGAACAAGAACAAGAACAAGAAGAACAAGAAGATACAAGGGAGACACTCCAAAGAAGAAGTACTTTTTGACAAAGCAGTAAAGTAACTGAAGAAGAAAGTGTTAGCTTTTGGAAGACAGAATTCATGGTTGTCAGCAAAAGAGACATCCTAAAATAAATGTAATGTAATGGAATCGTCAAAATGAAACAGGTTCCGAAATTCGGCAACTGTCGCACTAATTCGAAAGTGCATAGAGATATAGGAAAATGTTTTCCCGTTTTTCAGAAACTAAGCAATATGCCAAAACATCGGAAAATATGGTTAACAACAAAAATATTGTTTGATGAACTTTCATGAAACATTTAATCCCAATTTCCTTACAACTTTTAAAGTGACTTGAAACTAAAGTGATGAAGTTCTACGAAGAGATATGGGCAGAATATATGACCAACAATAGGGTTTGTAAGAAAATATGAACCACATGAAAACGTATACTTACAATCAGAAAGAGTCAAATTTAACACCAGGAACACATAATAAGGATTCTAAAATCTAGAAATTTAACAGACACGGAACACAGTGAAAGCAAAAAAAAAAAAATAAAAAAAAATAAAAAAACAAAAAACAAAACAGAGGAAACAGCGAGTATCCTACTTAAATAGTTTGTGCAAATGGATTACAAATTTGATTTTTTACGGTTTATCAACCCTTTTTGGGTTATTTAAAGCTGAAACATTTGGACTCTAAGAATAAGTCTTTATTTTTTGCTTGTGAATATTTCAATAACAATTTTTAGAGAATGACAATTATTTTCCAGACACGAAGTCTACTATTTAACCCATAGCCAAGGGAGGAGATGGATTCATACTTTTCTAAAAAGGTATTTGCGCGTAAGGGAATTTAACGAACCTAGCTGGAATTCGAACTCGGCTCTCCGATTTGGAATGGATGAAAGAATGACAAAGAAGGATAGCATAGGGTTAAATGTTACTTTGAATAGCAAAAGTTAGGAAGTTGTAGATTGTCATGAACGTACTCATCCTGAGGCGTGTTATATAAAAGTAAAAAAAAGGATGAATAGGAGAGTGAGAGAAATAGAGGAAGAAGGACTGTGTGCGCACTCGTGTGTGTGTGAAAGAGAGGGAGAGAGAGAGAGAGCGGGTCAGAAAGGGGGTGGAGTTTAGAGGAAGACGTTGGTGGAAATGGCTTTCCCTAGGTTCTTGGCGCGAAAGTGAATGTAATGAACTAGACTTGAATTCGACATCGGTTCTCTGATTTCCATTACGCCACCTGCACACCCACCTTCTTTTCGTGAAACATCGTTTTAACCAAATATACTTATATAATAATTTAATTTCTTGCGTGGATATATGCGTATAATTATGTACAGGATGCTCCAAAAGTCTTGGTACGTCCACATAATATAATTTTCCATTTCAGACTAGCAGCATGGTCCAGCATTGCCCGTGCTTGATTAAAAAATCGTACGACTCATACAGCAATCGCTATCACCTGACTTAAAATATTTTTGCCCTTCCTTGCCTTTAAAGGATTGCCCTTTGCCGTGCTGATGTTGCTGCATACCTTACTTCTTGCCTATCTCACACTGCGAATTTTTTCTAAGCTCTATACTAAACATTAAATCTGTTACGAAAAATGAACTAAACAAAATGAACACAAAACAATCAGCTTTAAAAAAGGACTCGTGGAAAAACCGAATGAAAAAAGAATGTTAACAACAAATACTTTTTCACACCCAACCCAGTTCTGCGAAATCAGAATCAACGTTGAGTTTAAGCAAGCGAATGAACCAACTAGAGTAAAGTGCCATGCAGATTTAAATTTTCCCCACTTTTGATGAATGCAGCTATCGATTTTTTTGCATGCTAGCATGCTAGTTAACACTCGAGTCAGTCAGCTGTTGGCTCTCACGCTGGCCAATAGAATCTTCCTGACTATTCGTGGCAGCCAGCTATAGTCTGGTCAGTAGGAAATGGCCGCAAACTACATAAAAACTGCCATAGAATCATGGAAAAATCGATTATTTCCACTATCGATGGGAGTTGGGAAATACAAAGTCGGTCTTGACCTTCCACTAACTTGGAGTATGTGCATGTAAATTTTGGTGCAAATCCGTCGAAAATTGCGGCCGTGCATTCGTTACACACACACACACACACACACACACACACACACACACACACACACACACACACACACACACACACACACACACACATCCTGCCTTTTATAGATAGAGATGAAAATGATGGTGTTCATGCAGACCTTCTCGATGTATGACAGCGTCAATGAAAGTGAATAAACCGAATCCAGTACATTTGCTTTGTATTACTGTATTACTCGTTCTTCTATTGTTTTGGTGGGGGTGACAAGACTTTCGGATCAATCTGTAGATTCAACTAAATTCTGGAGTATTTGGTCAAATGTCGAACTTTACAAAACTTACTAATCAATATGTTAAAACCCTTATCGACGATATTACATATATTAACCACGTTAAACTCTTATCGAATTTCGGTTACTCGGGATAAGCATTACATTTTTTTTATTCAACAACTGTCAACAAAGTTTAATTTTCCCCACCCGTCAGAGTCCAGTCGGTGTGTAACCAAAAAAGAAGTAAACTGGAAAAATGGAATCCAGGACATGTGCTTTGTATAACTGTATTTCTTGACCTTCTATTGTTCTCATTACTTTTAACTAGGGGGTGACAAGACTTTCGGACCACCCAGTATGTTCTGTCGTACCGTTTCTCTAGGTAAATCTTTCTAATGATGGTAAAATATTCCATATGGTGATGTTAATTTCTAACCGATAGACACTTTGATTTAAACGGGGGAATATTTTTAGCTTAAGAAACAACGGTAGAGATGCTCCATTTATTTTAAGCAGTATTTATTAAGGTTACAGGGTGATGCGAAAGTCTTGTCACCCCTATATAAAATAATTTCCTATTTCAACGGTCTGTAGTGGGTATTATCAAGGAGAGAGTTACACATGGACAATGCCAGAATATCCGTCAGTTGAAGAACACCGTTCAAAGAGCCTTTGCAACAATCAACAAAGCAGAGTTTCGTAAAATATCCCACAGGACATGGTGCCACATCATTTTGTAGCACAAAAAATGATGGTGTTCATACAGGCATTCTTGATATGTGAAGGCACCAATGAAAGTAAATAAACTGAATCCAATACAAGTGCTTTGTATTACTGTATTACTTTACCTTCTAATGTTCTTATTACTTTTTTTTTTTTTTTTTTTTTTGGTAGGTGGTGACAAGACATTTGGACCACCCAGTACAATTGCACCCTGATGTAAAAAAGGCTTCCTCCTTATTCGCATCTTCTCCAAAACCTCATCGTTGCTCACACGCTTGGTCCATGATATCCTCAGCATCCTTCTGTAGAACCGTTGC
>OZ038514.1:40778997-40801497 GCA_964036315.1 Acanthosepion esculentum | reverse complement strand
CAGATAGATAGATAGATATGAAGACATTGAGATAGATATGAACAGATAGATAGATAGATAGATATGAAGACATTGAGATAGATATGAACAGATAGATAGATAGATAGATAGATAGATAGATAGATAGATATGAACACATTGAGATAGATATGAACAGATAGATAGATATATAGATAGATAGATAGATAGATGTGAAAAGACTGAGAAAGATAACTAGATAGGAAAAGATTGGAATAGCTCTGAATGGACTTATATATTAAGGTAGATATGAACAGAATGATATATATATATATATATATATATATATATATATATATATATATAGAGAGAGAGAGAGAGAGAGAGAGAGAGAGAGAGAGAGGCAGAATGAGATAGATATTATACTTTTTTTCACCAAGTATAAGGTTATATATACAGGGACATATGAACATATGAAGAAAGAAGGTCAGAGAGAAAGATAAAACGTGTATGGAAACAAAAAGTAAAAGCGAAAGAAACTGATGACTAATTATTGCGCAGACAGACGGCTAGCTCGCCAGCTAAATATATATGTTCCGGCTGATAGATAGATAGATAGATAGATAGATAGATAGATAGATAGATATGATATGATATGAGTAGATTGGAATAGATAGATATAAAGAGAATGGGATGGATAGATGAGAATGAGATAGACTGAGACAGATAGATAGGTAGATAGATAGATACATTTTATACAATCTTTCACCTAATACAATAGCCTAGAGCCACCCTATATTGGATTTACTGATTGAGTCTGTTGTAGGGGCACAAAGAAGGAAGTAAAGTTCTTATTATGAGTAGATGTAGGATACGTAACGGTTTTACCTAGACTTGGAGTGCTTAAGCTAAAACATCGGGGAAGCGCCCTCTCCGATTTTTGCTCGACAAAATGACAATTCTTAGGAAGAAGGTCACGGGAAGTGATATAAAAGAAAGTGAGTGAGTGAAAGGGAGATAATTCTAAAGCGTAAGAAAAAGCGATAGTAAAAGGCTGAGAGAGGGTAGGTAGACGGATTTGTGGATAGGAAAGAAGACGAGAGAAACAAAGAGGGGATAGCGAGAAAAAGAAAGGAAGATTACACATAAACGCATTATTATTAATGAATTAAAATTGCTCATTTTAGTTATCATAATAACCACAGTTTTACAATACCAGGACCTCCACCGGAAGTAGAAAGCGTTAAAATAAACGAATAACAAATGGAACGAGGATTATTGAATTGATTATTAAATCTTTCAACGTCTGTCTGTATTTATGAGACAGACCACAACGTCTGTCTGTATTTATGAGATAACCACAGTTTTACAATACCAGGACCTCCACCGGAAGTAGAAAGCGTTAAAATAAACGAATAACAAATGGAACGAGGATTATTGAATTGATTATTAAATCTTTCAACGTCTGTCTGTATTTATGAGATGAGGTATTGTCACTACAGAGTACCCTACAAAAAATAGGAAATTTGGTACAGTTTATTTAATTGTTGGAATTTTTGTTACAGTTATTTGAAAGAAAAACAAAACATGGAAATTTAGTCGCTTAAAACAGAACAAAAACGCAAATGTTATATGTGGCGTTCAATCTAAAGAACTCTGGTAAAATTTCAGGTTATTTTTTCCGTCCCCAAGTTGGATGTTCTTAAACAGAACAATCACCTCGCATTGAAAAATTGATTACTGTGGCAACCTGGAACATTAAATGGTTAAAAAAATTATGTTAGCTATCTTTTTTACTTCATTCATATAGTAAAATATGTAATTAATTTTTTATATGTTAGTTAATTTTTTTACTTCATTCATATAGTAAAATATATAAATAATTTTTTATATCTTAGTTAATATTTTACTTAATTCATATATTAAAATATATAATTAATTTTTTTATTTGTTAGTCAATTTGTTTTACTTCATTGATATAGTAAAATATGTAATTAATTTTTTATATGTTAGTTAATTTTTTTTTAATCATATAGAAAATCTAAAATTTGCTGTTTTTTTTGTGGGGCACTCTGTATTTACAGTATTTTCATTGTTCGGCCTGTTGTCCTCATCTTTATTGTCATATTCAAGGGCAATTGGCCATGTGGATAAAAGCGTTAGTTGAAGTAATGCAAAAGTGACTTGACCCAGAGAGTTGTGAGTTCGATATCTGATCATAGCAGAGGTGAACAAAAAATAATTTGGGTAGTTGAGGTAATAAAGGGAATTAACTAAAACTGAGATATCCAGTAAGGGCATGGCACGTGGAAGTAGAACAATATACTCCAGTGTGCTGAATAAATTGTTCGGTACGAAATTCCAACGTATATCACTGAAGAAGGCCGGAAAGTGCAGTGGCCGGAACGTCGTGCAAATGGCAATAAAGATGTGCACAAGAGCCCGGAGAATGTAAATAATATGAATATTAAATCTTTGTTGACAAGACTAGCAAAACACGGCAACCATTTTTTTCCGGAATGAGGAGTAACATTTTATCTTGTCATTATCACAACGTTTCAACCGTTGTGTCCTCTGACCTTCATCAGTCGATCAGAGTAACCTTCTGGGAATTTCGAATTGACCCTTTATTTCATCTACGGGGATAGGTTGTTCTCGTCCCGCTTACCATATCTAGCGGTATCTCGACTTCGTTTGATTTTAGTACTGCTCGCCCCGTTTCCAAGTACGCACTGCTCGGTCCAGGGATTGAACTAACAATTATTATGCCACCAAATTCGCCAACCAATGTTTTAATCCGTTAGGCTATTGCCCCATTCAGTTTGAAAAATCTCTGGAGTTTTTTTTTTCCGGAGCGAGATGCCCTTGATTGGTGCCGGAAGGCACAACGGAGAGTGAAATATTATGATATTAACAACAAAAATGAGGACAATAGTCCGCATGTAAATATTGTGGCTATTAGTAGCAAAATAGATATAACAGTAATTTAGAATATAATATCAAAATAATGTACTACGGTGAAAAACAAGGAGGATGTAAGAATCTGCAAAGATATAGAGAACAAATAACCCGATCAGCAGTCCAAGAATAGACATTATTATTATATTGGAGCAATTAAACCAGAAGGCGCAAACGATGAATTTTTGTTTCCAAAAACTGGGTAGGATCAGGGTGTAAGGTGATGAGAGTCAACCCAATATTCCATAAATACAAATGTGGCATTGTTGAGAAGGAAGGATCTGTAATATAATCAATCATGACCTGGCATCTCTGTTTCAGTCACTTTTTCACAGACATGACGTGTCTTTTCTTTGTCTTTTCTATAAATAGTTTCACAGCAACTACTCTGGAGAGATTTTTCCCCGGGTCCCCAAATAGATGAATTTTAGCGGGCTACTAGTTTGGCATATAGATCCCACTCGTTTACTGTTGAAATAGCGAAATGCAACCACCACTTCTACTCCGACTGTTTCTTTTTTCGCACTTCCTGCCCGTGGAACTCTTTTCCTTTTACTTGCTTCCCTGATAACTACAAATCTTCAATAGTTTAAATGCTACGTCAATCGTCATCTTCTGTCTTCTTGAATCCCGTTCATCGTTTGTCCTTTCCTCAATCCTCCTTATACTCGGTCCTTTCTTTCACTTTCACTCTTGGTAACCCCCTGCATACTAGTTGCATTCCCGCCTTGATTAAAAAAAATAGCAAGAAGAAACACTACAGGGTTCACATTTAGAAAAATAGAACTGGTTATTCGCGGAAAATCGGAAATTACCAACGAAAGAGAGCAAAAATGAGGATCCTAGTAAAGAGGGTTTTTCTCACCTGAGTCCATCCTTCAAATCTACAAATTCAACCATTCGTCCTTGCATTGAATACTGTTGCCATGTATGGTCTGGTGCCCCCCGCTGTTCATCTCGAGGTTCTCAACAAAATCCGAAGACAGATATGCAATGTGATAGGTCCTGACATCTCGACTCCAGTCACTATCTCACAGATGTGATGAGGCTTCCCTCTGTCTTTTCCACAAATATTTTCATGGTAACAGCTCTGGTACCCCAACTGCATGAATTTAAGTGTACTATTAGTTTGGCATCTCATCCCACCCTTTCACTGTCAAAATAGTTAAATATAACCGCCTCTTCAAATTTACAAATCAACCATTCGTCCTGGCAGTGAATACTGTTGCCATATATGGTCTGGTGCCCCCACTGTTCATCTCGAGGTTCTCAACAAAATCCGAAGACAGATATGCAATGTGATAGGTCCTGACATCTTGACTCCAGTCACTATCTCACAGATGTGATGAGGCTTCCCTCTGTCTTTTCCACAAATATTTTCATTGTAACAGCTCTGGTACCCCAACTGCATGAATTTAAGTGTACTATTAGTTTGGCATCTCATCTCACCCTTTCACTGTCAAAATAGTTAAATATAACCGCCTCTTCAAATCTACAAATCAACCATTCGTCCTGGCAGTGAATACTGTTGCCATATATGGTCTGGTGCCCCCACTGTTCATCTCGAGGTTCTCCACAAAATCCGAAGACAGTTATGCAATTTGATAGGTCCTGATCTGGCATCTCGACTCCAGTCACTTTCTCAGAAACATGATGTAGCCACACTCTGTCTTTTCTACAAATAATTTTATGGAAACTGCTCTGACGAGCTACTTTCACTGGTATCGAAACTGCATGAATTTAAGCGTGCTACTAGGTTGGCATTTCGGTCCCACCCTTTTACTGTTGAAACAGTTAAATGTAACCGCTTCTTCTACCACAACAGCTTTTTCTCTTTCACTTCCCGACAATGGAACTCCCTTCCTCTTACTCGCTTCCCTGATAATTATAATCTTCAAATATTCAAATGTAATGTTAATCGACATCTTCTGATGCCTTGATCTTGATCGCCTTCTTTCTCTATATCCTTTCCTCAAACACTCCTCTTTACTCTTACTCTCACTCTCTGTAACCCATTGCGTGCTAGTGGCATTCCCGCTTTGCTTGGGGTGAAATGCTTTAAAAAATGACTAACACATTTTGGAATATAATTAGCGGAACACAGAACAGTCGCCAAGATGCTTGCAAAGATGTGGAACCATAGAGTAGACCGCGTGATTAATATCCAAACATTCAGTTGAGCAATGGGGTCACCTCGACGTGGAGCAGGCCTGTTGCGCTAGAACAATTACGACTGAGCAGTGAGTTCGATCCTCATTAGATGCCCCTTACATTTGGTCTAATGCCACATTTAGAAAATCGCTACTGAGTTGAGCGATTGTGTAATGGAAGGAGTTCTTGTCACTTGCGAAAACTTCTAGATACTTCATTTATGTACCATGTCCCTTCAGAATATGGGTAGTCATAGCTCTCCACAACTTCCAATCTTTGTTAGTCCTTGTAATAGCTGTCTCCTTGCTATTCCTCATTTATAACACCCATTGACACAAACCCGTAACGAAGATTTCTCGTTGGACAGGTGATCATAGCTCTCCACTACTTCCTATCTTTTTAGCGCTAGGCAATATTTTTCTCCTTAGTATCTGCTATCCATTTACACAAGCTCATTAAGTAGGTTGCTGCCGCCTTCTGTCCCTTCTAGACGTGGGTGATCATAGCTCTCCACAATTTCCTATTTTTTTAAAATTTAAGCGATATCTGTCTTCTTGCATTACAAATCAGACTCTGTTCTGACATCCATTTACACAAGCTCATTAGGTAGGCTACTGTCCGATTATGTTCATTCAGGACGTGAGTGATTGTAGCTCTCCACAGCTTCCCATCCTTTTTAGAGCTAAGCAATATGTGTCTCCTTATTATCCCTCCCAGGCCCTGTTCTACATACAAGCTCATTAGCTAGGTTATTCGTTGTTTGTCTCTGTCCCTTCAGAGCGTGTGAGATCATAGCTCTCCACAACTTCCTATCCTTTGTAGTGTTAAGCAATATCAGCCTCCTTGCATTCCATATCAAACTCTGTCGTGCTATCCATTTACTCAAGTTCATTCTGTAGGTTACTCGCTACCACTTTCTCTCCATTCAGAACGTGGATGATCATAGCTCTCCACAATATCCTCATATATAATTCTAAGCAATATTTACCCCCCAACACACTTGTTATTTTGTCTAGTCCCTGTTCTGCGATATATTTACCCAAATTACTCTATGATTCTCCCCGACACTTTGGTTTTCAATATACACCCATAAATATGAAATTTCACAACCATATGTCAAAAATTCAAATTTCTGATTCTATGGTATCAATTTTATTACAGTTTTTCTTAAAGCTTACTCATTGATCACATGATCCTTTCATGATATTCTAAGCATCCTTCCGTAAAACAACATCTATCTTGCCTCAGTCTGCTCTTTGTCAGTGAGGAAATTGTCCTGCATTCACTGCCATATAGGAGGATTGATATTACATAGCAGTTCAGCACTCTTTTCTTTGTTTCTCTTGCTTCAAGTCTCCTCTTCATCTGTGAGGAAATTGTCCACCATTCATTGCCATATAGGAGGACTGATATTACATAGCAGTTCAGCACGCTTTTCTTTGTTTCTCTTGCTTCAAGTCTCCTCTTCATCTGTGAAGAAATTGTCCACCATTCATTGCCATATAGGAGGATTGATATTACATAGCAGTTCAGCACTCTTTTCTTTGTTTCTCTTGCTTCAAGTCTCCTCTTCATCTGTGAGGAAATTGTCCACCATTCACTGCCATATAGGAGGATTGATTACATAGCAGTTCAGCACTCTTTTCTTTGTTTCTCTTGCTTCAAGTCTCCTCTTCATCTGTGAAGAAATTGTCCACCATTCATTGCCATATAGGAGGATTGATATTACATAGCAGTTCAGCACTCTTTTCTTTGTTTCTCTTGCTTCAAGTCTCCTCTTCATCTGTGGAGAAATTGTCCACCATTCATTGCCATATAGGAGGATTGATATTACATAGCAGTTCAGCACTCTTTTCTTTGTTTCTCTTGCTTCAAGTGTCCTCTTCATCTGTGAAGAAATTGTCCACCATTCATTGCCATATAGGAGGATTGATATTACATAGCAGTTCAGCACTCTTTTCTTTGTTTCTCTTGCTTCAAGTCTCCTCTTCATCTGTGAGAAAATTGTCCAGCATTCACTGCCATATAGGAGGATTGATATTACATAGCAGATCAGCACTCTTTTCTTTGTTTCTCTTGCTTCAAGTCTCCTCTTCATCTGTGAGGAAATTGTCTAGCATTCACTGCCATATAGGAGGATTGATATTACATAGCAGTTCAGCACTCTTTTCTTTGTTTCTCTTGCTTCAAGTCTCGTCTTCAACTGTGAGGAAATTGTCCAGCATTCACTGCCATATAGGAGGATTGATATTACACAGCAGTTCAGCAGTCTTTTCCTTGTTTCTCTTGCTTCAAGTCTCCTCTTCATCTGTGAGGAAATTGTCCTGCATTCACTGCCATATAGGAGGATTGATATTACATAGCAATTCAGCACTCTTTTCTTTGTTTCTCTTGCTTCAAGTCTCCTCTTCATCTGTGAGGAAATTGTCCAGCATTCACTGCCATATAGGAGGATTGATATTACATAGCAGTTCAGCACTCTTTTCTTTGTTTCTCTTGCTTCAAGTCTCCTCTTCATCTATGAGGAAATTGTCCAGCATTCACTGCCATATAGTAGGATTGATATTACATAGCAGTTCAGCACTCTTTTCTTTGTTTCTCTTGCTTCAAGTCTCCTCTTCATCTGTGAGGAAATTGTCCAGCATTCACTGCCATATAGGAGGATTGATATTACATAGCAGTTCAGCACTCTTTTCTTTGTTTCTCTTGCTTCAAGTCTCCTCTTCATCTGTGAGGAAATTGTCCAGTATTCACTGCCATATAGGAGGATTGATATTACATAGCAGTTCAGCACTCTTTTCTTTGTTTCTCTTGCTTCAATTCTCCTCTTCATCTGTGAGGAAATTGTCCATCATTCACTGCCATATAGGAGGTTAGATATTACACAGCAGTTCAGCACTCTTTTCCTTGTTTCTCTTGCTTCAAGTCTCCTCTTCATCTGTGAGGAAATTGTCCTGCATTCACTGCCATATAGGAGGATTGATATTACATAGCAATTCAGCACTCTTTTCTTTGTTTCTCTTGCTTCAAGTCTCCTCTTCATATGTGAGGAAATTGTCCAGCATTCACTGCCATATAGGCGGATTGATATTACATAGCAGTTCAGCACTCTTTTCTTTGTTTCTCTTGCTTCAAGTCTCCTCTACATCTGTGAGGAAATTGTCCAGCATTTATTGCCTTATAGGAGGATTGATATTACATAGCAGTTCAGCACTCTTTTCTTTGTTTCTCTTGCTTCAAGTCTCCTCTTCATCTGTTAGGAAATTGTCCAGCATTCACTGCCATATAGGAGGATTGATATTACATAGCAGTTCAGCACTCTTTTCTTTGTTTCTCTTGCTTCAAGTCTCCTCTTCATCTGTGAGGAAATTGTCCAGCATTCACTGCCATATAGGAGGATTGATATTACATAACAGATCAGCACACTTTTCTTTGTTTCTCTTGCTTCAAGTCACCTCTTCATCTGTGAGGAAATTGTCCAGCATTCACTGCCATATAGGAGGATTGATATTACATAGCAGTTCAGCACTCTTTTCTTTGTTTCTCTTGCTTCAAGTCTCCTCTTCATATGTGAGGAAATTGTCCAGCATTCACTGCCATATAGTAGGATTGATATTACATAGCAGTTCAGCACTCTTTTCTTTGTTTCTCTTGCTTCAAGTCTCCTCTACATCTGTGAGGAAATTGTCCAGCATTCATTGCCTTATAGGAGGATTGATATTACATAGCAGTTCAGCACTCTTTTCTTTGTTTCTCTTGCTTCAAGTCACCTCTTCATCTGTTAGGAAATTGTCCAGCATTCACTGCCATATAGGAGGATTGATATTATATAGCAGTTCAGCACTCTTTTCTTTGTTTCTCTTGCTTCAAGTCTCCTCTACATCTGTGAGGAAATTGACCAGCATTCATTGCCTTATAGGAGGATTGATATTATATAGCAATTCAGCACTCTTTTCTTTGTTTCTCTTGCTTCAAGTCTCCTCTTCATATGTGAGGAAATTGTCCTGCATTCACTGCCATATAGGAGGATTGATATTACATAGCAGTTCAGCACTCTTTTCTTTGTTTCTCTTGCTTCAAGTCTCCTCTTCATCTGTGAGGAAATTGTCCTGCATTCACTGCCATATAGGAGGATTGATATTACATAGCAATTCAGCACTCTTTTCTTTGTTTCTCTTGCTTCAAGTCTCCTCTTCATCTGTTAGGAAATTGTCCAGCATTCACTGCCATATAGGAGGATTGATATTACATAGCAGTTCAGCACTCTTTTCTTTGTTTCTCTTGCTTCAATTCTCCTCTTCATCTGTGAGGAAAATGTCCATCATTCACTGCCATATAGGAGGTTAGATATTACACAGCAGTTCAGCACTCTTTTCCTTGTTTCTCTTGCTTCAAGTCTCCTCTTCATCTGTGAGGAAATTGTCCAGCATTCACTGCCATATAGGAGGATTGATATTACATAGCAGTTCAGCACTCTTTTCTTTGTTTCTCTTGCTTCAAGTCTCCTCTACATCTGTGAGGAAATTGTCCAGCATTCATTGCCTTATAGGAGGATTGATATTACATAGCAGTTCAGCACTCTTTTCTTTGTTTCTCTTGCTTCAAGTCTCCTCTTCATCTGTTAGGAAATTGTCAAGCATTCACTGCCATATAGGAGGATTGATATTACATAGCAGTTCAGCACTCTTTTCTTTGTTTCTCTTGCTTCAAGTCCCCTCTTCATCTGTGAGGAAATTGTCCAGCATTCACTGCCATATAGGAGGATTGATATTACATAGCAGATCAGCACTCTTTTCTTTGTTTCTCTTGCTTCAAGTCTCCTCTTCATCTGTGAGGAAATTGTCCAGCATTCACTGCCATATAGGAGGATTGATATTACATAGCAGTTCAGCACTCTTTTCTTTGTTTCTTTTGCTTCAAGTCTCCTCTTCATATGTGAGGAAATTGTCCAGCATTCACTGCCATATAGTAGGATTGATATTACATAGCAGTTCAGCTCTCTTTTCTTTGTTTCTCTTGCTTCAAGTCTCCTCTACATCTGTGAGGAAATTGTCCAGCATTCATTGCCTTATAGGAGGATTGATATTACATAGCAGTTCAGCACTCTTTTCTTTGTTTCTCTTGCTTCAAGTCTCCTCTTCATCTCTGAGGAAATTGTCCAGCATTCACTGCTATATAGGAGGATTGATATTACATAGCAGTTCAGCACTCTTTTCTTTGTTTCTCTTGCTTCAAGTCTCCTCTTCATCTGTGAGGAAATTGTCCTGCATTCACTGCCATATAGGAGGATTGATATTACATAGCAGTTCAGCACTCTTTTCTTTGTTTCTCTTCCTTCAAGTCTCCTCTTCATCTATGAGGAAATTGTCCAGCATTCACTGCCATATAGGAGAATTGATATTACATAGCAGTTCAGTACTCTTTTCTTTGTTTTTTCTTCCTTCAAGTCTCCTCTTCATCTGTGAGGAAATTGTCCAGCATTCACTGCCATATGGGAGGATTGATATTACATAGCAGTTCAGCACTCTTTTCTTTGTTTCTCTTGCTTCAATTCTCCTCTTCATCTGTGAGGAAAATGTCCATCATTCACTGCCATATAGGAGGTTAGATATTACACAGCAGTTCAGCACTCTTTTCCTTGTTTCTCTTGCTTCAAGTCTCCTCTTCATCTGTGAGGAAATTGTCCAGCATTCACTGCCATATAGGAGGATTGATATTACATAGCAGTTCAGCACTCTTTTCTTTGTTTCTCTTGCTTCAAGTCTCCTCTACATCTGTGAGGAAATTGTCCAGCATTCATTGCCTTATAGGAGGATTGATATTACATAGCAGTTCAGCACTCTTTTCTTTGTTTCTCTTGCTTCAAGTCTCCTCTTCATCTGTTAGGAAATTGTCCAGCATTCACTGCCATATAGGAGGATTGATATTACATAGCAGTTCAGCACTCTTTTCTTTGTTTCTCTTGCTTCAAGTCCCCTCTTCATCTGTGAGGAAATTGTCCAGCATTCACTGCCATATAGGAGGATTGATATTACATAGCAGATCAGCACTCTTTTCTTTGTTTCTCTTGCTTCAAGTCTCCTCTTCATCTGTGAGGAAATTGTCCAGCATTCACTGCCATATAGGAGGATTGATATTACATAGCAGTTCAGCACTCTTTTCTTTGTTTCTTTTGCTTCAAGTCTCCTCTTCATATGTGAGGAAATTGTCCAGCATTCACTGCCATATAGTAGGATTGATATTACATAGCAGTTCAGCTCTCTTTTCTTTGTTTCTCTTGCTTCAAGTCTCCTCTACATCTGTGAGGAAATTGTCCAGCATTCATTGCCTTATAGGAGGATTGATATTACATAGCAGTTCAGCACTCTTTTCTTTGTTTCTCTTGCTTCAAGTCTCCTCTTCATCTGTGAGGAAATTGTCCAGCATTCACTGCCATATAGTAGGATGGATATTACATAGCAGTTCAGCACTCTTTTCTTTGTTTCTCTTGCTTCAAGTCTCCTCTTCATCTGTGAGGAAATTGTCCAGCATTCACTGCCATATAGGAGGATTGATATTACATAGCAGATCAGCACTCATTTCTTTGTTTCTCTTGCTTCAAGTCTCCTCTTCATCTCTGAGGAAATTGTCCAGCATTCACTGCTATATAGGAGGATTGATATTACATAGCAGTTCAGCACTCTTTTCTTTGTTTCTCTTGCTTCAAGTCTCCTCTTCATCTGTGAGGAAATTGTCCTGCATTCACTGCCATATAGGAGGATTGATATTACATAGCAGTTCAGCACTCTTTTCTTTGTTTCTCTTCCTTCAAGTCTCCTCTTCATCTATGAGGAAATTGTCCAGCATTCACTGCCATATAGGAGAATTGATATTACATAGCAGTTCAATACTCTTTTCTTTGTTTTTTCTTCCTTCAAGTCTCCTCTTCATCTGTGAGGAAATTGTCCAGCATTCACTGCCATATGGGAGGATTGATATTACATAGCAGTTCAGCACTCTTTTCTTTGTTTCTCTTGCTTCAAATCTCCTCTTCATCTGTGAGGAAATTGTCCAGCATTCACTGCCATATAGGAGGTTAGATATTACACAGCAGTTCAGCACTCTTTTCCTTGTTTCTCTCGCTTCAAGTCTCCTCTTCATCTGTGAGGAAATTGTCCTGCATTCACTGCCATATAGGAGGATTGATATTACATAGCAATTCAGCACTCTTTTCTTTGATTCTCTTTCTTCAAATCTCCTCTTCATCTGTGAGGAAATTGTCCAGCATTCACTGCCATATAGGAGGATTCATATTACATAGCAGTTCAGCATTCTTTTCTTTGTTTCACTTGCTTCGTCTCCTCTTCATCTCTTAGGAAATTGTCCAGCATTCACTGCCATATAGTAGGATTGATATTACATAGCAGTTCAGCACTCTTTTCTTTGTTTCTCTTGCTTCAAGTCTCCTCTTCATCTGTGAGGAAATTGTCCAGCATTCACTGCCATATAGGAGGATTGATATTACATAGCAGATCAGCACTCATTTCTTTGTTTCTCTTGCTTCAAGTCTCCTCTTCATCTCTGAGGAAATTGTCCAGCATTCACTGCTATATAGGAGGATTGATATTACATAGCAGTTCAGCACTCTTTTCTTTGTTTCTCTTGCTTCAAGTCTCCTCTTCATCTGTGAGGAAATTGTCCTGCATTCACTGCCATATAGGAGGATTGATATTACATAGCAGTTCAGCACTCTTTTCTTTGTTTCTCTTCCTTCAAGTCTCCTCTTCATCTATGAGGAAATTGTCCAGCATTCACTGCCATATAGGAGAATTGATATTACATAGCAGTTCAGTACTCTTTTCTTTGTTTCTCTTGCTTCAAATCTCCTCTTCATCTGTGAGGAAATTGTCCAGCATTCACTGCCATATAGGAGGATTGATATTACATAGCAGTTCAGCACTCTTTTCTTTGTTTCTCTTGCTTCAATTCTCCTCTTCATCTATGAGGAAAATGTCCATCATTCACTGCCATATAGGAGGTTAGATATTACACAGCAGTTCAGCACTCTTTTCCTTGTTTCTCTTGCTTCAAGTCTCCTCTTCATCTGTGAGGAAATTGTCCAGCATTCACTGCCATATAGGAGGATTGATATTACATAGCAGTTCAGCACTCTTTTCTTTGTTTCTCTTGCTTCAAGTCTCCTCTTCATCTGTGAGGAAATTGTCCAGCATTCACTGCCATATAGGAGGATTGATATTACATAGCAGATCAGCACTCATTTCTTTGTTTCTCTTGCTTCAAGTCTCCTCTTCATCTCTGAGGAAATTGTCCAGCATTCACTGCTATATAGGAGGATTGATATTACATAGCAGTTCAGCACTCTTTTCTTTGTTTCTCTTGCTTCAAGTCTCCTCTTCATCTGTGAGGAAATTGTCCTGCATTCACTGCCATATAGGAGGATTGATATTACATAGCAGTTCAGCACTCTTTTCTTTGTTTCTCTTCCTTCAAGTCTCCTCTTCATCTATGAGGAAATTGTCCAGCATTCACTGCCATATAGGAGAATTGATATTACATAGCAGTTCAGTACTCTTTTCTTTGTTTTTTCTTCCTTCAAGTCTCCTCTTCATCTGTGAGGAAATTGTCCAGCATTCACTGCCATATGGGAGGATTGATATTACATAGCAGTTCAGCACTCTTTTCTTTGTTTCTCTTGCTTCAAATCTCCTCTTCATCTGTGAGGAAATTGTCCAGCATTCACTGCCATATAGGAGGTTAGATATTACACAGCAGTTCAGCGCTCTTTTCCTTGTTTCTCTCGCTTCAAGTCTCCTCTTCATCTGTGAGGAAATTGTCCTGCATTCACTGCCATATAGGAGGATTGATATTACATAGCAATTCAGCACTCTTTTCTTTGATTCTCTTTCTTCAAATCTCCTCTTCATCTGTGAGGAAATTGTCCAGCATTCACTGCCATATAGGAGGATTCATATTACATAGCAGTTCAGCATTCTTTTCTTTGTTTCACTTGCTTCGTCTCCTCTTCATCTCTTAGGAAATTGTCCAGCATTCACTGCCATATAGTAGGATTGATATTACATAGCAGTTCAGCACTCTTTTCTTTGTTTCTCTTGCTTCAAGTCTCCTCTTCATCTGTGAGGAAATTGTCCAGCATTCACTGCCATATAGGAGGATTGATATTACATAGCAGATCAGCACTCATTTCTTTGTTTCTCTTGCTTCAAGTCTCCTCTTCATCTCTGAGGAAATTGTCCAGCATTCACTGCTATATAGGAGGATTGATATTACATAGCAGTTCAGCACTCTTTTCTTTGTTTCTCTTGCTTCAAGTCTCCTCTTCATCTGTGAGGAAATTGTCCTGCATTCACTGCCATATAGGAGGATTGATATTACATAGCAGTTCAGCACTCTTTTCTTTGTTTCTCTTCCTTCAAGTCTCCTCTTCATCTATGAGGAAATTGTCCAGCATTCACTGCCATATAGGAGAATTGATATTACATAGCAGTTCAGTACTCTTTTCTTTGTTTTTTCTTCCTTCAAGTCTCCTCTTCATCTGTGAGGAAATTGTCCAGCATTCACTGCCATATGGGAGGATTGATATTACATAGCAGTTCAGCACTCTTTTCTTTGTTTCTCTTGCTTCAAATCTCCTCTTCATCTGTGAGGAAATTGTCCAGCATTCACTGCCATATAGGAGGATTGATATTACATAGCAGTTCAGCACTCTTTTCTTTGTTTCTCTTGCTTCAATTCTCCTCTTCATCTGTGAGGAAAATGTCCATCATTCACTGCCATATAGGAGGTTAGATATTACACAGCAGTTCAGCACTCTTTTCCTTGTTTCTCTTGCTTCAAGTCTCCTCTTCATCTGTGAGGAAATTGTCCAGCATTCACTGCCATATAGGAGGATTGATATTACATAGCAGTTCAGCACTCTTTTCTTTGTTTCTCTTGCTTCAAGTCTCCTCTACATCTGTGAGGAAATTGTCCAGCATTCATTGCCTTATAGGAGGATTGATATTACATAGCAGTTCAGCACTCTTTTCTTTGTTTCTCTTGCTTCAAGTCTCCTCTTCATCTGTTAGGAAATTGTCCAGCATTCACTGCCATATAGGAGGATTGATATTACATAGCAGTTCAGCACTCTTTTCTTTGTTTCTCTTGCTTCAAGTCCCCTCTTCATCTGTGAGGAAATTGTCCAGCATTCACTGCCATATAGGAGGATTGATATTACATAGCAGATCAGCACTCTTTTCTTTGTTTCTCTTGCTTCAAGTCTCCTCTTCATCTGTGAGGAAATTGTCCAGCATTCACTGCCATATAGGAGGATTGATATTACATAGTAGTTCAGCACTCTTTTCTTTGTTTCTTTTGCTTCAAGTCTCCTCTTCATATGTGAGGAAATTGTCCAGCATTCACTGCCATATAGTAGGATTGATATTACATAGCAGTTCAGCTCTCTTTTCTTTGTTTCTCTTGCTTCAAGTCTCCTCTACATCTGTGAGGAAATTGTCCAGCATTCATTGCCTTATAGGAGGATTGATATTACATAGCAGTTCAGCACTCTTTTCTTTGTTTCTCTTGCTTCAAGTCTCCTCTTCATCTCTTAGGAAATTGTCCAGCATTCACTGCCATATAGTAGGATTGATATTACATAGCAGTTCAGCACTCTTTTCTTTGTTTCTCTTGCTTCAAGTCTCCTCTTCATCTGTGAGGAAATTGTCCAGCATTCACTGCCATATAGGAGGATTGATATTACATAGCAGATCAGCACTCATTTCTTTGTTTCTCTTGCTTCAAGTCTCCTCTTCATCTCTGAGGAAATTGGCCAGCATTCACTGCTATATAGGAGGATTGATATTACATAGCAGTTCAGCACTCTTTTCTTTGTTTCTCTTGCTTCAAGTCTCCTCTTCATCTGTGAGGAAATTGTCCTGCATTCACTGCCATATAGGAGGATTGATATTACATAGCAGTTCAGCACTCTTTTCTTTGTTTCTCTTCCTTCAAGTCTCCTCTTCATCTATGAGGAAATTGTCCAGCATTCACTGCCATATAGGAGAATTGATATTACATAGCAGTTCAGTACTCTTTTCTTTGTTTTTTCTTCCTTCAAGTCTCCTCTTCATCTGTGAGGAAATTGTCCAGCATTCACTGCCATATGGGAGGATTGATATTACATAGCAGTTCAGCACTCTTTTCTTTGTTTCTCTTGCTTCAAATCTCCTCTTCATCTGTGAGGAAATTGTCCAGCATTCACTGCCATATAGGAGGTTAGATATTACACAGCAGTTCAGCACTCTTTTCCTTGTTTCTCTCGCTTCAAGTCTCCTCTTCATCTGTGAGGAAATTGTCCTGCATTCACTGCCATATAGGAGGATTGATATTACATAGCAATTCAGCACTCTTTTCTTTGATTCTCTTTCTTCAAATCTCCTCTTCATCTGTGAGGAAATTGTCCAGCATTCACTGCCATATAGGAGGATTCATATTACATAGCAGTTCAGCATTCTTTTCTTTGTTTCACTTGCTTCGTCTCCTCTTCATCTGTGAGGAAATTGTCCAGCATTCACTGCCATATAGGAGGATTGATATTACATAGCAGTTCAGCATTCTTTTCTTTGTTTCTCTTGCTTCAAGTCTCCTCTTCATCTGTGAGGAAATTGTCCAGCATTCACTGCCATATAGGAGGATTGATATTACATAGCAGTTCAGCACTCTTTTCTTTCTTTCTAACTGTTGAGTCTTGACTCAATGTTGAATCTCGCCTATTGCATGGAATAATAATGCAACACAAAATGTACTTAGAACAAGAATGTATTATAACAAGAAAGTGTACACAATAAGTACATATAGTATTTCTGTATATTTCTGGGAAGACGTTCCTGGAGAATGTGTTGACTAATCGCAGTCGATCAGAGTCTCTAGTTGGATCTCGTGATTCCACTTCCTCGTCTTCCGGTACCAACCATTATTTATATGGTTGGTAGTCACCTATGCAAATTAGGTGGATCCAACCACAACACCCCCCTCCCAAGCCTTGGAATCCTTTTGGATTTCAAACTGGTTCTATATGGGATGATGATGGTTATTTCTTTGTAGATCCCCTTTGCATAGTTCATATATATATCTGTTTTTTTTTTTCAATATCTTTTTCGTTTTGGATTCACGTCCAATGGGTCCGTGAACTTTCGTTTCCTACCGGATCTTCTCGGTTCATGAGCACTCTGCGGAGGTTCTACTTGAAAAGTATCATACATTACCTCAATGGGATCTTCCTCCTCATCCGGTATACTCTCTTCATGCTCTAGCACGTAGCACTTTTTGAGTTGGTTCTGGTGCCTCTTATGAGTATTCTTCGGCCCTTTTATTATGTAAATCAGGTCACCGATTCTCTTATTCACTATGCCTCGCTCCCAGAACTCAATGTTGTTTCTATAGCACTTGAAAAACACCTTCTCTCCGGGGGTGTATCTTTTTCTAGCTGTATACATAGTGTTCTTTATTCTATTTCTTCCTGGCAAAAGCTTGTCAAACACTGACTTAACTTTCCTAGCGAACATTAGTTCAGCTGGTGCCATGTTTGGTGGTGTTCTCTGGTTAGGCGTGATTCTGTATACTTGTAGGAATTGCTGAAGCGCCTTTTCCGTTGGAACTCCTGAGGCTTTCTTCAGAGCGCGCTTTAACGTATCTACAAATCTTTCTGCGAGTCCATTGGATCTCGGATGATACGGCGGCGTCGTTATGTGGTTAATTTGATATAACTCACAAAATTCCTTAAATTCGTCAGAAGTGAATTGTGTACCATTGTCACTCACAATACACTCTGGCACACCGAACCGTGCAAATAGTTCATGCAAAAAAGTTGTTGTGGTATTGGACGTAGGCTTTTTGCAGCGTAGTACTTCCGGCCATTTTGTAAAGCTATCTACCACTATTAAGTAGTAATAATCTTCTACTGGACCAGTGAAATCAATGTGTAATCTTTCCCACGGATGATCCGTCTTTGGCCATGGTTTGTGTACTATAGGTGGTGCCTTAGCTGCTAATGCACACCCTTTACATCGATGAACCATGTTTTCGATATCCACATCCATTCCTTTCCAATATACAAAGCTTCGCATTAAGCTTTTTGTTCTATTAATCCCCGGGTGACCCATATGAAAGTCCCGTAGGATTCTTTTCTGCAACTTTTTTGGTACTACTACTTTCTCTACACTTGCGAAAGGCACGTTACGTTTCTTTTTAAATATAGGCATAGTATTTTCTTTTAATTCAAATTTAGCTTCAAACTTGTTACATCTTCCAAGACCAGGTGTAAAGGTTTCCGGAAACTTTTTCTTTAATTCCCCTTTAATGTCCTGTCTTCTTTGCGTAATACTTTCTACTTTTCTGCAGAATGAGTTTAACGGTTTATCCCACAATTCGAATGTTTCAAAAAAATCTGTACCCAACAAGTTTTCTCCATTTTTCAGAATGAAAACTTTTATTTTTTTTACGATCCCATTCAATTTCATTGGAAGTACAACCTCGCCTTCGAAGTTAATTTGCTTTCCAGTTACCGTTCGAGCGAGTTTCGTTGACTTCATTATTGTAGGCCTTTTTAAAATTTTCCATGTTTTATCGTTCATTATTGTTAAATCTGACCCTGAATCGAGTTGAAATTTGATATTCTTTTTGAATATTTCAGTCGTCACATATTTCCTCAAATCTCTATCTGATTTGATATTCGAATTTGTTTGTCTAATTCGGTTCTTGCATTTTTTCGTTTTACAACAAGATCCTTTGTGACCATTCTTTTGGCACACGAAACATTTCTTATTTCTATATGGGCAATTTACCTCCCAATGTCTTTCGTTACAACGTCTGCAATTATATGGTGGGACTTTTTTATTTTCGTTCTTTTTATTTTCTTGTCTATTATTATAATACGCTGAATTTTTTCTCCAATTTTTCTGTAATGGGTACTTTGACTGCTTTTTTATTTTTTTAATATAAGCAATACCAGCTTCTTCGATTTTTTGCGACTCTTTCTTTAAACTTACGGCCCGTTGACACTCCTCTGCTAACTTTTGCAGGGTAAGGCCTTGTTCAGATTCGAGTTTAGACAAAACTCTACGTCTTATTTCGGCACTCTTACTGGATACCAGTCCTTGAGCAAAAATTAAGCACTTGAATTCTTCAACCGTAATCTCTGCCAATCTGAAATTGTCACAATGTCTATTCACTATAGATGCATATGTTAAGTAATCCTGATCGTCGGATTTAGAGACATTCATGCATAACCATCGCTTATGCCAAAGCGACATATTTGCTCCAAACAGCTCTTTTAGCAATTTCCCTGTTTCCGAGAATTCCAATTCAGTTGTTTTTCTCGGTAGAATAAAATCTACAAATTTGCTATGTTCTGCTGTACCTAGCTTTCTTAGTAATAGACTGACTTTTCTTGAATTCGACCAGTTTTCACAGTCTGTGTAGAAAATATCTTCATATCGTTTAAAGTACGCTTCAAACGTTTTTTCTTCGTCTGGCACATAGTTGAAAGTTTCCAGCGAATTAAATATGGTGTTATTAGAATATGAAGAATTTCCCTTATTTGCCTGAAAGTTGTTTAATTTCTCCAGTGTTAACTTTTGAATTTCCAAAAGTCTTTCATCTTGTTTTTCTTGATATTTCTGCATCGCTATCAGTTGTTCTTGCTGACGTTGTTGACTCAACTGCTGGGATTTTAATAATTCAGATATGACTTTGGATAGTTCCTCCATTTTTAGCTGATAGTGTTCATGCAACAAGGTATATACTTTTAATTTGTGTATCCACGAATATAATATAAGCTGACCAAAAAATCGAAACAACGTACGACTTTTCTATTTTATGTCTTGCTTTTACATTCACGCCCGTGCTAATCAACTTTGGTATTTTTTTTTTCGTGAACAGAGAGCGTCGGACTTTTTTTTTTTCGTTTTCGACTTCTGTTCGCGTATTTCAATGACACGTCTGATTTTCTTATCAGAGGTAATTCGTCACTATATTGTTGAACAAATAATTTAAAAAAAAATTTTTTTAAAGTTTGTTACCTTTCAAAGTCGACACGGTGCATTTGTGCTCCTTTTAATCCATGCATGTGTTTGTAGTCGGCCAATTTTTCTTTTTAGCGGGTGTCTCGGTGTAGATAATTTTTTAATTTAAAATTACCGTTATTCGTTTACGACACCTTCCAATTTTTCTGAGTGAACGTTCCTTTATGCTTAGTCGTCTTTTAACGAGTTTTACATATCCAGAAGTTTAGAATCCTTCGTCGTTACGTTAACGTTGGACTTTTAATTAATAGTTTTTTTTTTCAGCCTGGGTTCTTCAATGACTTGTCCCAATTGTTGAAAACTCTCACTATTAATTCTTTCTTCTTTCCGTATGGTTCGTTCTACTTCTTTGCCATTGTTGAAACTTGGCGTATGGTTCGTTCTACTTTGTGGCCATTGTTGAAACTTGACGTATGGTTCGTTCTACTTCGTCGCCATTGTTGAGTCTTGACTCAATGTTGAATCTCGCCTATTGCATGGAATAATAATGCAACACAAAATGTACTTAGAACAAGAATGTATTATAACAAGAAAGTGTACACAATAAGTACATATAGTATTTCTGTATATTTCTGGGAAGACGTTCCTGGAGAATGTGTTGACTAGTCGCAGTCGATCAGAGTCTCTAGTTGGATCTCGTGATTCCTCGAGATTCACTTGACCTCCCACAGGGCCAGGTTGTGACACAAGGTCGGAGTTTAACGTGGGAAGGGGAATGGACCCGAGTTTTCACCCGGGTCGCAGTGCTTTGGCTTTAGCTTGTCATAGCTGGTCTTGGCTGGTCTTAGCTTGTCCAAGCTGGTCATAGCTAGTTAGACGTAGCCACGATACTACCAGCGCAGGGACGAATCCCTGCCGCCGGCCTGTATCGGAGAAGGAATCCCGGCCCCATAGGCGATCATTCAGTGAGTAATCTGCGAACAGATACTACACTTTGATCTTAGCCTTGGGGCCGCGTAGAGACCGAGATCTCGTGATTCCTCCCCTCGTCTTCCGGTACCAACCATTATTTATATAGTTGGTAGTCACCTATGCAGATTAGGTGGATCCCACCACAACACTAACAAATATTTCCTGCTTCTTAATACTTTGCTGAACTTATTTTGTCACCTTTTTGCTAAAACAATTCGAAAATATTTAATCTTCTGTACTTGTGTGATTTGACGTTTCCAGCTTGTAGCCGGCATCTTGAGCTGTCCCCTTTTGCTAACGACCAAACATTCGGTCTTCCTACAATTGACAGTCCTTCCTTCTCGCTCTCATTTACTCAGTCTGCAGTTATTGGTTTGAATAGGAGAAATTATATTAATGATAAGATTATAATTGAATGCAGTAAGTTGTCGCAGAAGTAAAAGAAAAATAGACATGACTGGGTAGGAACGGCGATCTACTGGAAACTGGGACATCAACTAGGATCTGAATATAAAAAACTATCTACGGATCTACTAAAACATAAAATAGATTTTAGAAAGTGTCCTACAAACAAGCAAAAAAAGAAATCTGGGACTGCCATTTAAACAGAACACACAGACTAGAACATGCTAAAGGTTCAGATCTAATAATCGAAAAAAGAAGACTAAAAGGTAGATAGATAGATAGATAGATATGAAAATAGTGCGGTAAATAGATAAATATTGAAAAGAGTGAGATAGATAGATAGACAGATATGAATGAATGAAATATATATATATATATACATATATATATATATATATATATATATATATATATATATATATAGGATGACCCAAAAAAAACGGGAATTTTTTAAGTGGCAACACTGCGAGACAGTGACCTTGAGCAATTAAACATTTCGCAATTTTAGTAACGAGAATGAAATTCACATTATCCCAGCTGAGATGTTGCAGCAGTCAATGAGGAAGCTCAACAGCAGATTTCAAGAATGCATTCGTACAGGAGGACGCCATCTACAGGACGTAATTTTAAATAAAATGAAAATTCCATCATTGCTTCTTAAATGGCATGTTTTAAGGTTTCAATTACTATGAATTAAATATTTTTCTTCCATCACTCTTGGTTTTATTGGATTGTTAAAAAGTTCCCATTTATTTGGGTCACCTTGTATATATATATATATATATATATATATATATATATATATATATATATATATATATATATATGTATATATATATATATATATATATATATATATATATATATATATAGAGAGAGAGAGAGAGAGAGAGATAGATAGATAGATAGATAGATAGATAGATAGATAGATAGATAGATATGAACCGATTCCTAGATAGATAGACAGATATGAAAAAACTGAGATAGAAATATCTTAATAGACAGGTAGATATGAGATAGATATGAATAAACTGAA
>OZ038514.1:40743997-40773997 GCA_964036315.1 Acanthosepion esculentum | reverse complement strand
CTATACTTTTTTGAAACAATGATGTTGCCAGCTATACGTTTTTGAAACAATGATGTTGCCAGCTATACGTTTTTGAAACAATGATGTTGCCAGCTATACGTTTTTGATATATTTAGTAAATACTGGATCTGACATTAAATAACCTATAGTGGTTGATATGCCATAAAACCCCAAACAACCAACCAACAACATTGCAGTGGCAATCATAATTATGAACGTTGGTCGTTAAGAAGTAAGGGGATACAAATGAAAATATTTGAAATTGGCATCATTTCACATTTCATTGAAAGAGCTATTCAGTAAACTTTTTAACCTTTCTTTCTTTCTTTCTTTCTTTTTCTCACTGAAATCAAGTAATTTTCCCCCCTTCTTTCCATGCGCGATCAAAACACGGAATAGTTCATTATTTATGCAGACATAATGGTCGTGCTAACTAACGAAGTGGGTAGTGGTGGTGGTGGTTGGGGCCTGGGCAAGCACATTTATAATAATCTAGGTTTGGGTAATTCGAACAGGTTACCCAGTCCAACTCAGAGGATAACATGTAAGTTAAGGCAAACATTACATAAGGCTTGTTAGCGTATACTTCTAGACAATTTTCTAAAACGTTCCATAAATCGCGAACAAGTTATCAGATATTTAGTAGATAACAATAATGGAGATTAGCGTAACACCATCTTCCTACATTATTTAACTTTATGTAGAAATATACAATGCTTAGTAAATTTCAATATTGAAACTAACGTAACTCACAACATTCAGCCTTGTACATTAATTGACTAAACTTATCAAATATCAGTATGGGTCATTGCCGGAATACAATCTTCGCTCTATTTAGACTTGTGAAGTAATAAACTTATTGGCGTAACATGAATTTTGCAATACACTAAGTTTACTAAATATAAATTTTGGAATTTGGCGTACCACAATCTTCCTTATACAACTTAGTCTTGTAAATTAATGGTGGACACTCCAGTATGAATGTGAAGCATCGCAGTTCCTAGTGACCGACAGCCAGACACCAGCACATATGATTTGATTATAGTGGTGAAGGCTTTGTGCAGAACCAACCACACTTTTTGAAGGGCTGAATACAGAGACCTGTGCACTACGTGCCACAAGGTTCCCAAACGACCCTCCGCAGATTTTGAATTCAGAGATGTCCTTCTCCTAGACCAGTTACCATCTAAGTCTATATAATACAGTCTATCCTGCTATTTACCCGTAACTGGAAGGAGAAGAAGAGGATTCATGCCTTTCTCAAGGGTATTAACACATAAGTGAATGTAATGGATTCGACTGGAATTCGAACTCGGCTCTCCGATTCCTCAATCCGAGCCGCTATCCACTACTTCACTTTGTGTACATTAATATGCTTAATAAATATCCTATTTCGAAATTGGCGGAATACAGTCTTCCTCGCCCTATCTAGACTTCTGAATTAATAAACTAATCGTAATAAATAACACTTTTGGTGATTGGCGCAATACAATCTTCCTCTCGTAAAAGCCTTTATTAATGAAAAAATAAATAAAAATAGTATAAAAAGAAGTTAAGAAAAATATATTATAATGTGAATTCATCCCCCAAAGCGACACCTATATGGGTCATTTTTTTTTATCCGTCCACCCCCAAGCAAGGCGATAATACCACTAAGACGCAAGGGGATTATGGGACGGAAAGAGAGTGAGAGGACTTTAGAAGGGTCCGGAAACCCAATCCTAAAAAGGAAACTAGAGATAAACGTCTATTTTATAGCTTCGGCAAGCTTTCTGTTGTCGCGAGATATATTAACGATGGAAAAAATTTAAAGCAAAAAGAAAAAAATAAATAAAGTTACCCATCACCAATAAAAAAAAAGATATTTCCTATTATACAATTTAATTAGCAGTTGTGAGATTTTTTTTTTTCTTTTTCTTTAATTCGACTGTTCTTAGCGAAATAAAACGTAAGTTGCGTAAATCGTTTTTTATTTTTTAATTCAAAATGTACGAACTAGAAATCATTCTTCGTAGATCGCTTGAAAAATATGATTGCATTTTTAGCCGGCAGCGAGTGCCAGGGAGAGGGAGAAGGGATAAGAAGAAAGAAAGAGTAGAATAAAGAAGGGGAGAAAAACACAGAGAACGAAGGAGCGGGAAGAAAGATTATCGAGAAGGAAACAAAAAAAAAAGATTAGTCGAAAAAGAGAGAAACAAAAAGGAGAAAGCGAGGTAAATAGAAAAGAAGCAATGGCGAAACAGAAAGCAAAAGAGAAGGGAAAATAAATAAATAAATCTATCTATCTATCTATCTATCTATCTATCTATCTATATATCTATCTATCTATATCAGTTCCTATCTGTGTATCTATTTACCTATCTACCGCAATATGTTAATATCTATCTATCTATCTATCTATCTATCTATCTATCTATCTATCTATCTATCTATCTATGTATGTATGTCAGTTCCTATCTGTGTATCTATTTACCTATCTACCGCAATTAGTTAATATCTATCTATCTATCTATCTATCTATCTATCTATCTATCTATCTATCTATCTATCTATCTATGTCAGTTCCTATCTCTGTATGTATTTACCTATCTTATATGTTAATATCTATCTATCTATCTATCTATCTATCTATCTATCTATCTATCTATCTGTTACTCTCTCTCTCCTTGCCTATCTATCTATCTATCTATCTATCTATCTATCTATCTATCTATCTATCTATCTATCTATCTATCTGTTACTCTCTCTCTCTCTCCTTGCCTATCTATCTATCTATCTATCTATCTATCTATCTATCTATCTATCTATCTATCTATCTATCTATCTGTCTGTTACTCTCTCTCTCCTTGCCTATCTATCTATCTATCTATCTATCTATCTATCTATCTATCTATCTATCTATCTATCTATCTATCAGAATACCCCGATATTTCTAATGTTCAATTAAATTAGTTAGCATATTACCTTTTAGTTGCATGTTGGCAAAATGTTCGTTCAGTATTTGCTTTGACATTAGTACACTTTTGATTTCTCATATATGCCCCCATAAACCAATTCCATTTACATTGTCTAGGCGACACCTGTCATATCAGTGTACGCATCTTTTTTTAATTTGTCAAAATGGCGAATTTAATTCAATGTCATAAGCGGGTTATATTATATTATATTATATTATATTATATTATATTATATACGCTTTCAGAAGTTGGTGTCACATTTCCTATTCTCTGTTAAAACAAATTCCCAGACATTTAAACTCCTGTACTTGTTGGATTTAAACATCTCCAATTCATAGCTCGCCTCCTGATGAGAACTATACTTCCTCGCCCTATCCAGTCTTCCTCACACAATTTTACCCTGTGTATTAATAAACTATGCTTACTAAATAACACTTTTGGAGATTGGCGTAGTTTCAGGGCCTAATCTACATTAATTATTCTACCTGTGACACTGTCCAAGTGGCGAGTAAACAAGTTTTTAATAAAAAACAGTTCTTGTGCCATACCATTTTAAACGAGGAAGAACAGACAATATATATTCAATTTAACACCGATGGTTGTAGAAATCACTATGTTTACATTAGCAAGATTGACACGATGCAAGAATTTAAATATCTTTAAAAATTGAATTGTCCGCTAGGATATTGTCGTTTGATTGGGTTAAACAACGAGGTTGAAATACTTGGATTAGGGGAAATTTCTTTAATTCTATTCAGAAACTTATTCTAGGGCATGCACATCTCTCTGGATTTGCTTTATAATCCGTTAAATTATCCCGTTAAATTAAGAGAAAAATTACTTAAATAGCCCGAGAAAGTGATTTTTCCAGTCACGTATCTTTTCCTGGATTGAAATAACATCAGAATTCAGACGTTTGGATTTTAGAAAACGTGAGTAGATAAAACGAATGCTAGGGAATTTTTAAAACAAATATTATAAATATCTATATAATAAATGCGAATGTCAGTGTGTCACTATCTCACGCTTTTTCGGTTAAAGAGGCACAACGCTCTAACTTTCACAAGCTCATCTACTTCTTCTATATAATAAATGCGAATGTCAGTGTGTCACACTTAATCAACTTTAATCCAAGTAATTATGTTATTTTGGAATTATAATTATTATAATTGTAATTATATTATTTTTGGAATCAGATCCGCAATCCTGAAATTTTGGATTTCCAATTTTCATTACTGCGATTGTTTCGGGGGATTTTTTTAAGTGATTTTTTTCGGCGAATTTTTCGTACGATAACAATTTTTATAAGTTAGAAATAGGTTTAGGAATAATCGAAATGATTTGCGAATTCCAGCGAAAGTCACTCATGAAATAAAAAAATAATTGCTTGCACGGAAAATGAGGAACTACGTATATTAAATTGTCTTTCAGTTAAATGGCGACAGAAGAATTATCGTTGAACGTTTAAAAGGTAATCTTAAATATTAATGCAATACTTAAATGCAGCGAGCAATTTTGAGTTATTCTGTAGTTTATTGTTGCTTATCGCATCTACTCCTCGCTACTTATTGCGATGAAGGCCCAATCAAGAGCCTTTCGCAGGCGATAGGACGGCTTTTAAGCTAGTATGTTTATGTCTATATTCCTGAGATGAGGTATCATGTACACTATTTACATTATTCAGGCTATTGTCCTCATCTTTGTCGCCATATTTATTATAACGTTTCGGCCGTTGTACGCTCCGGCCTTCTTCAGGTGGTTGAAATGTCGAACTGAACCACCAAGGACACATGGCACAGTGGATAAAGGCGTAAGTTAGATCCAGTGAAAGAACCCAAACAGTGCGAGTTCAATACCTGGTTAAGGCGGTGGAGAACTTGGAGAGGGGAATTAACAGGAGATAACTGATAACTGGCATCCATTAGACATGGCACGTGGAACTAGAACAGTCTACACCAGCGAGCGAAATAAAGGGTTCAGTTCGACATTCCAACCACCTGAAGAAGGCGCGGGGGGGGGACAACGGCCGAAACGTTATAATAAATATGGCGACAAAGATAGTCCGAATAATGTAAGTAGTGTAGTATGTTTATATATCTGAGATGAGGTATTGTAATTATTTACATCCTTCGGATTGTTGTCCTCATCCTTATTGTCATATTCACGATGTTTCGGCCGTTGTACACTCCGCCTTCTTCAGGTGATATACAATGGAATTTCGAACCGAACACTTTATTTCGTCCACTGGGGTAGATTGTTCTAGATCCACGTGCCATGCCTTTTCTGTGTATCTCAGTTTCAGTTATTTCCCTTTAGTATTATTAAATAAACAATATTATTTTTTAAAAAAAATAGACTTTAAGTAACATTACCGAAGACTTCACGATGAAATACGAAAGAATAAAAGAAAAAGGCGGTTGGAGAAGTAGAAAGGCATGTAACCCAAAACTTGGACGTCAGCCTGAAAATGATTGAAATACTTTTGCTAGGTTAGGTCTAAGAAAAATAAACACAAGAACCGGGTGTGTTTATATAGATATATACGTATATCACGGACGCTATAAAACATTTATACAGCGTAGAGGGTGACAAAAAACCTGTACCTCCTTCACTTTGTCGCAGCCGTGACGTGGTTTCCCTATGTCTTTTCTACAAATATTTTCAGGGCTCTGATGAGCATTTTTTCCCTGGTGCTTCGACTACATGAATTTAAGCGGGCTACAGAATTGGCATCTAGGTCTCACCCGTTTACTCTTGAAATAGCGAAATGCAACCGCCACTTCTATACCAACAGATATTTTTTCATCTCGCACTACCCACCCGTGGAACTCCCGTTGACTTCTCTGATAACTAAAATCTTCAAAAATTTAAATGCAGTGTCAATCTCCATCTTCTGTCTTCTTGAACCCCCGTTCATCTTTTCCTCAATCCTCCTAATTACCAGTTTTCTCTTACACTTTCACTCCCGGTCACCCCCAACCCCTGAGCCCTAGTGGCGTTACTGTCTTGCTTGGGATGAAATAATTAAAATAAATTAAACGTTGGCTTAATTCTTATGATCTCGTAAAGTTCTAGACGAAATCTCGGACATATGATCTGAACGTTGAAACTTGGAAGGAACATATTATAATTTCTTTTCTTTTTAATTAATAAAAATATCAAAATCCATCAGTGACTATATTGAATGAAATATCTAATGCTTTTTTTGGTCTGGAGACTTAAGAGAGAGTTCCATAGCCAGTGGAAGATGTTTCCGAACATAAACACCCAGGCCATACACGTGGACGCTAGCGTCCATCCTAAAGAGAGGAATATAGTCAGGAATCGAGATAAATGCAATGTCAATCGCCATCTTCAATCTTCTTGGATCTCGTTCAAACTTGTCCTTTCCTCAATCCTCCGTATCCTCAGTCCTCTCTTTCACATTCATTCCCGGTCACCCCCATGCCTACTAGTAGCATTACTTCCTTGCTTGGGGTGCAAAAAAAAAAGAAAAAGAAAAAAAAAGATAGTTAAATGTGCCAATGATTATGCGACACAGTATTTTATATAATTTTATTTTATCTGGTTTTTATATTAATTACTATATCGATCCGATTACATTGTTATATGTAGCATAGGAAATATATATATATAAATTTATTTAAAGACATTTATATTATGTTTAACGTTCTTTTTATAGATACAAGTATTTAAGCAAATGCTCTGTTTTTATAATAAACAGTATTAAATAACATTTACCGGCCTGAATGTCCGAGAAATTTTCATAGAAAATTTTCGCTCTCCGACAGGAATCGAACCTGTATGCTATACGGAACCATCATTTCGCGTGATGTGCCTTATGAAAATTTCTCGGACATTCAGGCCGGTAAATGTTATTTAATACTGTTTATTATAAAACAGAGCATTTGCTTAAATACTTGTATCTATAAAAAGAACGTTAAACATAATATAAATGTCTTTAAATAAATTGTCGGACAATGTCCAATTCTAAAATATATATATATAAATATATAAATGTATCAATAATTATAGGAGAGAGGGAATTTCTTTGTGAGCTCCCCACTATGGGTTAAATAGTGGAATTTGTAGTGAGAAAAAAATCATTGTTATTTTAAAAAATTGTTAATGCAATATTCCCTCCCATCCAACAACAGAATTACTTGTAGGTTATGAAAACCAGCAACATATTTATGGAGAGAGAAAATAATTTACTATATCTGTTCCATAATATTTGCTATATAAAGCTTAGGAAACATATTTGTAAATATATATGTAAATGTATAAACTATTATGAGACAGGGAGTTTTTTTTAGGCCATCTCGCCAGCTATGATTTAAATAGTAGGACTTTAAAACAGAAAAATCAATGTTATTATCAAACAATTGTTAACGTAATATTCACTACCACATATATACTGACAAATGCACACGGTGTATTTTATTCTTTTATCTATTTATTTTTCATCCCATTTCTATTAATTCACTGTTTCTGTCGCATAATGTTTGTTACATTTGGCGTACGAAATATATCGGCAAATGTACTAACTATTATGGGACATAGTATTTTTTATTATTTTATCCATTTATTTTTCACCCCGTTTAAATTAATTCACTGTCTCTGTTCCATAATGTTTGTTACATTTGACATAAGAAATATATCGGCAAATGTACTAACTATTATGGGACACAGTATATTTTATTCTTTCATCTATTTATTTTTCATCCAGATTCTATTCATTCACTGTCTCTGTCCCATAATGTTTGTTACATTTGGCATACGAAATATATCGGTAAATGTATTAACTATAATGGGACACAGTATATTTTATTCTTTTATCTATTTATTTTTCATCCAGATTCTATTCATTCACTGTCTCTGTCCCATAATGTTTGTTACATTTGGCATTCGAAATATATCGGCAAATGTACTAACTATTATGGGACACAGTATATTTTATTCTTTCATCTATTTATTTTTCAACCCATTTCTATTCATTCACTGTCTCTGTCCCATAATGTTTGTTACATTTGGCATACGAAATATATCGGCAAATGTACTAACTATTATGGGACACAGTATATTTTATTCTTTTATCTATTTATTTTTCATCCAGTTTCTATTCATTCACTGTCTCTGTCCCATAATGTTTGTTACATTTGGCATTCGAAATATATCGGCAAATGTACTAACTATTATGGGACACAGTATATTTTATTCTTTCATCTATTTATTTTTCAACCCATTTCTATTCATTCACTGTCTCTGTCCCATAATGTTTGTTACATTTGGCATACGAAATATATCGGCAAATGTACTAACTATTATGGGACACAGTATATTTTATTATTTTATCTATTTATTTTTCATCCCGTTTCTATTAATTCACTGTCTCTATCCCATAATATTTGTTACATTTGGCATACGAAATATATCGGCAAATGTACTAACTATTATGGGAGACAGTATATTTTATTATTTTATTTTATCTATTTATTTTTCATCCCGATTCTATTAATTCACTGTCTCTGTCCCATAATGTTTGTTACATTTGGCATACGAAATATATCGGCAAATGTACTAACTATTATGGGACACAGTATTTTTTATTCTTTTATCTATTTATTTTTCATCCCGTTTCTATTAATTCACTGTCTCTGTCCCATAATGTTTGTTACATTTGGCATACGAAATATATCGGTAAATGTATTAACTATAATGGGACACAGTATTTTTTATTCTTTTATCTATTTATTTTTCATCCCGTTTCTATTCATTCACTGTCTCTGTCCCATAATGTTTGTTACATTTGGCATTCGAAATATATCGGCAAATGTACTAACTATTATGGGACACAGTATATTTTATTCTTTCATCTATTTATTTTTCAACCCATTTCTATTCATTCACTGTCTCTGTCCCATAATGTTTGTTACATTTGGCATACGAAATATATCGGCAAATGTACTAACTATTATGGGACACAGTATATTTTATTATTTTATCTATTTATTTTTCATCCAGGTTCTATTCATTCACTGTCTCTATCCCATAATATTTGTTACATTTGGCATACGAAATATATCGGTAAATGTATTAACTATAATGGGACACAGTATTTTTTATTCTTTTATCTATTTATTTTTCATCACGTTTCTATTAATTCACTGTCTCTGTCCCATAATATTTGTTACAGTTGGTATACGAAATATATCGGCAAATGTACTAACTATTATGGGAGACAGTATATTTTATTATTTTATTTTATCTATTTATTTTTCATCCCGATTCTATTAATTCACTGTCTCTGTCCCATAATGTTTGTTACATTTGGCATACGAAATATATCGGCAAATGTACTAACTATTATGGGACACAGTATATTTTATTCTTTTATCTATTTATTTTTCATCCCGTTTCTATTAATTCACTGTCTCTGTCCCATAATGTTTGTTACATTTGGCATACGAAATATATCGGTAAATGTATTAACTATAATGGGACACAGTATTTTTTATTCTTTTATCTATTTATTTTTCATCACGTTTCTAATAATTCACTGTCTCTGTCCCATAATATTTGTTACAGTTGGTATACGAAATATATCGGCAAATGTACTAACTATTATGGGACACAGTATATTTTATTATTTTATGTATTTATTTGTCATCCCGATTCTATTAATTCACTGTCTCTGTCCCTTAATGTTTGTTACATTTGGCATACGAAATATTACGCCAAATGTACTAATTATTATGGGACACAGTATATTTTATTCTTTTATCTATTTATTTTTCATCCCGATTCTATTAATTCACTGTCTCTGTCCCTTAATGTTTGTTACATTTGGTATACGAAATATTACGGCAAATGTACAAATTATTATGGGACACAGTATATTTTATTCTTTTATCTATTTATTTTTCATCCAGGTTCTATTCATTCACTGTCTCTGTCCCATAATATTTGTTACATTTGGCATACGAAATATATCGGCAAATGTACTAACTATTATGGGACACAGTATATTTTATTATTTTATCTATTTATTTTTCATCCCGTTTCTATTAATTCACTGTTTCTGTCCCATAATATTTGTTACATTTGGCATACGGAATATATCTTCAAATGTACTAACTATTATGTGACACAGTATATTTTATTTTTTTATCTATTTATTTTTCATTCCATTTCTATTTATTCAATGTATCTGTCCCATAATGTTTGTTACATTTGGCATACGAAATATATCGGCAAATGTACTAACTATTATGAGACACACTATGTTTTATAGAGGAATATTTTAGGCTTGAGAGATAGGGGTAGGCAGTCATTCTCTTAACCTATCGTGTTTGTCTGAATTGATGGTGGAATCTGGGCGGGGCCTTGGCAAACGAACGGAAATGCTCATGGCCGCAAGGGATAGGAAATTTTGGAGAGCCTTGTTTGCCTATGTTCACAGCAGGTAAAAGACAAAAATCTGTTTATTTTTTTCTCCCGTTTATATAAATTAACCGCCTCTGTTCCATAATGTTTGCTAATAGGCAATATATTGACCAATGTTCTGTTATTGGACGGAGTATTTTAAATTGTATTATATTAATTAAAAAACCTGGATTTGACAGCAGACTGAAATGATGGACATAAAAGTTACTATTAATAAAGGCGAACCTATATGGCCTGCCCATGTTTCTCATCTCGGAGATAACAGGTGGATTATTAGAGCGACAGAGTGGAAATGAACTAGACGGAAACCAAGATCAAGATGGTGGGGCAATCTGACCCGATAACTCGGCGCGACATGGCCTAGTGTAGCCAAAGACAAGAAGTGGTGGAGGTCAATCAGATGACTGCCGTATAAGAGGATTGATATTACATATGAGTTCAACATTCTTTTCTTTGTTTCTGTTGCTTCAAGTCTGCTCTTCATCTGTGAGGAAATTGTCCATCATTTACTGCCATATAGGAGGATTGATATTACATAGCAGCTCAGCATTCTTTTCTTTGTTTCTCTTGCTTTAAGTCTCCTCTTCATCTGTGAGGAAATTGTCCAGCATTCACTGCCATATAGGAGGATTGATATTACATAGCAGTTCAGCATTCTTTTCTTTCTTTCTCTATCTTCAAGTCTCCTCTTCATCTGTAAGGAAATTGTCCTGCATTCACTGCCATATAGGAGGATTGATATTACACAGCAGTTCAGCACTCTTTTCTTTGTTTCTCTTGCTTCAAGTCTCCTCTTCGTCTGTGAGGAAATTGTCCAGCATTCACTGCCATATAGGAGGATGGATATTACATAGCAGTTCAGCACTCTTTTCTTTGTTTCCATTGCTTCAAGTCTTCTCTTCATCTGTGAGGAAATTGTCCAGCATTCACTGCCATATAGGAGGATTGATATTACATAGCAGTTCAGCACTCTTTTCTTTGTTTCTCTTGCTTCAAGTCTCCTCTTCATCTGTGAGGAAATTGTCCAGCATTCACTGCCATATAGGAAGATTGATATTACATAGCAGTTCAGCACTCTTTTCTTTGTTTCTCTTGCTTCAAGTCTCTCTTCATCTGTGAGGAAATTGTCCAGCATTCACTGCCATATAGGAGGATTGATATTACATAGCAGTTCAGCACTCTTTTCTTTATTTCTCTTGCTTCAAGTCTCCTCTTCATCTGTGAGGAAATTCTCCAGCATTCACTGCCATTAGGAGGATTGATATTACATAGCAGTTCAGCACTCTTTTCTTTATTTCTCTTGCTTCAAGTCTCCTCTTCATCTGTGAGGAAATTGTCCAGCATTCACTGCCATATAGGAGGATTGATATTACATAGCAGTTCAGCACTCTTTTCTTTGTTTCTCTTGCTTCAAGTCTCCTCTTCATCTGTGAGGAAATTGTCCAGCATTCACTGCCATATAGGAGGATTGATATTACATAGCAGTTCAGCACTCTTTTCTTTGTTTCTCTTGCTTCAAGTCTCCTCTTCATCTGTGAGGAAATTGTCCAGCATTCACTGCCATATAGGAGGATTGATATTACATAGCAGTTCAGCACTCTTTTCTTTATTTCTCTTGCTTCAAGTCTCCTCTTCATCTGTGAGGAAATTCTCCAGCATTCACTGCCATTAGGAGGATTGATATTACATAGCAGTTCAGCACTCTTTTCTTTGTTTCTCTTGCTTCAAGTCTCCTCTTCATCTGTGAGGAAATTGTCCAGCATTCACTGCCATATAGGATGATTGATATTACATAGCAGTTCAGCACTCTTTTCTTTGTTTCTCTTGCTTCAAGTCTCCTCTTCATCTGTGAGGAAATTGTCCAGCATTCACTGCCATATAGGAGGATTGATATTACATAGCAGTTCAGCACTCTTTTCTTTGTTTCTCTTGCTTCAAGTCTCCTCTTCATCTGTGAGGAAATTGTCCAGCATTCACTGCCATATAGGAGGATTGATATTACATAGCAGTTCAGCACTCTTTTCTTTGTTTCTCTTGCTTCAAGTCTCCTCTTCATCTGTGAGGAAATTGTCCAGCATTCACTGCCATATAGGAGGATTGATATTACATAGCAGTTCAGCACTCTTTTCTTTGTTTCTCTTGCTTCAAGTCTCCTCTTCATCTGTGAGGAAATTGTCCAGCATTCACTGCCATATAGGAGGATTGATATTACATAGCAGTTCAGCACTCTTTTCTTTGTTTCTCTTGCTTCAAGTCTCCTCTTCATCTGTGAGGAAATTGTCCAGCATTCACTGCCATATAGGAGGATTGATATTACATAGCAGTTCAGCACTCTTTTCTTTGTTTCTCTTGCTTCAAGTCTCCTCTTCATCTGTGAGGAAATTGTCCAGCATTCACTGCCATATAGGAGGATTGATATTACATAGCAGTTCAGCACTCTTTTCTTTGTTTCTCTTGCTTCAAGTCTCCTCTTCATCTGTGAGGAAATTGTCCAGCATTCACTGCCATATAGGAGGATTGATATTACATAGCAGTTCAGCACTCTTTTCTTTGTTTCTCTTGCTTCAAGTCTCCTCTTCATCTGTGAGGAAATTGTCCAGCATTCACTGCCATATAGGAGGATTGATATTACATAGCAGTTCAGCACTCTTTTCTTTGTTTCTCTTGCTTCAAGTCTCCTCTTCATCTGTGAGGAAATTGTCCAGCATTCACTGCCATATAGGAGGATTGATATTACATAGCAGTTCAGCACTCTTTTCTTTATTTCTCTTGCTTCAAGTCTCCTCTTCATCTGTGAGGAAATTCTCCAGCATTCACTGCCATTAGGAGGATTGATATTACATAGCAGTTCAGCACTCTTTTCTTTGTTTCTCTTGCTTCAAGTCTCCTCTTCATCTGTGAGGAAATTGTCCAGCATTCACTGCCATATAGGATGATTGATATTACATAGCAGTTCAGCACTCTTTTCTTTGTTTCTCTTGCTTCAAGTCTCCTCTTCATCTGTGAGGAAATTGTCCAGCATTCACTGCCATATAGGAGGATTGATATTACATAGCAGTTCAGCACTCTTTTCTTTGTTTCTCTTGCTTCAAGTCTCCTCTTCATCTGTGAGGAAATTGTCCAGCATTCACTGCCATATAGGAGGATTGATATTACATAGCAGTTCAGCACTCTTTTCTTTGTTTCTCTTGCTTCAAGTCTCCTCTTCATCTGTGAGGAAATTGTCCAGCATTCACTGCCATATAGGAGGATTGATATTACATAGCAGTTCAGCACTCTTTTCTTTGTTTCTCTTGCTTCAAGTCTCCTCTTCATCTGTGAGGAAATTGTCCAGCATTCACTGCCATATAGGAGGATTGATATTACATAGCAGTTCAGCACTCTTTTCTTTGTTTCTCTTGCTTCAAGTCTCCTCTTCATCTGTGAGGAAATTGTCCAGCATTCACTGCCATATAGGAGGATTGATATTACATAGCAGTTCAGCACTCTTTTCTTTGTTTCTCTTGCTTCAAGTCTCCTCTTCATCTGTGAGGAAATTGTCCAGCATTCACTGCCATATAGGAGGATTGATATTACATAGCAGTTCAGCACTCTTTTCTTTGTTTCTCTTGCTTCAAGTCTCCTCTTCATCTGTGAGGAAATTGTCCAGCATTCACTGCCATATAGGAGGATTGATATTACATAGCAGTTCAGCACTCTTTTCTTTGTTTCTCTTGCTTCAAGTCTCCTCTTCATCTGTGAGGAAATTGTCCAGCATTCACTGCCATATAGGAGGATTGATATTACATAGCTGTTCAGCACTCTTTTCTTTGTTTCTCTTGCTTCAAGTCTCCTCTTCATCTGTGAGGAAATTGTACAGAATTCACTGTCATATACGAGGGCTGATATTACACGGCACGCTTATGCTTTTTCTAACGAATTGTTCCTGTCGTTTAATACTTTGGACATTATTTGCTCTTCCACTACGACTCCGTATTTTGTTGCTGTCATCTTCCGTCATATTTTAAAATATTTCCTAGTTATTCAAATTTCTAGACTTGATTTTAACATCTGTCTTATTCTGAGTTGTTAAGGAAACAAATGTTTCTTAAAACTCTAAATGATAAGAGATTGTGGAGCGCCATATTTGTCTAGGTCCGGAAGAGGCACGGCACATAGGAAACGACTATTGAAATGTTTACTCTGTCAGTTAAGTGCCATCTTGCCATAGACGACTGACGAGGCAGGTTTTTTCCTCGCAGTAGAATGCCAGTTGTTTTTGCGATAGACTGGTTGCCTACCAAGGCTAAAGAACCCAGTCTGTGCTGTTATTCAACTAGCAGGGGGTGGAGAGATGGATTTATAAATATGTTCAGCTGGGGAGGGGGTGGAGAAGAGATGGCTTTATCCCTTTCCCAAGGGTATTTGTGCGTACGTGAAGCTAAGGATCTCGACTGGAATTCGAACTCGGCTCTCGGAGTTCTCAATCCGAACAGATATCAAAACGCACTATTGCAATGCTATATCTACATCTATATAAATTATTTAAAATTTATACTCTTAAGTGTTATAATCGATGCGTTGGGCCCCATATATTCGCACTTCGTTGACTTACAAATATATCACGTTGACACACCCTGTCCTCGTCAGATCACCGAAGCTAATTTGTGTCTAGCCTGGTCACTAACTAGATTGGTGACCTCTTGGGAATACCAGATGCTGTGAGTTTGGGTGTGCGATGTGCGGTCGGTGTAACGGATAACGACTCGCATTGTGAAATCTGAGGGCCGAGTTCGACTTCCAATCGGATTCGTTACATTAACTTAAGCACAAATGCCCTTGGGCGATCATGAGTCGACAAAGGACAAGCCAAGCGTGTCACAACCACCGCTTCAAACAATTGACCAGTTCGGTAGGCTAAATTTCTTCCTATGAATCTAAGGGAGGCCAACGTCCAACAAAGACCTTCACGAGCTGCGAAGAAGTATTTTGTTGGTGTGTTACTCTTTCACTCAATAATAATAATAATATTAAAATTAATATGGTGTATTTGATTGGTATAATCATATCAGGCCCGTTATCATAACGGCTGGCTTAGACTTTGTACATTGGCACCCCAGCATTGGGGTGCTGAACACACAAATAATAATAACAATAATCTATAACTTTTACGGAAAGGAAACTAGAAAAAACTGGTATGATCATCATTATCCAGACCCGGTTACAGAGATAGGACCTCTAACAATTTTCTGAGACCTTGTATTGACACGGAGAGAAAACAATTAAAGCTAATCGCCTAGACACCGTGATCAAAGACCACAAAAACCGAATGTGCTTTCTTATTGACATGGCAGTCCCCGTAATGTAATGTCGCTGTGAAGATCTTGAAAAAAAACTATCAAAATACAAAGATCCGTGACGACTGACAAACTTCCTGAACAAACACACTATTCTCTTGGTGCGCCTGGTGTAAAATCGCAAAGACTGATAAACTTCCTCGATTGTTCTCAATAATCTCTTCCTGCGCCTCTGCTTTCTTCTTTACGCGATTCTCCTCTCCAGCGTTGCAAAAGAGACTCTTTTTCTTTTTGTATCCCCCCCCCCCGGTGACGAGTGTTCGGCGTTTTTATGTCTTTTTCTGCCTTCCTTCATTTGCATGCGTGAATCCACTTTCCGTGGTTTTACGTGACCGCCCGCGAGAGGATACGTGACCATTCGCAATATAAGCTTGCTGGAGGCAGCCATATTTTTTCCAGTCAAAAAAAAAAAAAAAAAAAACCTTGCACGCGGAACATATACGCTGCCGTTCGTTTGCGATTAGGTGGGTGATTATTTTCGTTCCGATTTTCACTACAAGGACATCAATAATTGCAGTTGTAGTTGGAGCCCTCGGATTAATTGGAAAAGATTCCGATAGAAGGGATTAGTAGCCCATGTCTTAAAGAAATACAAAAAAAAAATGTATTTATAAGTACAGCTCACATCTTACAAAGGGCTTACAAATTACGTTTCACAAGTCCAGTAGTTGTTATCGCTCCTTCCAGTATTGATGGGGGTTTCTTTCCTTCATAACCTTTTGTTTCTGAAGTAGTGTGGAATGTCAACATCTATGCAAAATGTGTGTTACCTCTTTTTTTCATTTAAGTATGCTCTGCTCAGTGAAAATGCCATGAAGCCATTTCTGACCTTAGGTTTCTGGTTGGGACCCGGAAGGAAATGTGTATACAACAGAAATCAAAAGAAATAATAATAATTATAATTATAATAATAAAATGGATTCGGAAATGTTTGTGACATGGAGGTGGAAAATGTCACCCATATCATTAGCGCTTGAAGGATGCTTGCTCAAAAATAACGTAAGTACCGCCTATGTAGGAAGTATGAACTTGCAGTCGACGACAAATAGTACCGCTACAGATAATGTGATCAATAACGACATCCCCCCCCCCAAAAAAAGAAGATCTTTGATATCATCAATCTAGACACCACTGTCGTTGAAAAAACAAGACAAGACAAAACAGAACAAAAAAAAAGAAGAAAATGCCTCCTGATCGACGTGGTTGTTCCTGGTGATCACAATATCAAGGCCAATGAAATTAAAAAGCATAAAACGTACACTAACCTCCGGATTGGGGGGGAATTGCCAGCATGTGGGACGATTAAGCCACGATTGCCCTACCCCCAGTTATCACTGCGGCATTACAAGACCTACATTAAGAAAATCGGAATAAACGCTAATATTCTGTCTCTTCAGAAGTCCGCGTTGCTTGACGTGTTGTCTATTTGAGGTCGGCTGTCTTGATGGAGAACACCTACAATGCATGATCTCCAGTTGAAATCGGAAAACTGTGCGTAAGAAGAAAAGATCGTTAAATAACAGATTATTTGGTTCACATAAGCAAATGCAGAAATTTCGCTCAAATTGATAATTAGCTGTTTCCTCATAAGGAAAAGTTGGCAAGCATTGACCTAATAGACTGCACTTCTTTTGGTTGAATCTTTTTCTTAAAACAACTTTTCAGGTAAAGAGGTTTCTTAAATCCAGTAGCTGTTATAGCTCTTTCCAGTATTGACATTAGTCGTTTCTCTACAAGGAAATATTTGGGATACATTGACCGAGTACCCATTACTGCTTTCGTTGAAATTTATAAAATCTTTCTCTTAAAATGATTTTTCAGGAAAATAGGTTTCTCAAGATTAGTAGATGTTATTGCTTTTTCGAGTATTGATGGTCGTTTCCTTCCTAACTTTTTGTTTGAAGTAGTGCGGAATGTCAACATTTTGATCATGTCATTTATTTTCTCTTTGAGTTACATGTTCTATCTATTTTAGCTGTTGCTGCTGTTGTTAGTCTTCAATTTAATGTGGTTCTGTTATTTTCCTCCAGATAGACCCACGAACTTCACTTCTACCTTGAGTGGCTCTTATGCGTTGCACCGGGTGAGCATAAAAACACAAACAAATACGTGACTTCGACTGAAACTTGAATCGACACTTGTCCAAATTATTTGGCACTTTTCTACATTAAGTTAAGAAAATTTATCAGAGATCGCTTATTTTCATTCAAGATTTGTTATATATATATATATATACTAAAACAATGTTAGGAGAACTAATAGATAGTGTCCGGGTTGAAAATAGGTTTCTCAAGATTAGTAGATGTTATTGCTTTTTCGAGTATTGATGGTCGTTTCCTTCCTAACTTTTTGTTTGAAGTAGTGCGGAATGTCAACATTTTGATCATGTCATTTATTTTCTCTTTGAGTTACATGTTCTATCTATTTTAGCTGTTGCTGCTGTTGTTAGTCTTCAATTTAATGTGGTTCTGTTATTTTCCTCCAGATAGACCCACGAACTTCACTTCTACCTTGAGTGGCTCTTATGCGTTGCACCGGGTGAGCATAAAAACACAAACAAATACGTGACTTCGACTGAAACTTGAATCGACACTTGTCCAAATTATTTGGCACTTTTCTACATTAAGTTAAGAAAATTTATCAGAGATCGCTTATTTTCATTCAAGATTTGTTATATATATATATATATACTAAAACAATGTTAGGAGAACTAATAGATAGTGTCCGGGTTCTTGAAACATTTAATCTTTCTTTGCAGATCTTCGATTATCAGAATGTGATAAAAATAATCAAACTGGAAAAAGAAACTAGATCAAATTTGATAGACGATATAACTGAAACTAGATCAAATTGGTTAGACTATATAAAAGAAACTCAAACAAATTCGTTAGATTATATAAAAGAAATTAGGTCACATTGGCTAGACTATATAAAAGAAATTAGATCAAATTAGTTAGACTATATAAAATAAATTAGATCAAATTGGTTAGACTTTATAAAAGAAACTTGATCAAATTAGACTATATAAAAGAAACTAGATCAAATTAGTTAGACTATATAAAAGAAATTAGATCAAATTGGTTAGACTTTATAATAGAATCTAGACCAAATTGGCTAGACTATATAAAATAAATTAGATCAAATTGGTTAGACTATATAAAATAAATTAGATCAAATTGGTTAGACTATATAAAAGAAAGTAGATCAAATAGGCTAGACTATATAAAAGAAAGTAGATCAAATTGGCTAGACTATATAAAAGAAACTAGGTCAAATTGGTTAGACTATATAAAAGAAACTAGATTAAATTGGTTAGATTATATAAAAGAAACTAGATCAAATTGGCTAGACTATATAAAGAAACTAGATTAAATTGGTTAGACTATATAAAAGAAATTAGATCAAATTGACTAGACTATATAAAAGAATATAGATCAAATTGGCTAGACTATATAAAAGAAACTAGATCAAATTGGCTAGACTATATAAAAGAATATAGATCAAATTGGCTAGACTATATAAAAGAATATAGATCAAATTGGTCAGACTATATAAAAGAAACTAGATCAAATTGGCTAGACTATATAAACGAAACTAGATCAATTGGCTAAACTATATAAAAGAAACTAGATCAAATTGGCTAGACTATATAAACGAAACTAGATCAATTGGCTAAACTATATAAAAGAAACTAGATCAAATAGGCTAGACTATATAAACGAAACTAGATCAATTGGCTAAAGTATATACCCATAGTTAAAAGAAGAAGAAAAAAAAATTAAGACGTGCAAGTAGGACTTTATCAGTCTTATTATCTATTATAAATTCGCCTTAGGTTAATTTTTTATCTCTGCGTCCTCCCTTTACATCAGGAGAATAAAACAGTGACCCCCCCATACTGATAATGAATTCACTATCAGCCTGATATATTTATTACGAACTAATGAGTTTTAAAGCATAAGTGGTAACAGTTATTTAGCAATTTTAAAATTTATATTCTAATAAATGTTATAAATTTTAAATTCAAAGATTTAAAAAATTGCCATACGCGAGTGATTCCTCTGGTCACTTCGATGTGGTGTAATGGTTAGCAAGCTTGTTTCAATCGATCAATTTTGAGTGATTAGTGAGTTCGAATTACACTGGGCGCTTCCACACTTTCAAATTTACGCCGCGCGTAAAAAATATCTATAAGCAAGTTGTCTGTCGATAACGTCTTTTAAAATTCATCGTGTTTTTATAGAATGAATTCATAATTTGTCTTTGCATTTATAGAAAATTTAAAGTAAATGCAATCCTGGCTTCTAAAAATATTTTTTTTAAACAAGCGGACATAAAATAAATTATTTTAAAATTAAATCTTTATAGAAATCTATCATTTTAGACCTGGCAGCGTTAGTTAAGATCTTAGTTTTCTGCGGCGTTCATACTAACCATTGTTGTCATCTGACATTTCGCATTATTACAAATAAGTCGATCTGAGCAAAAAAATAAATAAATAAATAAAACAAAAAAACAAATAAAAAACAAAAAGAAAAGCAACACAAACAAAAACAAAAAAACAAAACAATACGGGGTTATCTAAATAAGGCAAAATAATAATAAGTAGATTTTCTTAAAAGTGTAACGGGTTATTTAAACAAATCAAAAACAATAGGTTTTCTTATTATTCTTCTTCTTCTTCATTATTATTATTATTATTATTATTATTATTATTATTATTATTATTATTATTACAAACATTTGAAAAGGAGTAATGGTTAGTGGATTGATGTATCGGAGAGCCGAGTTCAAATTCCAGTCTGGTTCATTACATTCACTTACGTGCTAATACCTTTGGGAAACCCATGAATCCACCTCTTCTCTTCCGAGCTATGGGTAAAATAGCAGGACAGACAGGATCCTATAGACTTGGGTAGCAACCAATCTAGGAGAAAGACAAACCACCTTCTGGCAAAGGCTAGAAGAATGTAACTTCAAAAGCAAATTCACCTCTGAGAGGTGAGACGGAGGCTAAGCACAACGTCTCCGGCGCAAAAGGAACCGACAGGCATGAATGTAGGGGAGTGGTGACCGCAGCGGCGGCGCAGAATGTTCCGTCCTTTCTTATGCTTTTAGTAACGATGTCGGGGTTCAGTTGGCAGTGTGCAGTTCTACCTTCCCGTGCCCGAGCAACAAGCAGCCGATCGCGGTCTTATAGTTTTTATCTTAAAACTACACACTTTTGCAAATTAAATGAAACAAAACGAATAATCTCGTTACTATTTTTTTTCTCGTATTTTTCCAATGAAACATGACCCACTGCACATGCTAGTACTTCGTATGTCCTTGCAGATTCACCGCAGGTTCTCGATTGGATTAAAATCAAGAGAGTTGCCGGGCCAGTCTATAGTACTTTGATTTGTCCACTGGTAAAGCTTGCCAGTGTGTTCGGAGCGTTACAATTTTCGTACGCTATCTTGGAGTACCTAATCGCAGACAATGGCCGTAGGACAACTAATCGACAGTCGAGACAATAGTGTCTGGGCGTGATAAATGTTTGATGAAAACACAGATGAGAGAATATTTTTCAAGGCTAAACAATTTCATTTAATAAATAGATTAATATTACTGCACACCACTGTAAATGCAAATGACCTAATTTGAGCAAAAAAAAATCGATTACACCCTGTCACTCCAGTGGGTCTAAAACTGGTGAAGGAAAGGAAACTAAAGCGCTTGTTTCAATTAATTTGCACAAGGGTGTAATTCGTTTGCAATATCTAATAGTTTACCTACCTATTCATATCTGTTCCTTTTGTGGTATGTTCTATTTCATTATTAACCAAAGATCTTACATTACAGGTGGTCCCATCAACTTGCACGGCCTTAGGCTGAGAGCACCTTTCTCAGTTTAGGATTTTAAGGTCAGTGGTCACTTGGACAATGGCGGGCCGGAAAGACACACGCTTGGCCAACTTCAATCTTATGCTGTTCAATTTCTATAACATTGATATTATGGTCACCAGGAAGAACGACGTCGATGAGGAAGTCAACGACAAGCATTGTGTTAATATTATTGGCATAGTACCCGTAGAAAATGTCGGGAAAATGGATCTGTTATCTGCCTTGGATCCGATCAGGGCATCGCTGCTCGCAGCACGTCATCAAAGTTTTACATCTCGTCACTTCCGCTTAGGATTAGTTAGATAGTTAATACCCGCGCGCACAACGAAATGTGTTAAACACACACACACGCACACACTCACTCACTCACTCACGTACATTATCATTATCATCATCAACTGTTTAACTATTTATTTCTACAAAATAAGGTATGTGGGAAAAGCAAGAGGTATGAGGAGGGGGGAAATGTCGGAAAAAATGAAAGATATCAGGTAAGTAAGAAAGGCAGAATGAAACAAAAGTAAAGCGACTGAAAGGAAAGATGGGAAAGATAGAGGCGAACGATATACAGTGAGAGAAGACAAGCTTGCTGTCTAACACTGATTACTCCTTTACCCCCTTGACCTTTTAAAGTGGGTGAAACTTTATGTAAAATTTTTTTTCTTTTTGAGTGTGATGCACAACTGAGGTAGGGAAGATAGTTAGATAATAAAGAGAGAACCGTCGTTAGAGCTGATGTATTCTAACCGACTAAGCTACTGATAAGTCAAAACTGATATGAGCGTATGGTTTTCTTCAATAAGATTTCTCGAATATTCAGGTCGGTAGGAGAAAATAAATAAATATACTATTTAATAAATAAACCGATAAATAATGAAATATAAGTACCACTAAAAATAAAGTTTAAAGCGATAAGATTTCTCGGATTAATAAAAAAAAAATACTTCTGGAAATTAATATATATATATATATATATATATATATATATATATATATATATGCCTTTTCCTTTACATACAGTTTTGTCCATCATTCTAACCTGAAGAAGCCGAAGACAGCAGACACTCTCGACGAAACGCGACGTTCATTTCCGTATATATATATATATATATATATATATATATATATATATATATATGAAGAAATATAGTCTTAAGATGTGCTATATTTATGGGATAAAGTGGTCAATATCAGAGATAGAGCGTAGGGAAATATGAAAGTGAACATAGAAGTCAAAACTTAGAGGCGACAGTCTGTTTCATGCTAGATGCAATCGTGGCCTGACGATTGCATCTAGCATGAAACAGACTGTCGCCTCTAAGTATATATATATATATATATATATATATATATATATATATATATATATATATTAATACACACAGAATTTATCACTTAGCTGATTGATATTATATTGGGCACTACGACTCCAGAGTTTCGTAGACGGACGTTTTGTAATCATTAGGTCCAATATCGAGGTTTCAATATCTTTGTTATTATGTTGGTGTCGCACATTGGAGTAATCAACGGGAATTCTGTTCTTGGTGTATGGGTTAACATGACCCCTTCACAACTCAAAAGCTTTTTGAAGAATACTTACAGAATAAAGGGCGGCATTTTTGGGGGGAGGCCTGCAATCTTGGTCTCAATTTTAGTTCCCCCTAAATGCTTAATTTTCTAAGTGGTGATTCCAAGCGCACCCATTACTACAGAAATTAAATCTACATCAGCTCAACAGGGTTCGATCAAGGAACGGTGATTTCTACATTCAATTTTTTTTTTAAAGACCTATCGGCTTTAATGTCGATATGTACTAATTCCCTTTTTGTTTCCAAAACGTAAACAAAGCAATTGTTAAGGAACTAACGGATTTTAATATATATATATATATATATATATATATATATATATATATATATGTATGTATAATTTAAAGAAAAACAGACCACTTTAAGGTTCCATGTAATAATTTATTTCACCATACCCCTTTTAAAGGACGCTGGATCATCAGACTTCACCTCTCACTACCCTCTCTGTTAAAATACATAAACTTAATACTACCGGTCAAAAGTGTAAATGTTCATTTCATTTTTCGTTTCACCTTTTGGAAGTGAAGTCTGATGATCCAGCGTCCCTTAAAAATGCTATGGTGAAATAAATTATTACATGGAGACTTAAAGTGGTCTGTTTTTCTTTAAATTATTAGCACTGAATTTACATTGAGCTCTCAGGATTTCATCTTCCTTGGGACTACCTATACAGATTACCAAGTCTTTCGTAACTTATATATATATATATATATATATATATATATATATATATATATATATATATATGTATATGTGTGTGTGTGTGTGTGTGTGTATTTCGGCAGCAAACTCTCTTTTGGACATATCTGATTGAATAAATTACATGCATAATGTATCCGCTCATACTTGGGAATAACACAGAGAGAAAAAAATCACGAATAAAATAAAGAGAAAAAAATTCCATGATGGATAATTTTTCTCACGTTCTAATGAACGCTCAACACATGCTTATATTAATGAACAACATATAGTTCTGCATTATTTTCACCCCTGAAGATGATCTTGGATAAAGATCGAAAGTACTTGGGAAATGAAAATAAAAGAAATTTAAACAGCTATAGAACATTTCTCTCATCCTTTAACATCAATACACGGAAGGTTATTCGTGAGTATGAACGGATTTTGTTAAAAATTAGCAGACATAATGTCTTTAATTTATTCAATCAGACATATATATATATATATCTATATATATATATATATATATATATATATATATATATATATATATGTATATATGTTAGGTTTTTACGTATACTCATTCGTTTCGTCTGATGTTCGGCCAGTGAACTCGAAGAATAATTTTTCGCAGCATGTTTTGCTTGTTACTGAATCTGGTCATCTTGCGAAACTGTTGTCTTACGTTATTGAAATTTTAATTTAGACGAGACACTCAGTTCCATCGCAGTAGCGCCTTCCATCTTAGTGGCATTCACCCCCAAGCAAAGGTATAATGCTACTAAGACGCAAGCGGCTACAGTAAAAGCGAATGAGAAAACTTTAGAAACCCAATCCTAATCAGGAAATACGAGACAAACTTCTAATCCTGTTCAAAGGACTGTGGAAGAGTGTAAACCAGAGGAAAGGTTAACCTGTATACTGAGAACCCCAATATGCTACGAACAATTATTCTTCGGGATCAATCGCAGAACACCAGGAGAAAAACGAACGAATTTGAGTAAAAACCTAATATATATATATATATATATATATATATATATATATATATATATATATATATATATATAATACTGCACTTAAAAATTGTATACATTTGTTTGATACTGAAACTACCTAAACCAAAAATCTTTATGATCAAATAGATATAAGAAAATTAACATAAGTAAACATTTCTTTCGCTTTGCCATGTTGTTTCTGATATTTCATCACAAAAAGGGAAAAAATCTGACAATATGCAAAATAATAATAATAACATTGCGATGATATGTTTATATTCATATATATATATATATATATATACATATGCATATATATATATATATATTTATATGTATATATCTACATAATATCTATAACTGAAAAGAGGCGGAAAGAAGGTAAAAGGAAAGTAAAAGGTAGGAAAGGAAGAAAAAAGACCAAAAGAACGTGTGTTAGATTCGAAACCGGTGTTACAGCACGGAAAAAAGAATGGAAAAAGAATAAAGGAGGTTGTAGAATATGCGGAGAATACCTCCAACTTGTGTTGTAGCGAAAATGGGTTTATAGCATGAGGAAAATCCAGCCACAACATTGGGCTCTTCTGTAATAAGAAACGAATAAAAAAAAATATCAGTTTGTTAATAAGAATAGAAAAAGAAACATAAGGAAAAAAAAACAAGGCTAACAACAGCGTATCAAGGGAGACAACTCTCTGATATTGCAGACTTGCTTCCCTTGAAAGGATCGTCCAAAGCTGAACATTGGATTTGCAAAGGAAACAAATCTTGGATATTAAAGACTTGCTTCCTTCCATTTTTTTTCATCTTTTTTTTTTTTTTTTTTTTTGGCTTTTGTATATTGTCTTGAGCTTATCTCTAGCAAGGGATACAACTCTTGGATATAACAGAGTTGCTTTCCTTGAGTAATTTGTCAAAGCTGGGCATTTTTTTTTTCCAAAGGTACTACTCTGGCAAGGGAGACAACTCGTAGTTATAATAAAAGTCTCTCAGAGGAAAGGTACATGATTGTGTAAAAATCGTTCACGTTGATTGATTCAAGATTCAAATGAGAAAAGAGCTGTTTCCCTTACACAGTTCGCCATCAATACTCATAGGTTGGGAAGTAGGGCAAGCAGGAATATACAAAGCTAACAAGGGAGACAACTCTTTAATATGGCAGCCTTTTTTGATTTCATTGAAATGGATCATTTCTTTTCAGAATGACAAATTGGGTAATGTTTATCTTACAACCAGACAAAAAAGAAAAACAAAAGAAAAACAAAAAAAAACCCAAAAAACGTTGTGTCAAAAGGTCGTTACTTTTACTTGGCAACTATATTAAGGTATTGTCAATCGGTAATCAATTATGGTTTCTAAAACTCTTAGAATTCTAATAAAACCAGTACATAAAACATGAATTTATAGATTTTTTTTTCTCGCGAGCTGACAGCAAACATGTTAAACATTATTTATTATTTAAAATATCATAAAGATGATTATTTGCATTATTTACATTTTTCGGACTTTTATCCTCATCTTGATTGCCATATTCACAACGTTTCGGCCTTCTTCAGGTGATTGGAATTTCGAACGGAAACATTTATTTCGTCCATCGGGGTACATTGTTCTAATTCCACGTGCCATGCCCCTTCCGGATGTCTCAGTTATTTCCTTTTAACTCTACTCTCCAAGTTTTGGTTCACCACTGCGGTGGCCTCGTACTGAACTGACAACTCTTTGAGTCTAGTCACTGGATCTAGCCAACGTCTTTATCCACTGGGTCAATCACCTGAAGAAATGCCGGAGCGTACAACAGCCGAAACGTTGTGAATATGGCAATGAAGATGAGGATAACAGTCCGAATAATGTGAATAATACAAGTAATACCTCATCTCAGAGATATAGACAGATATTATAAAGATGATTTTGTTATGATTTTAGTAAAGTTCTAGAAACAGCTTTTGGCGCAAAGAAATTACCGAGGAAGTATTTAGTAATAGCAGCGCAAAGAGAATTCATAATGGTAGTATTTGCCATTCCTCTATGAGGAAATATTTGGCATTCATTGAAATTTATAAAACCTTTCTCAAGTCCAGTAGCTGTTATAGCTCTTTCCAGTGTTGATAGGGGTTTTCTACCTAACCTTTTATTCGATGTTAGTGTCGAACATTTTGATTATGTCGTTACTTTCCATTCAAGTTAGATGTGCTATCCATTTTAGTTGTTGCTGCCGTTGTTAGTCTCCAAGTGATACAGTTTCTGTTATTTGGTACTGTTCTTTGTTTGTGATTCTGTATCGCCAGTCCAAAGACGAATGATCTTTGCCAAGACACTGACGGGATCATTCGCTCAAAGCCTTTTTTTTAAATCTTAGAAAGAGCTGAGTGGTTAGATATTTCTGAACGGGTGTGGCGTCATCTGACGAGCTTATTTAAGAACGACTCGAATTTTCAGGTTATTTTGTAGCAGTTTTCGGTAAAACCAGACGTCCTTTTGACACTTTTTTTTTCTTGTCTGGTACTAAGCTAAACTTTACCGCAAATTGTTTTTTTCATAGAAGCCTCGATGCAATTGTTCTGATCGACATGAGGATAAGTGATGCATATAAAAGAGTCCTTTCCCTTGATGAAATATACAAACATATTTAACAACGAACACAACTCTTAGATACAACAAGTTGTTTCCCTTCCTATTTATTTACTGCCAATTTTAGTAAATTTTGGCCATTTTTTTTTAATTATATATATATATTTTTTTTTTAAATTATCTAATTTTCAAATCAAGGAAAGACAACTCTCGGTAAGTGAAAGGCTCTTTCTCTCGATTATATTGTGAACGTATGTGAGTTCAATGTGTGCATATCTAGCAATTGCGACAGCTGCTTGCTAGAAACGGATAATTTCCCTTAAAATGTTTGTGGCTTTTTCAGTTGTCAGAATGATATGAAGATGGTAGATGTTAATGAAATGTGAGGGAAAGGTGAAGTGACAAGAAACATAAGTCCCAAATGAGAATGATGAATCCCCACCCCCTTGATAAAATATGTATACCAGGAAACTATGAAAGTCTGAAGATGTGTAAGTTCGTTTTTTGTAGTCAAGAAAACGCGTAATATAGTTTTTCTGTTACTTTTAGAATGATGCGAAATATTAGATGTTTTGTGTATATGCATATATTTTAGGAAAATTAATGACAAAGTGGAAATATTTTCTGTGTTTGATGCGTTTCGTCCTTTAGATTTTTGTCGTACTAAAGTGATCTTTACGTAGATGCGATTACATATGCTCATGGAGGAAAAGGGGCCCGGTAATTTTACATTTTAATTTTTTTTTTAATTTGTTGAAATATTAAATTTTTTTTAAAAAAAATGGATTAAAATTAAAAATACCGTGTTTTCCTGCTTACAAAAAAAATACCGTGAAAATTGCGTCTTTCCAAGACGAATATAAGACAACCCCCAGACTCGTGTAAGCCTGGACGGTCACCTAATTGGCTTGATTGATAAGGACGTGGATTTGTATGTTGAGTCATTACACTATAATGTTAGGTATCTATCTAATTCAACCTTTTATATGATGTAACCACAGTACTTTACAAGTATTTTCAAGACTATAAACCTTCCTGAAGCCGAGCCACAAGCTGCTTACTAGCAGCGGCGGGAGCCTTTCTGCTCTTGATCTTGATGGTGTTTTGCTAACACTCTTAGGTCGTGAAAATATCAGTTACCACCAGGCTGTCAGTAGAGATGATTTTGCAGATAATAGTTTAGAGCTTTTACATGAATCCAACAGAGACGAGTTCTTGGGATTTGAGAATGAATAAAATTTCTTTGATTGTTTTATATTTTTACGTACATATTTAAAAACATTTAATTCACTTTATGAAAATAAAACCACCCTTGGACAATGAAAGACGTATAGTATATTTACTAACCACCAACTAATAAGTATTTGCCATACAAAGAAAATCGGGCGAGTCATTAATATAAACAATACGTGGGACCAGTATATGAGAGACGTATGTGTTATGTGAGAATAATTTCTTTTCTTTTCTTAGAAATGTTTCCATTATTAGGGTGCGTCCTCCAAGCCGCAGCGTCTTGTAAGTCGGAAAATACGGTAATTAAATTTAAAATTTCAAGAAAGAGAGGGGGCGCTGAAATGTGATTTAAAATTTTAGCGTCCCATCTCCTTCATGCGTATATGTAATCAAATCAACGAAAAACATTATTTTACAGTATCGTTTCTCAAGCGATGCGTCCGAGCCCACTAATACACCTTGAAAGGTAGCAAGGAGCACCTCAGTCTTAACAGAGGATTAATTTATGAATTATTCTTATATTTAAAAAAAAAAGTCTTTATTTTTATAAAGCTAGAGACGTATGAATTTCATGTCGAAGTCAAGTCTTTGATATTTGAAATTAGATACTAAATTCCTTAATTTTTAAGGGGTGGATAATGATTTTTCCTTTTGACTTCATCAAGGAACTTAAATCAGTCATTATCGACCTCACGAAAGAATAGCAAATTCTTCATAAAACTCTTTAAGTGAAAACTGTACCACCAATCCTCTTTGGGAATGGTAAGACAAAAATTGTATCTAATTAATGCAATTTTTTTCTTTGCCAGAGTACGTAAAACAGGTTTCATACAATACATACTTGAATGTATAATGTCATAAAATAAATGTTGATTTCAAGAGACTTCTTTAGTATTTATTTTTATTTTACAAAATCATGACTAATTTTGCTTTAGTAAAATACAAGGTGCGCCCCAGAGGTTTATTTATTCTACAAGTGCGCCCTGGATTAGAAAAAAATTTTTAAGAAATGTTACTTTGGACCGATGACATTCTAAATAACGAAACACATCACACACACACAAACTAAATATCTTTTCCACTTTGTCATAGATTTTACTAAATTCTTTCTGATATATATATATATATATATATATATATATATATATATATATATATATATATATATATATATATATATATATATATATATATATATCGTTTTCCCATATGCACATACACACACACATATATATATATATATACATATAAATATATATATATATAAAAATGGAGAAATCGATATATATTTGTATAAAGAGTTAGGGTC
>OZ038514.1:40698997-40738997 GCA_964036315.1 Acanthosepion esculentum | reverse complement strand
TGCCCAGAAACAAAAATAAAAAATAAAACAAAAGCGAATACCTGTTCTATTTTCTATCGAGAGGTTCATATTATTTAATAAAAGTTTCGATGATCTAAGCCGGTAGACAGTAATTTCCTTCGTTTGTAAATAAACAGTGATGTCGCCCCAAAGACATATAGCCATTCAAATAACATTAAAAGCAGAAAGATATACTGGGTGTAACAGCAAATTTGTACAAATAGTGTAACAGCAGAATTGTCCATCCCCACAAAATGTTTAATATCTAAAAAAATCACTAAATTAACTGAGTTTCGTTTCCCCCCCCCCAGTTTTTCAGATAAGACGTTTAGCCATATTGGCACCATTTGTCATAAGAATCACTGAAAAACCCTTTGAGATATTCAGCTAGAAATAGAACAGTTTAAAATCGTTTTGTGTCAAACCCACTGTCTTCTCAACTGAGCAATGGCGCGAGGAAAATGATCATTCAGGCCTTCAGTTATGGTGCCAATATTCATACTCTGGCTTCCATCTTCAAAGTCCATTCAATAATCATCAAGAGATCGGTGAATTAGTTTAAAAAAAGAGGGAACAGTAGAGAGGAAAACTGGATCAGGACGTTACAACAGAAAGAGTGAACATCATTTCAACTTAGAGCTAAATAGATCAATTAGAAAAGATCCAACTCAATCCATAAGACGTTTGGCACCTGAGAGAGGAGTTCCAGCTACGACAGTACAAAGAGGAGTGAAAAAAGACTAGAAAATGAAATTATATGTGAAACCTGTGATGCACCTTGTTACTCCAGGACAGAAAGTTAGAAGGTTAGAGAGGACGAAAATCAAGTTGGGTAATGATTCTGGAATATGTATATATATATATATATATATATATATATATATATATATATATATGAACATAATTTCAATCCTTCATGAACTTCCGATCCTTAGCTATGATTAATTAATGATGAACATGTCATTTTTTCATCACGATTCTTCTGTTAAGCTTGGAGAGTCCTGATGTCATAGGTTCCCAAGTAGGCATCTATGCGGACGACACTACTATTTACTCCTGCCTCAAAAACAAATCTAGTGTCGCCGACAAAACTAACCTGGCCGTTTGTCTTGAAAAGGATCTCCAATCGGTTGTGGACTGGGGTAGGTATTGGCTGGTTAACTTTAACGCCTCAAAAACAAAACTGCTCTCTACTCTCCACAGAGAACCATCTCTCCCTCCCATTAGAATGTCTGACGCTCAACTCCACGAGAGCACCCCTTTGCGACTGAACGGTCTCACATTGTCCGTTGACCTGAGATGGAACGAATACATTGAGTCAATAGCTTCGTCCACCGCTAGGAAAGTTGGCTCCCTATGCCGCGCCAGGAAATGTTTCTCGCCGGAGTCGATACTTTAAATCTACAAATCAACCCTTCGCCCTTGCATGGAGTATTGCTGCCATATATGGACTGGAGCCCCCTTCTAATTGCCTCAAGGTCCTTGATAAAATCCAAAGACTGATATGCAATGTAATTGGTTCTGATCTGGCATCTCGGCTGCGGCTGCTCTCTCACAGACGTGCCGTTGCCTCCCTCTGTCATTTTTTTTTACAAATACTTTCACGGTAACTGCTCCGAGGAGCTGCTTTCGCTGGTTCCCAGACTTCATGAATTTAAGCGTTCAACTAGGCTGGCATCTCGCTCTCACCCTTTCACTGTCGAAACTGTTAAATGTAGCCGTCTCTTCTACTCCAATAGCTTCATCTCTCGCACCTCTCGCCTGTGGAACCCCCTCCCCATTTCTTGTTTTCCTGATAACTATAATCTCCAACTATTCAAATGTAACGTCAATCGACGACTCCTGATCTATCCCCTAACCATCTCTTCATCCTTTCCTCTATCGCTCCTCTTCGTTCTCGCTCCTACTCTGAAACCCTTTGCGTGCTAGCGGCTTCCCGCCTTGCTTGGGGTTGAATGCTTAACAAAAAAAAAAAAAAAAAATTCATTCTTATTACTCAAAGTAGTCCAGTAGTGTTATAAAAACCTGTCAGTATTCCAACAAGATATCATTCTAAGATACAACGGTTTAGAGCTTAATCTAACAATTGGACAATTTTGGTGGTACACGATTTCGCTGTTACACCAGGTATATATATAAATATATATATATATATATATATATATATCTTGAAAGAATTTTTATCCGACCTTATTTTGAGTTTGAGTTCTTAACCCTGTTTTTTTTTTTTGTTTTTTTTTTGTTTTTTTAAATATGTTTTTATTAAACATATATGGATATACTTACCTGGCACAGGTAATGTAATATCTTTCAGTTGCGTCTTTTATCTTCGGACAGAGTGCAACTTAGTTATGTCTCTGGCCGCGGAATGAAACGCAGCTGAGGAAAAAAAAGTACTAAGAGGTGCCTGGTCTCGGGGAACAGCTGCCCGCGACAGTAACTGCCTCATTGCACCAGAGAATCTGAGATCGGTCGTCATATCAATAACTGCGCAACCAACTGTTGCGGGGTGGGTGGGATATTTTTGGTCCTGGCCCGGACGTACGCGCGTGTGCGCCCCACATTAAACCTGACTTTGTGTCACATCCTGTCGCCGAAACAGTGAAAATAATAATCGGCCTAAATAGGGAAGTCCTCGTAAGAAGAATTCTGCTTACGACAGGAAATGAACCGGCATTCCTTATATTTTTTCCTCGGTTAAACCACTTCTAAAGTCAAAGTGTGCGTCTATCAGTTCGGCCAAGGGGTCAGGTTGGCAGGATAAAGAGAGAATTGCCTGTTAAGGAAGGCTTGCTTTCATCGTTCATCGAATCTATAAACTAAGTTTCAGCTTCATACTCGAAACCTGAACAACAGTAATATTTTTAAAGGATTTTTTTATTCGATATTATTTCTTATTGTTGCTTTTTTACTGGGTACACAGGATTTTTTTGCAGTAGGACTCAGTTCAGGTTGTTTGTTCTTAATTTCACTGTTTAATAAAATATTAAAAAAATTTAAAAAAATAAAAGAAACAGGGCTAACAACTCAAACACGTGTACCCACGAAAAATAACGTATATAATAATAATAATAATAATAATAATAATAATAATTATATATATATATATATATATATATATATATATATATATATATATATATATAAGACATTATGTTTATACGTTCTTTTTATAGATACAAATATTTAAGTAAATGCTCTGTTTATAATAAACAGTATTAACGACATTTACCGACCTGAATGTCCGAGAAATTTTCATAGAAAATATGCGTCTCCGAAAATTTCTCTATGAATATTTCTCGGACATTCAGGCCGGTAAATGTTATTAATACTGTTTATTATAAACAGAGCATTTATTTAAATATTTGTACCTATAAAAAGAACGTATAAACATAATGTCTTATATATATATATATATATATATTATACGTTATTTTTCAAATTTTTTTCTTTTATAAAATGAACGTATAAACATAAAAAAATGTCTTAAATAAATGTCGGACTTTTTCCATTTCATAATGTATGACGTCATATATATATATATATATACATATATTTCGGCAGCATGTTTTCATTGTGACATGTTTCGTTGTATAGTTTAGACATGTTCTGTCGACTTATTTTCGATTGGATTCTTTCATACTCTTGGATAAGCTTTTTGGTGTCATACCTATCCACATTCACAATCCAGGAAAATCTTTGTTGAAAATACCTCTATACTGTTTCACGCAAAGAATAAAACATAAACTAGACATTCTTGAAGCTCTCTATATTAAATGAAACCAAACCTTAATAAAATTAATTATAAATACTCCACAAATGTTTTAAAATGTGTATAATAGATAGTTTGAAATGCCAAGGTTTGCACTAATAGTTTCTCTTTTTACGACACATTCCGTCAAAAAACTCTCCAAGCCATACTTAGTTCCCTCTCATTAAACGGTTTCAGCGGTCGCGCACTGACGCAGCGTTCCTCACTCCATTTCTAAGAAACTTCACTTTCACATAAAACAACAATTTGTCTCTGACAATAATGAATGCTACAATATTTATTTTGTAATAAACAATACCTTGATGATAACATGGATATGTCGAAAGTACTTGGAAATAAAAAAAATATGTATCAACACCGCGATTTTCTCTTGTCCTTCAATAATGACACCACAAAGATTATCCGCGAGTATGAAAAGATCTTATTGAAAATAAGTAGATAGAACATGTCTAAACTATACAACGAAACTCTCTTTATATATATATATATATATATATATATATATATATATATATAATATGTAAGCCGGGAAATTACTGTGCCAAAGACGGATATATAAAAAAAAGTGCTCAAAGCACGGTTCAGAAAATTGAACTTGCAGAGCAGCTTAATATTATAAAAAGATGAGAATATTTTACCCTTCTGTACAACCCGGGTTTCAATCGTGATGTCTCGTCAGGCAGCTAGGCGAACTCTGTTCTTTCAGACAAACATAACTGAAAGAATATAATTTGCCTAGCAACCTGATGAAACCTCACGTTTGAAAGCCGGATTGTACAGAAGGGAACATATTTTCATCTACATATATATATATATATATATATATATATATATATATATATATATATATATATATATATATATATGTGTCAAATATGTGGTGCAGTTGAATTTATATTATAATGACTCATTCATACAAAAGTAAATTAGTAAAGTTAATGAGATAAAATGTCGAAATCACTTCGCTAACTAAATTTTAAAGATGCATTAACCCACTAACCACTCGATGAATGGTATGATCCTTGTTTTTTAAAATTATAAACTGTATAAGGTCTTCCCTAAATATGGAAGTACTTTCGACAGGTTCTCCGGTTTCCATGCCTGATGATGACAGGAAAACCTGTCGAAAGTACTTGCATATTTAAGGAAGACCTTATACAGTTTATAATTTTAAAAAACAAGGATTATACCATTCATCGAGTGGTTAGTGGGTTAATGCATCTTTAAAATTTAGTTAGCGAAGTGATTTCGACATTTTATCTCATTAACTTTACTAATTTACTTTTGTATGAATGAGTCATTATAATATATATATATATATATATATATGTGTGTGTGTGTGTGTGTGTGTGTGTAAATATTGGAAGAGCATACGAAAGAGAAAGGTAGGATCATAGAAGGAGAGAGAGAGAGAGAGAGTGAGAGAGAAGAGTAAGTTAGATGCAAATATATGCAAATATATATGCAAATATTAATATAGGTACATACGGCTAATAAAGAAAGGAATATGCTAAATGGCGGTTTGACAAATCTGAAAGAAAGAACAAGATCGGTTATAAAAGAATTCTTCTACCTTCATAGAAGACAATAATAATAATAATAATAATAATAATAATAATAATAATAATAATAATAAATAATAATAATAATGATAATAATAAAAATGATTATGAAATACTAATAAATGTAATCTTAACGATATATTACCACTTAAGATGGCAACAATTGTATGCATTATGATGGCAGAAGAAAGAAATTATGTTGAAAATTTCAAAATATAATTTTATTTCGACTTAATCAAATCTTCATATAATAATAATAATAATAATAATAATAATAATAATAATAATAATAATGGTAATAACATTAAGAATTGTTAATTATATACATAAAAAAATACCTCTCTCTTTTATTACGGATTATAGATCTGATGAAGGCCGTTGAATGAATTGGCCGAAACGGAATAACAATAATGACAACACAAAGGTTCTTTGAGCATATAAGACTCTTCTCAAACTTGTAGATATAATCTCTTCAATAAAAGACAATGGAGAATTATCTATTTTTGGTCATGCAACTTGATATGTCCTTACAAATGAGACATTCTCTTGTTATAGCAATAAGAGACATTACTCGACGCCAGTAAGTGATCATGCCTCCTGTTACGATAACGACGGATTATATCATTAGTAAGTAGGTGAGATCAGGCTGCTAATACATCGCTTTTGATTTCTTTTGTTTCATGTAAGCTTTAATGGACAGTTTTACTTTTAAAGGTTTAAAAAGCAGAAGTATTACTTTCATGCGACAGAGATAACAGATTTCTCGTGCAGAAAATATAGCCAATGCAATTGCTGAATTATTTTAATATGGTGGTCATTTTTTATGGCACCTGTGTTATCTTTACTTTGGATATATTCACTTTAAACGATTTAAAAGAAAAAAAATGTTCATGTTTAATGTGACAATAGTTAATTGTATCGATAAATGTTACTGGATTATTCACTCGGAAAATATAACCAATGCAATTGCCAAGCTACTTAAATATGTCGGTATGGTCACTGTTAGTTTTTTAGAAATATCTTTTTCATTTATTTTCGAACCTTTCCCCACTGGCAACTGACGTCTTTTTATCGCACCCCTTAAATCTAAATTGTAATTATGAACTATAATTTTGGAAAGGGTAAGTTTCCACTGAAATATGTTGTAAAATTTCCAAGTTTTCATCTGAAAACAAGAAAATACGAACTTTAAGGAAAATGGTCAGAATATATGAAAAATGGAGAATATGAGGTAATGATTAAAAAAAAAGAAGTATTTCTTCATGGGACGATAGAGTTAATTGTATTGATAAAAATCCCAGTTTGCTCATGTAGAAAATATAGACAATGCAATTGCGAAATGACTTAAATATGGCCGTCATTTTTTTTTTATCGGTACAGATCATCTTAGTTTTCTTTGGATATATATATATATATATATGTATATATATATGTATATATATATGTATATATATATGTATATATATATGTATATATATATATATATATATATGTATATATATATATATATATATATATATATATATATATATATATATATATATTTACATTTTATGATTTTAATTTCAGCATTCTTTCTTATATACAACAATAGACTTAGTTGTATATAGAAAAAATACCGGTTCTGTTTCTATCGAGAGGTTCATCTTATTTAATAAAAGTTTCGATGATCTAAGGCGGTAGAAAAATCCTAGCTTACTCATACAGAAAATATAGTCAATATAACTGAAAAATTACTTAAATATGGCCGTCGGTTTTGGCGGTACAGATAATCTTAGCCTTCTTTGGATAATGTTTTTTTACTTTTATTGGTTTTAAAATCAGAATTATTTCTTATATAGTACAATAGAGTTCGTTGTACGGAGAAAAATAACGAGTCTATTTCTATGGAGATATTCAAATTATTAAAAGTTTTTGGTGATGTAAGCCGGTAGAATTTAATTTCCTTATTTTGTAAATAAACAGGGGTGTCGCATCAAAGACATATATCTATTAAAATAATGTTTATAGCAGTAACACACACACACACACACACACACACACACACACACACACACACAGTACACACACACACACACACACACACATATATATATATATATCTCAATGAAGAAATATAGTTTTAAGATGTGCTATATTTATGGGATAAAGTGCTCAATATCAGAGATAGAGCGTTTGAAAATGGGGCCTGATGATTGCATCTAGCATGAAACAGACTGTCGCCTCTAAGTGTTGACTTCTATGTTCACTTTTATATTATATTTATATATATATATGTATATATATATATATATATATGTATATGTATGTATATATAAATAAAAAGAAAGAACAGTAAGATATAAAATCCTGTGTTCTTATAGATATTTTTATTTTTACACAAAAGTGCTCAATGTAAATTTACAGAGCATTAATATTATAAATTAATTGATTTAAAATATGGGTTTTTCGCTACACAGTGATAACCATGTTTCAAAAATGGAAGCTAAAGCCTTTGAATTTAATTTTGTTATTAAACCAAATACATTAGTTCCATTTCCTGGTCAAGCGAATTTTGTTGACGAGGAAATGGAACTAATGTCTTTGGTTTAATAACAAAATTAAATTCGAAGGCTTTAGCTTCCATTTTTGAAACATGGTTATCACTATGTAGCGAAAAACCCATATTTTAAATAAATTAATTTATAATATATATATATATATATATAGATTGAAAGTATTTCTCTTTCTTATATAGAACAATAGAGTTAATTGTATAGATAAAAATCCTAGCTTACTCATGCAAAAAATATAGTCAATGCAATTGCTAAATCCCTTAAATATGGCGATCATTTCTGGTAGCACAGATCATCTTAGCTTTCTTTGCATTTTTTTCTTTTTTACTTTTAATGATTTTAAAATCAGAATTTTTTCTTCTATAGAACAATAGAATTAATTATACAGAGAAAAATAACCGTTTTGTTTCTATCGATCGAGAGATTCAAATTATTTAAAAACAAATTCGATGATTTAAGCCGGTATACTTGAATTTATTTACTTTGTAAATCAACAGGGGTGTCGCATCAAAGACCGGTTCTCTTCGAATTGAGAGGTCCGAATTATTTAATAAAAATTTCGATTATCTAAGCCGGCAGGTTGTAAACAAACAGGGTGGTCGCATCAAAGATATATACATATATATATATATATATATATATACATATATATATATATATATATATATATATATATATATATATATATATATATATATATATATATATATATATATATATATATGTATGTATGTATCCACTAAAATAACGTTTATAGCAGCAATATATATATATATATATATATATATATATATTATATATATATAAACGATTTTTCTTTCTTATATAAAACAATAGCGTTAATCATATAGATAAAAATCCCTACTTGCTCATACAGAAATTATGACCAATTAACCAAAATTACTTAAATATGGTCATCATTTTTTGACTGTACGCGTGTCATACTGCTACTACTACTAATAATAATCAGTCAGTCAGTTATGCGCCATGCTTGATACACGCTCAGGCGATCATGTGTCTTTCGATACATGACTTATGAAGCAGATTTTTCTGCGGTAAAGCAGTTGCCATCCAAGATTAAAGAACTCGGTCTCCCTTCTATTTACCTAGGGGGAGAAGAAGAGGATTAATACCTTTCCCAAGGGTATTAGCGTGTAAGTGAATATAATGGACTCGATTGGAATTCGAACTCGGCTCTCCGATTCCTCAATCCTTACCGCCATCAATTACTTCACTACTCCTAGTATTAAATGCCCTGTTACTGAACTAGGTATGGCTCTTATGGCTCCTGAACTTAATTGATTGGTGGTCCTAACATATTTTGAGTTTGTGATTGATGGTTGGCTACAGTAAATAATTAGTTCAGTGAATCAGATTTGTTTGACCTTTGAACTGTTCATGGGCTGAAGTAGTTGGGGAATGTCATCCCCGGGGGATGTGAAAGTTTTTTGTTTTTTTTTTTAATTTGAAGGATCTGTCCGACAAGCGACCTGGGGGTCACATCCAGATACATGCGATCGCCCACAATCGGAAGCCATTAGTCTTATATTGAGAAAATCGGAATAAAGCCGAGTATCCCCTCGCTTGAAAAGTCTACATTTTAAGGCATTGCAGATATTCCGCGAAAGGTGTTCTCTGTCTGGGGCCGAACAACTTCATGGAGAACCTCCATAAGGCAAGATCTTGCGGAATTAATAATAATAATAATAATAATAATAATAATAATAATAAGTAACATTAGCAAAAGTAACATTCAAGAAAGAGAGAAATACAGAAACACCATCAATAGATTTAGACTTTGTTACGAAGATTAGGGAACTGGAACAAGATGAAGCATATAAGTACCTAGGAATTAGCGAAGGAGATGGTATACAACATCCCCAAATGAAGGAGAAGGTAAGAAAGGAGTAATACAGGTGTGTGCGTCTGGTACTAAATACCGAGCTGAACTAAAAAAAAACACACAGAATATCAGCCCTAAACACCTTGGCTGTCCCTGTGGTGCAATACAGCTTTAACATCCTTGAGTGGGCCATAGCTGTCATTAAGCGAATGTGCGTCCAAACGAGAAACCTTCTAACTTGCTACCGCATGCATCATTCCAAAGTTGATGTTGATCGTCTGTGTGTGCCCAGATCGAAAGGAGGCAGAGGATTAATTCAACTAGAACTGTCCTACAAAACTACAACAATTGGCCTTCAAAGATACCTGGAAACTACAGAAGACTGGATGATGATATGTGTCAAAGAAAATAGTAAGCGTCTTTATTCCGTAATAAAGGCAGCCATGTTCAAAATGGAGTTTCAAATGGGTACAGAAATACAAGTAAAGCACAATACACCGACTGAAGCTGCAAAATACGTAAAAATAGAGAGTAAAGACAAATGCAACCGACCAGATACAGAAACAATGCCATGATAAACCACTTCATGGCCAATACTCTGCCCGTACCAAACAAGCTGACGTAGACAAAACCCGTACCCATCAGTGGCTACGTAGTGCAGGGTTAAAAGCTGAAACTGAAGGTTTTATCCTCGCTGAATAGGACCAATGCTTGTTAACTAGTAATTATCAAGCACACATACTAAAATATTGCGTTAGCATAAAATGCAGATCCTGTGATAAATATCCAGAAACCATTGATCATCTTGTATCAGGTTGCACGTTATTGGCACCCACTGAATATAAAAACCGGCATGACAGAGTTGGCCAATATCTGCACTGGAAAATCAGCAACTTCTACGGGAAGGAAACCGAAAGAAACTGGTACGAACACCACCCAGACCCGGTTACGGAGATAGGACCTGTTACAATTCTATGGGACTACACAATACACACAGACAGAACAATCAAAGATAACTACCCTGACATTGTTATTAGAGACCGCAAACAAAAAAGTGACTCCTTATTGATATGGCAGTCCCTGCAGACTGCATTGTATCTTTGAAGATCTTCAAAAAGCTATCAAAATCGAAATCTCAAAAATGTGGCACATGGGAACATCAACAATCTCTGTTGTCGTTGGAGCTCTCCGATTGTTTGGAAAAGATTCCAGTAGACTCATTGAAGGGATACCTGGAATCCCATGACTTAAAGAAATACAAAAAAATTCTTCTCACAATACAGCCCACACCTTACGGAGGGCTTTATCTATGTAATATATGTTTGTGTTATTTTTTAATTGGTCAGTGGAAAATGCCATGAGAGAAACTCGGAACGAAATGTGTACACACCAGAAATCAAAGGAAATAATAATAATAATAATAATAATAATAATAATAATAATAATAATAATAATAATAATAATAATAATAATAATAATAAGAAGAAGAAGAAGAAGAAAATTAGGGTAACGAGTCGTTCTTACATATGCAAAAAAAAAAACTTCCTAAGAAATGTTCTTAGGTCACTCGTGAGGGTCTTAAATGGTCGGATCAGACAGCAAAACGAAATAAACAAATTAGAATAAAAACAAAAGTAATAAAAAAATTGTACTAACAAGTACAACCTACACCTCACGAAGGGATTTATCTATGTAAAATAGGTGCGATTTTTTTTTCTTTTCAAAATTCTCAGTGAAAAATGTCATGATGCCATTTCTGACCTTAGGTCTCTGGTCGGGACACGGAAAAAAACACAGAATATCAGCCCTAAACACCTTGACTGTCCCTCTGGTGCAATACAGCTTTAACATCCTTAAGTGGGCCATAGCATATCCCCAGAAACCAAAGGAAATAAAATAATAATAATAATAATAATATGTATGTATGTAAGATTGAGAGAGAGAGAGAGAGAGAGAGAGAGAGAGAGAGAGAGAGAGAGAGAGAGAGAGAGATGGAGAGAGAAAAGGAGAGAGAGAAAAGGAGAGAGAGAGAAAAAAGGAGAAAAATGTTAAGAATACAGAACAGGCTACATTTCTTATTTCCACCAGTTTAGACCTTCACAGCTAAGACCTGACATGCCACATACACAGAGTCAAATCATCCCCATATCCTTTATATTCCATTAGTAAGAAGGAACTTAGGACAACACCTTGCCAAGAACCACTACTTTGTATAGACTACTAAATGCATCCTTCCCCAATCGTTACAATCGGGATAAACTGTTATCTTAACATCATTAACTGGGCCATAGCATATCACCAGAAACCAAAGGAAATAAAATAATAATAATAATAATAATAATAATAATAATAATAATAATCATAATAATATGTATGTATGTAAGATTGAGAGAGAGAGGGGGGGGGGAAGAAAGACAGGAAAAACGTGTATCATTCAGAGAGCGGGGGGGGGGGTAATAGAAAAATTAAAAAAAAAAATGAGATAGAGATGAATAAAATTTATTTCCAGTTGAATAAATGGACTTTCGACCTGTGGACCTAATTTAAAATACAGACGATAGAAAAAATGGTTACATCAATTTTTAAAAGTTTTCTCTGTTACCCCCTGTCTCTTTCTTTCCACCTCTCTCTCAATCTTACATACGCGTCTTTCTTTCAACCCCGCCCCCGACTTCCGCGTATACACTTTTACCTATATTTTGTTATTTCAGCCTGGAGAAATATTTTCGGTTTCCTTTTGGATTTGCAGGTCTGATGAATTGTGGCCTAACGACCCTAACGACCCTAACGGAATAAATATAACATCATGAAATTTTAAGTGTTCGTGCCTTTTATAATATATATATATATATATATATATATATATATATATATATATATATATATATATATATATAGTTTATGAAAAACTAGGTAATCCGTATGGGTAGACCCAAGGAGGATAAAATCCAGAGAGCTGAATGCAAATCAGAGCTAATAATTTAAATAAAAACAGACCACTTTAAGGTTACATGTAATAAATTATTTCACCACAGCCCTTTTAAAGGACTGCAGATCATCAGACTTTACTTCCAAAGGTTGAAACAAAAAATGAAAAGAAATTTACACATTTTTGACGGGCAGTATTATGCATATGTAAATTAACGAAGTGAGGAAGTGAGGGGGAGAGACATGATTGAGTTAGATGTAATTTAATATTTCTATTCTTTCATAATTAATATTACTTGAGGAGGTCCAGACATTGACACATTTAATCGGTTAACTTAACGGAAGTTATATATTGATATAGAAGGGGGAGAAGAGAAGAAACCTAAAAAGAGAAAGAGAGAAGGAAGTCATGAGAGAAGGTGTCACTGACTTTCTTTGGAATGAACGAAGTAGACGCTGTCGCTTTGCTTTACTTTGAAAGTGTTATTTTGGGGGTTTATAAATATTATAATGTTTGATATAAATTTGAATGTTTAAACAGTCTACAAGGAATTTAATTTGATGTCTGTTAGCGATTTAATTTTTTTTTTTAACTTTATTACAAAAAATTTGGGGGGATTTAATATGAAATAGTCGATTAGAAAAAATATTCATAGAATGTACATTAAAAGAATAAAATTTTATTTTAAAATATAAGTTTACTTCTAGTTGTAATTGATTATTAAGGTGATATCTCTATCAGTTTGAATTTTATTCATGAATTTAATTCGTGACTGTTTTTAGATGTGTACTTTTACTTAAAGTTTAGTTTTTAAGTTAGTATGGAGTTGACATTTGCTCTGTCATATACTGTATACACACCCATGCAAGTTTCACATATACATACGTTCCTTTACATGTGCAGTCACTCATACATTTCCAGCAATATATTTTTGAAGGTAAAATATTACCAGCAATATATTTTTTTTTTTAAATTAATAGCCATACATTTCTGAAGAAAGAATATTACCAGCAATATATTTCTGAAGGAAAAATATTACCAGCGCTATATTTCTGAGGGGAAAATGTTACCTGCCCATGTATTTGTGAAGGGAAATATTACCAGCAATATATTTCTGAAGGAAAAATATTACGAGAAATATATTTCTGAAAGAATAATATTTCAAGCAATACATATCTGAAGGAAAAAATTACCAGCTATATAAGTCTGAAAGAAAAATATTACCAGCAATATATTTTTAAAAAATGTAAGATTCATCGGTACAAGTCCATTCGGGCCACTCTAGGTATAGTGTTACGTTACGAAGCTGCTTATACAGATATGCTGCGTGGATAACTGTTAAGCATATACTTGAACAGGTTAAGACTGTACTGATCTGGGAACCATCCTCTTGGGAATCGGTTACAAGAGGAAGTGGTTCTCGGGAAGATGTTCGAGTCGAATTTACTTATCACCGAAGAAATATGGCATTGCGTGATTAAAAAAAAATTATCAGACGACTTGCAAAAAACGGATGTCATCATTCCTTTAAAGGCATCCCCACTCTACCTTAACCTGGTTTTGAAAATAGCTTATATTTGATACAGAGGTTGTCGATAGAAGCGAATACCCTACCGTTCCTTATAATAATGATTAAATCTTCCCATGACCTTAACAACTAATAATATCAAGCTTGTATGTGCATATAAACTCAGTGAATTTCAAATTAAGTTATTCCAGAAATCTCTTGAAAATGAATCAATGATAAAGATTTGATATTTAATCCTATAATTAAAATTAAGGCTCAGTCCCTGTTTTGAAACACGGTAATTCTTGTGTAGCGACGGAAACATATTTTTAAATGAGTAAATTTTATAATGTATAGGCTCTACTGAATTGTACTGAGGACTGTTTTATAAAAATAAAAATAATTAATAAAAACACCTAATTATCAATCTTACTGTTCTTTCTCATTATTTTAATATATATATATATATATATATATATATATATATATATATATAAGTTCTATACATATTTTATATATGTGCGGTGCTTATTGGAAATGCGGTCAATATCAGAGATAGTGATAACATATTTAGTTGAATGAATATGAGTTTGTGACCCAGGGTCACAAACTCATACCCATTCAAATATATATATATATATATATATATATATATATATATATATATATATATATATATATATATATATATATGACGTCACACGTTATAATATATTATTAAACATTGTTTACATTTGGATACGCATCGAGCAGATATTAATGTACGAGAGAAAATCATATAGAATAGTTGTTTAAAAACAGTAAAATCGACATTGCTAACCGAAACGCTCCTCTGTGGCTAAATCGGTAATAACACGTCAGGCTATATGACGGTTCCGTATAGGATACAGGTTCGATTCCTGTCGGGGGACGCATATTTTCGATGAATATGTCTCGGACATTCAGGCCGGTAAATGACGTTAATAATACTGTTTCTTATAAACGGGGCATTTATTTAAACATTTGTATCTATATAAAAGAACGTATAAACATAAAAATGTCTTTATATATATGTATATGGCATAAAAGGCAATAACTTTTTTACTATAGGCCATGATAAATTTTAAAACAAAAACGCAAAATTCAGTCGACCGGTTTCGTCCCCTCTCATCAGAACTGTAAACGGGGAAGCAAATTATGAGAAGAAAGTCTCTCGCGGATGAGGTGAATGAATGGACGGGGGAAAAATTTTATAACACCAAAGATGCTAGGGACACAACACAGCAATCCCAAGCAAACAGTCTCTTTGTGTACAAAGAGCGGGTCGGCTGGACCTGATGAACAGCGTCTCCAACACCTTCAGATAGAATAACGAGTGTGCTCTGGCCCAAACAGAGAACCAGCTGACACTGAAATGCATAGCACAGGTCGGATTATTTATCAGGTGATCCGCTATAGAAGACCCGTATATATTTCGAATGGTATCACTAAACGAACAATTTTTGTTAAGTATTTTAGGATCCTAACATCTAAACGCTGTGCCGTTCTACCTATGTAGTCGAGTCCACAGCTACATTTGAAATAATAAATAACAGAATTAATATGGTTAGGGGAGGGGGTAGAACGTCTTTACACATAGATGAAAGGACAGACTTGGTTTGAAAAAAAAAACACACGAACGTTAGCTGCATTATAACACTCAGGTGAACGAAATGAAATTCGCTTGGCGAAGGACTCACTAACCCAACCACGGTAAGCATAGACCGGACATTTACCAACCTTGGCAGGTTTAATTTTATTAAACCTGGCAGTCTTATCCCGAATAACCGATTGAAATATGTTCATCGGATAACCATTGTTCACAAGCATACTAGTTAAACAACTAATTTCCTCTTTCGAGGTGTTATCTGAACAAATCATTAACGCCCCATGGGTCAAAGTCCTAATTAAATTAATCTTTTGTTTAGGACAAAAAGAATCCCATCGAGTATAGAGACCCTAAAAGTAAACTTCATATAAACTGAAGTAATAAACGAGGAAGGTGTTCTGCGAATCAAAACATCTAACCATTGACCTCCTTATCTACCGTAAATTTAAGGGCAGGATGAACACCGTTGATATATATATATATATGTATGTATGTGTCTTAGCATTTCGAGATTTAACTCTTAAGGCGTATTTGCTAGAATAAATTTGTAATTGGCTATTAGAAAAACAAGATAAAGTACAAATAAAACAATATAGTATTACTTACAACGCATACCAAAATGATTATATAAGCAGAACAAATAAGCAACAATAGAAGTAAATACATAATAAACAAATAAACGAAAAATAAAATAAATGAAAATAAGAGAATATATATATATATATATATATATATATATATATATATATATATATATATATATATATAGTCACTAAATTTAATGTCAAAATCTACCACAACTCTAACTGTATAAGTCATAACAAAATCTACCTGCCAGAATGCACACTATGCCAGAAACAATATGTGTAAAAATCTGAATGGCCCTTTCACTACAGAATTATCGGAATCGGGTTAAATCGGCTCCGCACGAAAGATTATTACCCGTAGAATAACATTTCCGCCTACAAAAATATGATTTTAAAAGTCATGCCAACTTCACTATAATTGAAAAAAAAAGAAATATACAGAAAAGATAACATTAGAAAAATACTAGAGGGACATGAAGACAAATGGGTTTTGCGCCTCAGAGCATTTAGTCCAGACGGGCTTAACCATAAATTTAACAACATATATAGAATTAATATATAACCTCATAAACCAAGCCCTACCCACATTTCTGAACCCACAAAATTCAGACATGCTTGCGTAGGTGTTGCGGTCTTACATCTATACACACACCCATACTAATATATACACTTACACACATCATACACACTCCCAAAGAACAAAAGATAACATACACTTCACACGCACACAGCCCCTTTCCAGCAACCAATAAAACTATGAAAATGACCAAGGGAATTTTGAATTGCATGAATCTCCCCAGCCTTTATATTAGAAACAACTTAAAAGAGGCCATTTGACCAACACAAGAACTGACCAAAATTAACGATAAAAAAAACAACCCCCCCAAAAAAAACATGGAAACTACACATAAAGTTCAATTTCTTCAGAAAGTTATTCATTCTTGTAGTTCATTGCTACTAACAAGCAGGGATTTTTTTCCTCCTGATGATGTGCATGCTAGTCGAAACTTGTCGAGGAACCTAATTGAAATAGCAAAACCCCCAAAATATTCTGTAACCCCCTTGCCTTGATCGATCCACTATCTTTCTCCACATCCTCTCCTTTACCACTCCTATCTGCTCTTCCTCCAAACCTTCTGTAACCCCTTGCGTGTTAGAGGCTTCCAGCCTAGCTTGGGGTGATCTTAAAAAAACCAAAAAAAAAACAGTGTGTCTGAAAATTTAATTTAAAAAAATATTTTTCATTGTTCAAAACACACACACACACACACGCACACACACACGCACACACACACACTCACACACACTCATATATATATATATATATATATATATATATATATATATATACATATATATATATATATATATATATATATATATATATATATATATGTCTCTAAGTGTTGACTTCTATGTTCACTTTTATATTTACACACGCTCTGTCTCTGATATTGAGCACTTTATCCCATAAATATAGCACATTTTAAGACTATATTTCTTCATATATATATATATATATATATATATGTATATATATATATATATATATATATATATATATATATATATATATGTATATATATATATATTTATCAAGGGTCGTGTCTCGTCACCGTTTTTTGTGTGTGGATATATATCTAAATATGTCTGGGCGCTTATGTATTATAACCTGAGTGTGTTTGAATTGTTTTACGTGAGAGGTGGCTACCATGTTGAATTTAAACTGATGTTGAAGTTAAACTGTAAAAATGTATACATTTTTGTCTGGAGCTATGAACATCCTTTTTAACATAATTTCAATGAAAAAATAAATTAAATAGCATATGTATTATTTTTTTTTTAATTTTTATTTTTTTTAATTTTTATTTTTTTTTCCCTTGGTAATTCTACAATTTAAAACTTAATAGAGACTTGATTTAGATTTCTAAATAGGTAATTTTTTTACTTTTAATTTTAATTTCAAATTTTATAAATCTTTTAATATCTATGATAACCTTGCTTAGTTGTCAAATCTTTTGAATTACCATATACTTGTATTTTGATTGGTCATTCTAGCTTATGTAACAGCGTTTACTCCTAGCTAAGGATCATTAATTAATTTGAAACTTTTAAAACCATTTATTCTGCATTCAACATCATCACTTGATAAGAAACCAGAAGTGTTGAAACAAAATGGCTACTTTTGTAGTGATTTTATAACATATTTATGTTATAATATTTAAATAAATGATTATATATATATATATATATATATATATGATAAAATATAGTTATAAGGTATGCAATATTTATAGGTTAATTGGTCAATATAAAGCGTATGAAAATATTAGTAGACATTGAAGTCAACTTCAGTGTACGCACACACACACACACACACATACACACACACATATATATATATATATGTGTGTGTGTATTTAGACAGCAATCCTTCTTTCATGCACATTTCATTAAAAACGACTGACAAGGTGCTTTTATTTAGTTTTTATATAATTTCTCGTGCGATCTAACAAAGTTTTTCTTTTCAGAGGATAAATGATATAACAACTGTCCGAATGCAGAATTAATAACATTATAAAAAAAATGCATAACACCAGTTGACAATAGCAAAAAAATTAGATTAATTATTTATTATAAAAAATTTAAAACTTCTAACCTTATAGTTAAAAATAATAATTCACCTCCTAGAACAAAATTAAATAGAGCAAATATTAGTTACGAATTCAAATGCCCATTAAGGAATTGTATTCCTCAAGAATCAACTTTCGTAAATAATTATATAGGCCACACTACAAATTGTTTAACACGCAGACTAACTCTACACCTTTCTGACAATAGCTCAATTAGATCTCATTTAAATATTCATGGAGACCTACCGGACACTATTCGGAACATACTTGTCGACAACACTAATATAATAGCATCATCCACTTGCAAAAAAGGCTAAAAATAATGGAAGCCTTACTAATAAAAACAAACAAACCAACACTTAATAATATTAACTTTGAACATGGACATAATATCTTGACCGTGTTTTGAAACAAAAAAAAAAGAATTAAAATCACTTTATAAAACATACATATAACAAACTATTTCTATTTCTAATTCTAACAGTTGAAATATAATCCTTGAAAAAAGCTAAATGTATAGCCGAAAGCGCTCGGATAAAAAGAACATTCGGACAGTTTTTATATAATTTATCCTCTGAAAAGAAAAACTTTATTAGATCGCACGAGAAATTATATAAAAAAACTAAATAAAAGCACCTTGTCAGTCGTTTTTAATGAAATGTGCATATATATATATATATATATATATATATATATATATATATATATATATATATATATATATATATATTCAGACATATATTGTTAAATATAACAAACAACGAATGTCTATTATGTTTTATCAGGAGCCGTTCCAAGCGTTGTATATTTGCTTTAATTTCAGGAGAAAAGGAAGACAAAAACTGTCCAACGTTTGGACATGTCTTTACGTGTTGTTCATCGATCTAAGCTTTCGACTCACATGAGCCATCATCAGGACTGTACGATAGCGATGTTCACCGTCAACGATGACATCCTGTTTTGTTTTTGTATATATGAATGTACGGTGAATGAAAATTTACTTTCCGGAATGGCCCTGTGAAAGCAAAGCTTGCTTACCTGATCACTGTTGGCTGCTGTCACTTTCGAAATACTCTCGTTGTCAATCTATGCGTATTGTTAGACGATAGAACCATTGCTGGAACCATTCTTGGAACTTTTTAGGGCAACACGTGTCTCCATTACGGAAACGTAATGGAGACATGTGTTGCTGGATGCCAGGGAAGACTGCGTATCATTGTCATGTCAGGATGTCAAAATTGGCATCTGTTCTTCGTGTTTTTGGTTGCGTACATTTTGCGTCAACGTGCATATGTGATCGACCTTAATTGGACCTTCTAAAACACGCTTCAAAGTATTTTAGCCGCCAGTCATTTAAATAAGGCTAACGTTTTGCAAACACTTCTACGGTAATTCACACAAAAGCTGCTCTAGATTCCTTTATGCCAACAGAATAAAATGATCATGTAAAACTACCTCTATTCCTCGGCATCCAATGTCTCATCTAATTTACGTTTCACGAAAGCGAAAGTTAGAATATATCCAATTCTATCGTAATATGTGCGATGATGCAGTCATTTCTGGGATTAAATTGCCACACCACTCACACACTTTGGGTCTTGTCACTGGATCACAAAGAGTGTGAGTTCAATACCCGGTTAAGGCAGTGGAGAACTTGGAGAGGGGAATTAACAGGAGATAACTGATAATTGACATCCATTAAACATGGCACGTAGAACTAGAACAGTCTACCCCAGTGAGCGAAATAAAGGGTTCAGTTCGACATTCCAACTACCTGAAGAAGGCCGGAGCGTACAACGACCGAAACGTTGTAATAAATATGGCGACAACGATGAGAACAATAGTCCGACTAATGTAAATAGTGTACATAATACCTCATCTCAGAAATATAGACAGATATTGAAAGGCTGAAACGTTGTAATAAATATGGCGACAACGATGAGAACAATAGTCCGAATAATGTAAATAGTGTACATAATACCTCATCTCAGAAATATAGACAGATACTGATAGTAGAGGAGTTTAAATATATTTTCAGTGTATTTCTCTTCATCATCGAGAACTACAAAATCTAAGTGTTCTTAAAAATAGGAGTCCGGTTCACACTCCTGCCCGGTCTTTTGAAAAGGAGTAGAGATTTATCACTTGTGTCCTGTTTAGGACTGGGATGCCGGTCCCTTCTAAAGTCTTTTATTCGCTTTCACATCCGGTAGTCGCTAGCGCCTTAGTAGCATTATCGTCTTGCTTGGGTTGAATAGATTTACGAAAATGAGGAAACCGACTAGTCTTCCTGATTTTATTTTGTTGTAATGATGGGAATAGAAATTTATGAGATCATCTTTGTACTAATTAAATTTCTTGTCGTTTTAAAGTATTAGTAACGCATTTTATATTAAGTTTTGTTTAATTCTTTTTAGTTGTAGTTATTACGGAGTTGGTAGATTTTATTCGGTGTCTTGTTTAAATCAAAAGGGTTTACAACTCCGATTTGTTTTTTGAATTCTGTAAGCTTTATGTCTTGCGTTAAATAGGAAATAATGTAGATATTAGAGGAGTTTCAATATATTTTCAGTTTATTTCTCTTTATTATCTAAATCTTGATGGCTACCAATTCTGTGTTCTCTTAACAATAGGAACAGATAGACTCGCTTTTTGCCCGGTTCACCCTCCACCTCGGTATTTTGAACAAGAAAGGAGATTTATCTCTTGTTTCCGGTTTAGGATTGGATTTCCAGTTCCTTCTAAAGTCTATTTTAAGTCTATACTTCTAATGTCTGCTCCTAAATTTTGAAATTTTATTTACTATTTATTTATTTTTCTTCAATAGGAGTAGTGGAAAATCTCATGATCCCATTTTTGACCTTAGGTCTCTGGTTTGGACTCGGAAAGAAATGAGTATACAAAAGAAAAAATGGAATAATAATAATAATAATAATCACAAGTACACACATTACGAAGAGCTTTACATAAAAAGAATGTGTGATATTAGATTGTTTATTTTTTGTAAAAAAATAATCAGTGGAAAATATCTACTGATCTTAGGTCTCTGGTTGGGACCCGGAGGGAAATGAGTATTCAACAGAAATCAAAGGAAATAATAATAATAATAATAATAATAATAATAATAATAATAATAATAATAATAATAATAATAATAAGAAGAAGAAGAAGAAGAAGAAGAAGAAGACCCCCAGCAATGAGTAAATAGCAGGACAGACTGGGTTCTATAGCCTGGCGTGGCAACCAGTCTAGGAGAAGGAAACACTAGGAGAAATCAAAACCTCCAATTACTGGTAAATAGTCGAGTGGTCTGAGCTCTGTAGCCATGGCTGGCAACCAGACGAGTAGAAAGAAAACTCTGAATTCAAATCCGGAGCTGGAGTCTCCTCAGGCAGTCCTATGTAATGTTCAAATTCGGTCCGGCAAATCTGCGACAACGCCGATCCCAACAGTATTGAGCTTTGTCTTTTCTTTGGACAAGACGGATGGCATGAGGAGGGGAGACGTATTTCATTAGCACCTGCTGATCCCTCATTAAAAATAACCCTGCCCAAGCCTACACCCTAGAGAGAGAGAGAGAGAGAGAGAGAGAGAGGGAGAGGGAGAGAGAGAGAGAGAGAGAGAGAGGGAGAGGGAGAGAGAGAGAGAGAGAGAGAGAGAGAGAGAGAATAATTCTTCAGGTGCAGGTCAATGGTTTTGTCTAGACCGATGGATGCCATCCCTACAATAATAACGATGAAAATTGGAAAACATCATCCTGAATCTGTAGTTGAAGGAATCAGAGATTACCAGAGCTCATATCCCGAGAAGAGATTTGTCCATAGAAATATGAATTATTTAAGTGGAAACAACAAAACTTCACATCCTTCCCTTGCCCACGGACATTGGTTATGGCTTGGCATGGGATTATAAAAGAAATGCAGATAAAAAAGAATTAAAAAAAAAATTCCATGAAATATTAATATATATATACATATATATATATATATATATAAAAGAATAAGTAAATATAGGTAGGTAAACGAGCGAGGTATACGGACATGTGCAATTAATTTAAGATATTATGTATATTTTTAATATATATATATATATATATATATATATATATATATATATATATATAAAATACACTACAGTTCAAAATTTTGAGGTGACGCCTGTTAAATTTTTAAATTGCCCCAAAAGTTCAAATATTTGCCATTCATTGCAAAAAAGTTTCTCAAAGTATAAGTTTGATAATTGATTGCATTCTTTTTTCAATGATTCTAAGAGCTCTTCTTCGTTTGGGGGATGGAAAGGTTTCACTCTCCTGTCACGTTCATCCCATGCTAATTCTGGGGGAGGCCTCAAATGTTTGAACTGTAAGGTATATATATATATATATATATATATATATATATATATATATATATATATATATATATATATATATATATATATATATATTTTCGTGGTAATTAGTGGAAAGTGATCAATATTTGTGATAGAGCTAACATATTCAGTTGTATGGATATTACTTTATCGGCCTCGGTTTCGCGCATTTGCGATTGGAGGTTGTCTGATGATCGCAAAAGCGTGAATGCCAATGTTACAAAATAATATCCATATAACAGAATATATATATATATATATATATATATATATATATATATATATATATATAAAAGTGAACACTCGGAGGCGACAGCCTGTTTCATGCTAAATGCAATTATCAGGCCTAATGATTACGTCTAGCATGAAACAGCCTGTCGCCTCTGAGTGTTGACTTCAATGTTCACTTTTATATTTACATATGCTCTATCTCTGATATTGATCACTTTAGCCCATAAATATAGCAGACCGTAAAACTATATTTGTTCATATATATATATATATATATATATATATATATATATATATATATATATATATATATATATATAAATATATATATATATAAGAGATTATAATAAAAATATTTTGAAATCGCTACACAAAACTTTTCATGTTTCAATACTATGATTGTATTTCTTCAGGATTAAGTACCTGGTGATTAAATTTTAAGGAAATTTAAAAACAAAGTGTTAACTCTTTTAATTCTGACCTTATGTCCTCCCACTTTATCAGATGAAAAGAAGAATCAGCAATATTATTGGCTCTGATATGGCGTCTCGACTTCAATCTCTTCCCACCGCCGTAATGTTGCCTCCCTCGGCCTTTTCTATAAATACATTCATCGTAATTGTTCAGATGAGCGCAATGCTGTGGTACCTATACTGTATGAATTATAAGCACAGCATTAAACTGGCGACAAAGTTTCACCGTTTTACAGTTGATTTGGCTAGGTATAACCGTAAGTTCTATGTTAACAGTTTCTTCTCTCGCACTTCTTGCTTGTGGAAGTCACTTCCGACTCCATGCTTTTACTCTTCTGCAAAGTTCATCCCAGGCTAATTCTGGGTGTGGCTTCAAACTTTTGAACAGTACTATGTATATATCTTTATATCAATCCTTCTGTATGGAGGGCGATTATAAATACGGACGCCCATACACGACAATATCAAAAAAATAATTGCGCTAACTATAGTAAATTTAAAACCAAATTACCTAAACGTCAATAAAATATTAGATTGCGAAGAATATTTTCCTAATTTTTTAAGTTTACTGTGTAGTTAATAATTATATAAAAAAGCGATGACATTATATTCTTCAAGTAATTTTTACAGATATGTCTCCCCTAGAAAAAAATTAGATAAACTTCTGGCTGTGTGACAGGCTGTCTTAAATAAGCACCTACCTTCGATATGTATATATTTATAAATAAAAATAGACTTACAAAAATGAATTAATAATTTTTAATGAACAATATTTTGATAAACAAATAACTTGCGACTTTCCCGCTTTAGATTGTGTAAATAAACTGAAATTAGAATATAATATATTGGCGAAATGATTACGACGTGATTTGACGATAATGGACGAGATTTGACAAGGAAGTATATATGAGTGTCAATGTATCAACGGAATATAAGTTTTGAAAAAATGTAGAGACGTCAACATAAGATATAAAACGAGAAAAGAACAAGAAAATCCTGAAATTAAGACTTGGATGACAACAAGAAAAACGAAAGTGTAAACGTAAAAAAAAAAATAAAAATATAGACTGGGATTAAGTAAACATGGAGGCAAGAGACATTATGAGATACAGGACAAAAGTCAAGGTAAGTCGTAGCAATGGCAGTGGGAAAAAATTGATAAAGGCTTTCGGGAAGAGGAGAAATGTATCAGTGTCGTAAATATGTCGAAATAGTAGACGAGAATGGGTAAGAAGAAAGAGTAATGGATGGGCAAACGAGAAGCAAAGCCAAATGAGACGGAGAAAGTACTTTATAAGGAGTGCAAGAATAGAAAAAAAAAACAATGAAAAACGTCCAAGAGAAGAAATAAAAAGGAGGGAAAAAATTAACCAAAATTCTAAAAAAATAAATAAAATAAAATAAAAAAATGGAAAATAGAGTATCCCGCTCGTATTGTTCAACACCATCATTCGATCGCCCTGTGGTTCGTTACAACTCCATTGACAAACCCCTTCCACACTGTTCGGTCCAGTATTTCTGTTCCGAGACCCCCAATGTCCAACCCTGAGTCCCGAGCTATGGTGTCTGTCAAAGTTCATTTTTCGTGAGAAGACACTTCCAGAAGGCTGCCATAGGAGTAAGAAGTAATCCCTGATATAAAAGGAATCGGAAAGACGAGACGAGAAGATACGAGATGGAGGCGAGAAGATACGAGATATAGACGAGACAAGATGGGAACGCAGGAAAAAGACTAGAAAAAGTTTTAAAAGAATATAAAATAAAAAAATGAACAAATTGTAAAAAATAATAAAGAAAAATACGCGAAAATATACATTTAAAAGGAAAAAAAGAAGAAAGAAAGAAAGAAACTTGAAAACGCCAGAATTAAATCGAGAAATAACAAAAAGAAATTTAAAAAATACGTAAAAATAAGTGAACATATGATAAAAATGAGACAATGAGAAATAAAGATGATAATAGACTAAACAATTTTTGGACGAGACATGAATAATTATTTTTTAAAAAAGCGAGAGAGAAAGAGAGAGAGAGAGAGAGAGAGAGAGAGAGAGAGAGAGAGAATGAAGGAGAAATAATGTGTACAGATAAAACAAAGCGAGAGCAGACGACAACTTTAACGAGACCAGACGAAAATAACTAATGTGACCAGACGAGAATGATTGTAACGTGACCAGACGAGAATAAATGTAGCGAGAAGAGATGAGAATAACTGTAACGAGACTTGACACGAAATGACAGAATGGAAATCACATTTTCAAAAATCTCTGAGGTTAAGCGTTCCTCAATGTGACGTCACAAAACAACAAAATCAGGAAAGATACAGAAAGATAATAACAGACATTTTTATGAACATTATTAACAGGAATGTTTTATTCAAAAATTGTCATAGTGAAAAATGAGATAATTTGTTATCATTGCTTTGAGATTGCAATATTTTTTCTTCTCTTCGACGGATATGATAAAAAGTTATATACACATATTTTAAAATAAAAAAACTTTTCAAGTGATTTTAAAAAAGATAAGCAATAAATTATTTCCAATTTACATCGGGCACATTAACATATAACTAATACACACACACACACACACACACGCACACACACACACACACACATATATATATAGTGTGTATTTAGGCAGCATTTTTTCATTCATGCATGTTTCATGAAATAATATAGACAATTTTTGTCTATTTATTTTAAGTAAATTCCTTTCATATTGTCTGATAAGCTTAGTAACATTATCATTGAAAGACGAAAGAAAATCACCATATTGATACATGTTTTTTCATTCTATCTAAGCTTTCTGCTTACATAAGCCATCATCAAAGATGACAATAACATTACAATATATTAAACAATACACGGACATGGCAATAATGGTAGTCTGTTTTTTGTATGCATGGAAAATTTCCAAGCAACGACTAACACGTGCATACGAGACGCTGGAAGCAAAAATCGCATACTTAACACTTCTCGTTTTCACTCTGGCGTGATCATGTGTGACGTCATGAACCGTTGTGCGATTTTCGCTTCAAGCGTCTCGTATGCACGAGTTTGTCGTTGCTTGAAAATCTTCCATGCAAACAAAAAATAGACTATCATTACTGCCATGTCCGTGTATTGTTTAATATATTGTAATTTTATTGTCATCTTTGACGATGGCTTATGTAAGCTGAAGGCTTAGATAGTATTAAAAATCATGTATCAATATGGTGATTTTCTTTCGTCTTTCAATGATAATGTCATTAAGCTTACTAGACGATATGAAAGGAATTTGCATAAAATAAATAGACAAAACTTGTCTATATTATTTAATGAAACATGCATCAATATATATATATATATATATATATATATATATATATATATATATATAATTAAATATAACAGAAAATGAATGTGTATCATGTCTGATCATGAGCCGTTCTAATGATCGAATGTTTGCTTTAATTTCTGGTGAAAATAGAGACAAAATTGTCCGACATTTGGATATTTTTTTTATTAAGTTGGTCCTAATCTTTTGGCTTTTGTCTTTATTTTCACCAGAAATTAAAGCAAACATTCGGGCATTAGAGCGGCTCAAGATCAGACATAATAGACATTCATTGTCTGTTATATTTAATAATATATGTTTAAATAATGATCTGCTGCCCCAATACAATATATATATATATATATATATATATATATATATATATATATTAAGAAATTTGGCAAATGGAAAAACGTTTATTTGAAACTAGATTTGATTACGCGTTTCGCCTTTTTAGGCTTCATCAGATCCAAAAACCAAAGAAAGAAATTTTGTTTATATTTATTGTATAATTACGTACAATTCTAGCACAAGGCCGAAGGGGTAGTAGGGTGCGTTTGGTCGTCACTGCGTATCGTATACCTAGCTAATCTGATTCGTGATCCATTCATTCGTTACAATTTACCTCTTCACCACAACAACACACTCAGCTTCACCTAATCCTACATTTACCAAAATACCACATTCTCACAAGAGAACTTACTAAAACGCCGTGGCGTAAAAAATTATGGGTATTTACAATTAAAAAAAAAATTTTTTTTATTTTTCTCGTTCTGTTTTTTTTTTGTGTGTGTGTGTGTACGCTTAAATAATGCCGTTTCTCGTGATTAAAGAAAAGAAAGGAAAGAATGAAAGTGAGTGACTTTAAAAAAAACCGTTAAATTTTATTCTTTTTTTTTTTCACAAGAAACGCCATCTTAGGGAAAAAGTACTATTATTAATTATTTAGTCATTATTAAAATCGACCTTCCCCACTTCATCTCGTGATACATAATTTTTATATATTTGTAAAAAAAAAAAATGAGAAAAAATATAAACTGTAAATATCCCAATACTTTTAAGGAGGCTCTGTGGAGTAATTGATAGCGGAATCGGAGAGCCGAGTTCAAATTCCAGTCGAATCCATTACATTCACTTACGTGCTAATACCCTTTGGAAAGGTATGAATCCTCTCCTCTTCCCCCCAAACTATGGGTAAATAGCAGGACAGACGAGGTTCTATAGCCGTAAATGGCAACTGGTCTACCGTAGAAAGAAAAAGCAACCTACTGCGGGGAAAAAATCTGCCTCGTCAGTCATATATCGAAAGATACATGATCGCCTAAACGTGTATCACGCATGGCACATAACTGACTGATATTCACTTACTTTTTTGTTATATTTGATTTTATTCAAATGGATAGCGGCTCGGATTGCGTAATCGGAGAGCTGAATTTGAATTTCAGTCGAATCGATTACATTCATTTACGTGCTAATACCACTGGGAAAGGCATGAATCCTCTCCTCCACTCCAGCTATGGGTAAATAGCAGGACAGACCGGGTGGTTTAGGAGAAGGACAAGTCTGAATTCAAAACCTGATTCTCCAGATCGGGGTTTGTGCAGTAGGCTAACAATCGTCCCACTTAAAAAACTGACGATATCTTGCGGCCCTATGTTACTCAAGGAATTTAAAGGCATAATATATAATACATCATAGGGATTATTAATAGGTTCATCTGTGAGTATGTGGATGTTGTATCTTGGTAAATGCAAGGTTGATTGAAGAGAGATGTGTTTATGCGCTGATCGAATAAATTGTAGCGAATGAATGGGTCATCAATCAGATTAGTTAATTTTTACGAATATCAATGACGACCAACGCCAACCGCACTTCGCTTTCGGCCTTGTGTCAAATTTGTTCGTCAAAATACAATAAATATACACACATGTTTCTTTATTTCTTTTTTTTTTGGTGGGGGGGATCTGATGAAGCCTAGAAGTGTAAAAAGCATAATCAAATCTAGTTTCAATGAAACGTTTTTCATTTGTCAAACTTCTTTAAAAATACTTTGTCGGGATTCTATATTCTATTATATATATATATATATAAATATATATATATATATATATATATATATATATATATATATATATATATATATATATAATTGATCTGATTTGACATTAAGCTCTCTGGATTAACCATACGGATTACCAAACATTTCATTATTTAACTATATATATATATATATATATATATATATATATATATATATATATATATATATATATATATATATATATATATATATAGTTAAGTAAAGAAAAGTTTGGTAATCCGTATGGATAATCCCATTGAGGTTATAATCCAGAGAGCTCAATGTCAAATCAGACCAATTATTAATTTAAATAGAAAACAGATAACCTTAATGTTGTCTGTTTTCTATTAATGCATACATACATACATACATACATACATACATACATACATATATATATATATATATATATATATATATATATATATATATATATATATATATATATATATATATATTGCGGTGCTGATTGATTAATTTCGACCCGCACGGATGTCTTTAGTCTTTTCTTTTTTTAATGATTTTTCCCCTGATATCGGTTTACAAATTGTATTATCAGTTTTTTTTCACACCACCAGTGTATAGGAATTAAAATAATACATAATAATAATAATAATAATAATAATAATAATAATAATAATATATATATATATATATATATATATATATATATATATGCATGGAAGAATAAGGAAACATATATTATAAAGAAAATAATTTCTGAATCAGATAGACATTTGGTAATACAACCGTCTGGAAATGAGGGGAAATTTGCAATAACGCAGAATATTAAAAGTAGGAATGGCATTTTATCTCTATTTTGGAGTATCTGCTCTCTGACAAACCTGACAATTTAGATGAAAGACTAAAGGCTGGTTTGTGACAACTTCGGTAAAAAAATTATGAACATAACATATAAATAAATAAGTAAGTAAGTAAGTAAGTAAGTAATAATAATAATAATAATAAATAATATTGTATATAAAAAATTAATACGATTTTCGTAAAGTTTGTTTTCATTAAAAGAGAATGACTCTTAAAAACTGGTTAAAAATGATACTTTATTTGAATATCTTCAAAATTCTGAGACGATTCATTGTACATATTATTGTTTTTTTGTTGTTGTTATTGTTGTTGGTGGTGGTGGGAGGTCACGCCTATTAATAATACGACGGACAGTCAAAAATCACACGCACCTTCGGTATAAGATAGATTTAGGCATGTCACACTGTTCTGTACTCAAGCGTGCTTATAGTGGGTACTATTTTAGTCACGGGATCGAAGTTTGAATATGATCGCTCTATTGTTACAGTGTAAACATGGCCGCTCCGTTAGCAGTGTGCACCAAGGAGGAAGAAAGAGCAGTGACCTGATTTCTCTGTTTGTCAGGTTTTTCGGGGGGGGGGGAAGGAAGAATTCACCGGAGGCTTTTAACGCAATGCGACGACAGAGCACTACCGCGTAGAAGTGTGTATGAGAGGGTCGAGAAGTATAAAATTAGCCGGACAAGCATAGTGCACGAAGATGGACCTGGACTCGTGTCAACCCCCACCATTGATTCAGCAACTTCGAGAGATGGTAATGGCGAACCATTGAGTTATGTACGATTAGGTAGCATGTTCTCTGTAGATTCGAATCACTGATTTTTGTTCTCCTAGGTGCACACTGCTTATGGAGCGACCATGTTTACACTGTAACAGCAACAAGAAAACTGGCAACCAAGCTCAAACTTCGATCACTCGACCAAAATAATACCAACTATAAGCAGGCATAAGCAGAAGACTGTGACAAACTTAAAGATATGTTATGGTGAAAGAGCGATTAATTTTGACTTACCCTCGTAATAGGTTTAACTATCCGAAATTCTTAGATGAAAGGTGGAATCACTTTTCTTTTTAATACAATTTCGTTTTATTTTACCCCTAATAGTATCCCTAGTAGTAGTAGTTGATATAATAGTCTGAAGTTATCCAAATCTTCTATAAGAGACATATTGAAAAAAATTCTTTCCAGCCAACTTTAATCTTCAAAGATGTATGCTTACGGCCATATCACGTCGAAACCTCGGTTCCCGTACGATCAACGAAGTTAAGCAACGTCAAGCCTGGTCAGTACTTAAATGAGTGAGCACTTGGGAATATCAGGTTCTCTCAGCTTGGAGGCGAGGGTGGTGTATTGGATAATTGCTCAGAGTTGTTAATAGGAGAGCCGAGTTCGAATTCCAGTTGGGTTCCTTATATTCACTTACGCGTAAATACCTTTGAGAAATGTAAGAATATTCCCCCTACCTATGGATGAATTAGTATGACTTTTATCACTAGAATCATTATCTCCCCACCAAAAAAAAACTTTCATTTTTAAAAATTGTATATTTTCTGGCTTTAAATAACCCGCAATGAGTTGATAAGTCATAGTAAACCAATTAATCAGAAATCTAAATGCAATGTCAATCGCTATCTTTTGTTTTTCTTAACTCCTGTTATTTTATTGTTTCCTTCCCTTTTTTTCTCATATTATATCACAAACAGTAACCTCTTACGGCTTAGTGGCTTTATTCCCTTGGTTGGCGTGAAATGATTAAAAAATACAATAGAGGCATTAGCCAAATGCCCCGCAATAACATCCTAACGGTAGTAGGTACCGCCAACCATTGGTTCTGCTAAAGAATTCATCCGCCTGCCGAATGTAAATGCAGTAATATGTTGGCATCAATACCTCATCTTCTTACTGTTGAGATACTTCGATATAACCGCAAGTTCTATGCTAACAGTTCCTTCTTTCGCATTTTTCGCTCGTGGAACTCTCTTCCGGCTTCTTGATCTTCGAATGTTTAAATGAAATTTCAGTTGTTATCTTCGGAATTCCTTCTTCTTTTATTGTTCTCTTTCCTGAATAATGTTTTTATTCCACATATTCTATCAGACTCAGTAACCTCTTGCATATTAGTGGCTTTATTCAAGATAAAATGAGAAATCACTTTTCTTTTTAATACAATTTGGTTTTATTTTATCACTAATAGTATCCCCAGTAGTAGTAGTTGATATAATAGTCTGTAGTTATCCACATCTCTAATTTCTTAGATGAAAGGTGGACTCACGTTTCTTTTTAATAACATTTGGTTTTATTTTACCTCTAATAGTATCCCTAGTAGTAGTAGTTGATATAATAGTCTGAAGTTATCCAAATCTCTAATTTCTTAGATGAAAGGTGGACTCACGTTTCTTTTTAATAAAATTTGGTTTTATTTTACCTCTAATAGTATCCCTAGGAGTAGTAGTTGATGTAATAGTCTGAAGTTATCCAAATCTATAATTTCTTAGATGAAAGATGGACTCACTTTTCTTTTTAATAAAATTTGGTTTTATTTTACCTCTAATAGTATCCCTAGTAGCAGTAGTTGATATAATAATCTGAAGTTATCCAAATCTATAATTTCTTAGATGAAAGGTGGACTCACTTTTCTTTTTAATAAAATTTGGTTTTATTTTACCTCTAATAGTATCCCTAGTAGTAGTAGTTGATATAATAGTCTGAAGTTATCCAACTATATAATTTCTTAGATGAAAGGTGGACTCACGTTTCTTTTTAATAAAATTTGGTTTTATTTTACCTCTAATAGTATCCCCAGTAGTAGTAGTTGATATAATAGTCTGAAGTTATCCAAATCTCTAATTTCTTAGATGAAAGGTGGACTCACGTTTCTTTTTAATAAAATTTGGTTTTATTTTACCTCTAATAGTATCCCTAGGAGTAGTAGTTGATGTAATAGTCTGAAGTTATCCAAATCTATAATTTCTTAGATGAAAGGTGGACTCACGTTTCTTTTTAATAACATTTGGTTTTATTTTACCTTTAATAGTATCCCTAGTAGTAGTAGTTGATATAATAGTCTGAAGTTATCCAAATCTATAATTTCTTAGATGAAATGTGGACTCACGTTTCTTTTTAATAAAATTTGGTTTTATTTTACCTCTAATAGTATCCCTAGTAGTAGTAGTAGTTGATATAATAGTCTGAAGTTATCCAAATGATGATCCCAAAGTGTGAAATGATTATAAAAGATTTAGAAGAAATTGTCCAGCATTCACTGCCATATAGGAGATTCGATATTATGTATCAGCTCCATTTTCTTCGCTCCTAAGGAGATTTTCCGATTCCACAAACGTTGGGCACTTTCTGAACGATGTATTTCCTTTTTACTTTGCACCTTAATGTAACAATTCATTTTGGGCGATATATTTTGTCTCGCAACAAACCTTTGCTAACCGTTCAAGTTTTTTCGAAATAAAAACAAATATCTGGTCGGTTCGATAAGGTTAAATTGGTAGCTGATCTAAAACCCTACAAACTTGTTAATTAGGGCAAGAATTGACTTTTTTCTTTTCATCAGCATAACTGATGCTAGCCTTCAGAAGAGTGGCTTGTGCCTTCTCGGGCTGACGTTATCCGCTGACATAAAGAGGAAAGATTATATTGCATCAATTGCTAGGTTGGATGCGAGGAATATTGGTTCACTAGATACCTTTTCCTCGCCAGAATTTATCTTACACATTTATAAGTCTACCATTCGTCCATACACTGAATATCGCTGCCACATCAGGCCTGGTTCTTCTGCTATGGATCCAGAGATTGTTGATAAAATACAAAGAAGAATCTACAATATTATTGGCTCTGAACTGCCATCTCGGCTTTGGTCGCTTCCCACCGCCGTAACCTAACTTCCTCGTACCTTTTTTATAAATATTTTTGTGATAAGTTTCACCGCTCACACTTCTCGCTTGTGGAACTCTCTTCGGGCTTTTTGCCTACCAGTCAACTTTGATAATCCAAAATTTAACAGCGATGTCGATCGCTATTTTCTTAATACACGTTCTTTTATTGTCCTTAATAGTGTTTTTCTTTTTCGTAGATTCTTTCACACTCAGTAACTACTTGCGTTTTAGTGGCTTTATTGCCTTGATTGAGGTGAAATTTAAAAAAAAGAAGCCTTTTTTTCGAATTATTTTTAAATGTCTTTTTCCATCTTTTTATTTTCTTGTCCTTGTTTTTGTTTCTGCCACTGAGTTTTTTTTTGTTCCCGCTGTTTCAATTATAATTTGTCTTCCTATTTTGCAGATGTTGTCCAGATTTCAAATTTGGTCCAGTGTTGATCAGATGTGGATGTTGGCAAATTATACGATAGCCGGGAGCGGTACAAATGACAAAGATCGTCTAGGGAATATTTAGTTAGAATCAAAATCATTCATAACGATTATTAAATCCAGCTTGCTGAATTTTATCCTCCGACAAGTAAATCGGATCAGTCCGTTATTATCTCAAATAAACAATCTAATAAGCAAATAATGTGTTGTGAATATGGATTATCTCCCCTTTGATAATCCAAGCTATAAAAGCTGTACATTTCCGCTTGTCAAGTAGACCAGTAGTAAGATTCTTAATTGAATAAATTGTAATGAAAACAGGACAAGAGATTTTGTCTAGTAATCTTTTATTCAATTAAGAATCTTACTACGCGTCTACTTGACAAGCGGAAATGTACAGCTTTTATAGCTTGGATTATCAAAGGGGAGATAATCCATATTCACAACATAATGATTTTTTATTTTTGTGGTCAGATTTTAAGAACAAAAAAAAATGTGTAAATTCACTTTCTTGTGTTTAGGCTTTTTATTACAATTCTAATTATCGCTTTTCAAAAAATAAACATTGCCAAAGAGTTGAGATAATTAAAAAAAGTATAAAAAGGAAACGGTGTCAGGGGAAAAACCGTCCTTTTAACAACACGTCTTATTGCGGTTTACGTTGAAGATGTTTGCAGATATGTTAATAAATTTTTATACAGTTTTTAATTCCAGGATTTTTCGTTTTCGATGTCGTAAGTGAAATTACTGCTAAAAGTATAAATATTTCGTCTCAATGTTCTTTTTCTGCAAAACAAATTTCAAACTATTTTTCCAGCCATCTGAATTATTTAAACTTAATACATGACAATTAATGCTGCCCGTGCGTTTTAAAACACGAGGCGTCTCTTAAAGCTGTCCATTTGAAGAAGACCACCTTTTTTGTCTTTTGCTCAGCCAAGGTGTACTACGCTAAATTTTCTTTTATTCATGAAGTTGAAAATAACTAAAATATAAAAATTTTTCAAATGTGTAAAGATACCAGACAAGCATGTTACCAAACGTCTAATAAAATCATGGCTGCATAGAGTACAAAGAAATTAGCCCAGTTTAAAAGAAGAAAAAAAAAATATATATATATACTCGGCCACAGACGACATCACCATTAGCTACAATCAACATGGGTAGGAAAGCAGGATTAAGAAGCAAATAATAATAATAAGGAAGGAGGTATTAGCAAAATAGCGACACGGGCTCGAGGCCAAAAAAATACTTAACGATGACGGAAATCTCGTCATATCGAGATCTCGTAACAAAAACGGAAACGAGATGGGATCTATAAAAATGATAGAACTGACATTTTTTTTTATCTGTTGGCCGAAGCCAAAATAGATAAAACGAGAATAATAATAATAATAATAATAATAATAATAATAATAATAATAATAATAATAATAATAAGCGATTAAATAAAATAAACCAATGATTACAAATAATAATAATACAATTAAAAACAAACCAAAAAAAAAAAAATTATGAACGAACAACGAAGTTTAAATGTAAATGTGGATGACTAGTTAATGGACGACAGGAATGGAAAGACAGAGGCGGGAAAAATGGCGGAATGAGCGCAAGTCATTTACAGCGAATTAAGGGAATTTGTTATATGGGACAGCGGACGTGGGGGTAAGAAAAAATAGCAGAAAAAAAAAGGCAAGGATGGAAAGACGAAAGGACAGATTAAACTAAAAGAAAAAGAAATAAAGAAGCCCAAAAAGAAAAAAAAAAGAAGCAAACGGAATGAGATGCATATATAAGGAGTCTCTCTTTCAGACAAAAGAAAAACACGAATAATAAGTAATATCTATAGCCAGGTATCAGGTAACATGCTTTTTTTTTTTCAATCTAGTTTCGGTTTTATACTAGATACTACAGTTCTATCACCGGCTGTGCGACGCCATGAGAATGGATAGATTGATTGCATATTATTCTTCTTATTATCATTATTATTATTGCTGAGGTGACGGAATTTCTTTATAGAAAAACGCCTCAAAAATAGGCGCTTGTTGGTGAGAAAAACGGTGATTGATAAATGGCTAGTTTACGATAAGCGATATTCTGTGGTCAACTTATATACTGGTGAAAGGTACGTTCAGCTTATAATCTAGAAAATCATGCCAGGATACATGTATATGCATACACACACACACGCACACACACACACACACACACACACACACACACACACACACACACACACACACACACACACACACACTCACACATATTTATATATATAATAAAAATGTAGTTTTAAGGTGTTCTATATATATATATGAATTAAAGTGTCCAATATCATTGATGAGAGTACGGAAATATTAAAGTGGACATTGAAGTCAACACCCTGCGGTGATCAATCTCATTCATTCTTAAACGGAATGATAAGTGGCTGAGGATTGGCTTTAAGCATGAACCAGACTGTCGCTGCGGCGTGTTAAACTCAATATCCAATATATATATATATATATATATATATATATATATATATATATATATATATATATATATGTATGCATTTGTGTATTTCGGCAGCAATCCTTCTTTCATTCACATTTCATTGAAAACGACAGACAATTTGCTTTTATCTAGTTTTTTATACAATTTCTCATGCGATCTAATAATTTTTTCTTTTCAGATGATAAATTATATAAAAACTGTCAGAATGTTCTTTTTATCCGAGCGCTTTCGGCTGTACATTTAGCCATTTTCAAGGATTAAATATTTTAACTTTTTAATAAGAAATGGTTTGTTGTATGTATGTTTTATAATATGTTTTCATTTTTCAAAACACGGTCAAAATCCTGGAAAATGGCTAAATGTATAGCCGAAAGCGCTCGGATAAAAAGAGCAATTGGACAGTTTTTATATAATTTATCATCTGAAAGGAAAAAAAATTATTAGATAGCATGAGAAATTGTATAAAAAACTAAATCAAAGCTTCTTGTTCGTGGTATTCAATGAAATATATATATATATATATATATATATATATATATATATATATATATATATATATATACGCATCCCAAGACACACACATTGAGGTACTGGAGAAGCTATATATATATATATATATATATATATATAGGTGTGTGTGTATTTATTATATTTTATCTATCTGTCAGAGACTGTTCATTATCTATTTATCTATCTATGCGAATATCTATTTATCTCAGTTTATTTATGTTTACCTGTATTTCTTTCTTTCATATATCTATGTCACTCTCTGTATATATCATAGTTCAATCATATCTATCTATCTATCTATCTATCTATCTATCTATCTATCTATCTATCTATCTATGTGAAGATGTTCATATCAATCTAGCAATCTCAGGTTGACCGCATCACTGTCCAATCTATTTCTCCCGATCTTAGTTTAACCGCATCTATCTATCTATCTATCTATCTATCTATCTATCTATCTATCTATCTATCTATCTATCTATCTATCTATCTATCTATGTCTTTTCGATATCTATCTATCTATCTATCTATCTATCTATCTATCTTTTCTCTTTAGGTTGGGTTGTTGAAGGCTGTCTTGTGCTTTACATTATCACTGAAGGTCATAGTGTAAAGCACAAGACTACCTTCAATCATTCTTGCAATAAATACCGTATAAAATTTGAATTTCCGTATATTTTCGCGTATAAGAGAACCATTAAATCTTCAAAATCAACCTTAAAATTAAAGTGTCGACTTATACAACAATTCTAAAAAAGAAACCTTGAAATCTGAATGGTGTTTGTCAGTCAGGTCAACCTCGACGCGATAACGAATAACGTACATTAAAAGATTCACATTATTTACCTTATATATTACTAGCATAACTTCATAAGTTAACAAGTTGCCTATTCAAAGAATAATTCCATATCAGTGAGATCAACTAGTATCCGTGCAAGCTCCGCTGAGAAAAATATAAACTTGGAAAGTACTATAATCGTACATTATTGTACTGTTATTAACGGTCTAAGTAAATGGCCATTAGTGCACCAGGCTGTTTGTAACTGCTTAGATATAGGAAATCAACGTTGAGTTTAAGCAAGCGAATGAGCCAATTGAAGTAAAGTGCCATGCAGATTTTAATTTTTCCCTCTTGTGACGAATGCAGCTATCGATTTTTTTTTGCATGCTAGCATGCTAGTTAACATTCGTGTCAGTCAGCTGTTGGCTCTCACGCTGGACAATAGAATATTCCTGCCTATTCGTGGCAGCCAGCTATAGGCTCTCACTCTGGCCAGGAGAAAATGGCCGCAAACTACATGAAAACTGCCGTAGAAGCATGAAAAAATCGATTATTTCCACTATCAATGGGAGTTGGGAAATGCAAAGTCGGTCTTGGCCTTTGCACTAACTTGGAGCATGTGCATGTAAATTTTGGTGCAAATCCGTCGAGAATTGCGACCATGCATTCGTTACACACACACACACATCCTGCCTTTTATAGATAGAGATATGTATATAGGGTGATTGAAAAGTAACTCTCCATTTTAAAATACTTATAATTTATTTTTTAACTATAATTTTAACAAGAAATAGATATGAGAGGAAAGTGTTCAGCATGAGGTTTTATTTAAAATTAAATATGGGCACCAGATTTCGCTACCAGCTTCCCGAGCCGCCCAAGAATCGCGTCAATTGATTTCTCTTGTAGTTTAGAAGGCATAACTTCTATTCGCACTTCAAGTTCTTTCAAACTCTTGGATTCGTATAGTAGACTTACTCCTTTACTCCCCCCCAAAAAAAGTCACACGTTAATAAGTCAGGACTCCTGGCTGGCCGCTCATACATAAAATAGGGAGTTACTCTTTAATCACCCCGTATATATTATAAAAAACCCTAGACGACATGCATTTAGCGGATGTCAGAATTTGTTGAAAAATACATCCCTACCCATCCCTAAACATAACCCCGCTTTCGAATGTAACTATTAACTGATACAATGAAAATTTAAAACATTGAACACCCTACCACTCCTTGTCTAGATGAATGGATTTCTACGTGTCCTTGAAAACACTCAATTATAAATCTTTGCCGTGCCTTTAAAACTGTAAATTAAAAAAAAAATAGTTACTCCAAAATTCGCTTGACGAGAAAATGGAACTAATGTCTTTAATTTAATAACAAAATTAAATTCGAAGGCTTTAGCTTCCATTTTGAAACGTGGTTACCACTGTGTAGCGAAAGAACCATATTTTAAATCAATTAATTTATAATACTAATGCTATGTAAATTTACATTGAGCACTATTGTGTAAAAATAAAAATATCTATAAGAACACCGGATTTTATATCTTACTGTTCTTTCTTTATATATATATATATATATATAT
>OZ038514.1:40693997-40696497 GCA_964036315.1 Acanthosepion esculentum | reverse complement strand
TCGATTTCTATGGATCTCCGCCCGTCCATTTATATAATTTTCAGTCAAAGGTTCATTCTGTTTTATATTTTCTTTTCGTTGTACTTATCCATCACCTCATCTCAGTCTATCCTTCTCTTCGCCGTCGACGAAAGCCCGCACAGGTCGGTGCTGAATCAACTACTTGCTTCATTCACCCGTCCATTCACGCACCAATTCAATATTATACCAACACACGCGGAACCCTCTTTCAACTTTCTCGTCTCAAACGCTGCACAGACCCAAACGCGCACTCACCCAGCGTACTTACATAATCGTGATGTTCGATAGTGTACGTCTCAGGCCCTTATAAGGGGAGCACGAAGCGGAGGAAGTTGTTGCTAGACACAGAGAAAGTCAAAGTAAACATTGTGTTTGAATAGAATGAAAACATGAAGAATTACAAGCGATTTAGTTCCGTGTTTAATCTGTTATATCCTTTGAATATTATTGTCCATAGTTATTTTACTATTTAGAAAATTATTAGCTTGTTTTGGTTTCAATGTGAACGGTAAGTTATAGACAGGGCCTCGCCTTTCCGCCATTAAACTCGGTGTTGCAATTAAATATGCTGCAAATTAAAATATGTCACAATCTTCATTGTCTTTCTTTCCCACAGTCGTTCATCGTCTGCTTTTCCATAAGTTTTCTTTCCTTTTTTATCCGATCTCTCTCTTCATTTCATTGTTTTAATTTTCATCTTCTTTCTTTCATTTTTTCATCTTCTTTTTTTCCTGTTTTCATTGTTATTCTTTCTGTCATTCTTAATTTTCTTTCTTTCCGCTTTCATTTTTCTTTCATTTATTCTTCTTATATTTAACTTCATTCTTCATATTCTTGCTTACCGTTTTCCTTGTCTTTCTCTCCCTGTTTTCTTTCTTTCTTTCTTTTTCTTAATGTCATCATTCTCTTTGATTTGATTTTCTTTCTTTTTAAAATCATTTTTTCAATCATTTTTACTTTCTTTCTTTCTTCCATCTATTTCTTTCTGTTTTCACTTTCTTTTCATTCTTCCTTCTTTCATTCATTTTATATTTTCATTCATTCTTCATAGCCTTTCTTGCTTTCCGTTTTCCTTTTCTTTCTTTCTTTCTTTCTTTCTTTCTTTCTTTCTTTCTTTCTTTCTTTTAATTTCATCCGTCTCTTTGTTTTTTTATTTTCTTTCTTTCTTAAAATCATTTTCTTTCATTTTCTTCACTTTCATTCTTTCAGTTTTCATTGTTTTTCTTTCTGTCATTCTTACTTTTATTTATTTCTGCTTTCATTTTTCTTTCATTCATTCTTCTTATATTTTCCTTCATTCTTCATATTCTTTCTTGTTTTCTGTTTTTCTTTGTCTTTCTCTCTGTTTTCATTCATTCTTTCTTTCTTTTAATGTCATCATCACCCTTTTTATTTTCTGCTTTTTTTTTAAATTCATTATTTTTCATTCTTTTTCACTCTCTTTCTGTTTTCATTGTCTTTCTTTCTTTTTTCCTTCATTCTTTTACTTAATGCTGTCATTCCCTTTTTTTCTTTTTGTTTCCATTGGGTTTCTTTCTTTCTTCCTTTCTTTCTTTCAGGTGAACTATACTTTTAAAAGTTTAGTTCTGGTAACAATGTTTTATCTAAGAAACTCAGACAATTTAAAATCCCATCAATATTATAAATTTTAAGGTGAGAAGTCAGTTCTTCTGAGATTTTTTGCAATAGAAAAAAAATTCAAGTCATAATTTGTTTGCAAGAAAGTAAATTCTACATGTTGAAGAAATTTGGTTTTCAATTTTAATAATTTAGCAAGGAGGACATTTTTTTATTACTTATCAATAAGAGTTCTTTATTTCTTTCAAGTTGTTTAGTTCTTCTTTTCTTTCTTTTTTCTTTCTTGTTTCCTCTATTCTGGCATTCAATTTCTTTTAGTCATCATTCATTCTGTCTGTTATCATCTATTCATTCTTTCTTTCTTTTTTCTTTCTTTCCTTCCTTCTTTCTTTCTTTCTTTCTTTCTTTTTTCCTTCTTTCTTTCTTTCTTTCTTTCTTAATGTTGTCATTCTCTTTTTTGCTTTTCTTATATTTCTTTCTTTTTCCTTTCTTTCTTAATGTTGTCATTCTCTTTTTTGCTTTTCTTATATTTCTTTCTTTTTTCTTTCTTTCTTAATGTTGTCATTCTCTTTTTTGCTTTTCTTATATTTCTTTCTTAATGTTGTCATTCTCTTTTTTGCTTTTCTTATATTTCTTTCTTTTTTCTTTCTTTCTTAATGTTGTCATTCTCTTTTTTGCTTTTCTTATATTTCTTTCTTTCTTTCTTTCTTTCTTAATGTTGTCATTCTCTTTTTTGCTTTTCTTATATTTCTTTCTTTTTTCTTTCTTTCTTAATGTTGTCATTCTCTTTTTTGCTTTTCTTATATTCCTTTCTTTTTTCTTTCTTTCTTAATGTTGTCATTCTCTTTTTTGCTTTTCATATATTTCTTTCTTTCTTTCTTTCTTAATGTTGTCATTCTCT
>OZ038514.1:40678997-40688997 GCA_964036315.1 Acanthosepion esculentum | reverse complement strand
TATTCAGTAATCTGACCTCGAGTAAGTGATATGCAACCGTCAATGGGCTACTGAAACTCATGTCATCATCATTGACAAGCGCTTGGAGAGCAATCGCCCTGATATCTCACTTGTGCACAAGAGCAGTCATCAATGGAGCCTAATAGAAGTAGCGTTGCCTTGGGATAGGAAAATCGTGGAGGTGGAGCAGGCGAAAATACAGAAGAACCAAATCGTGACATTGCAAATCGGAAAAATATATAAAGTATCAGTTGAATTTGTTTCTTTTGTGCTTGGCACACTTGGGCCTATTTCCAGAAATCTTTCTAGTTCTCAGAACCACCCTGGGGATATATGACAACACCTGGAAGTGCGCAGAATGACGGCGCTTCTTGAAAACTGTTCTAAGCTGTGTGTAGGAGATGAGATATGCTCATCATCACCCCGGCCGAAACATCGAAGAGTCGGAGAGGATATCAAATAATAATAATAATAATAATAATAATTATAATAATAGTAATGATAATAATAATGATAATAATAGTTAATAACATTAAAGATAATAATAATAATAATGAAAATCTTTTTTTAAATCCATAATTTTAAGTAGAAACTTCTTCAGACATAATATGATTTATGTTAATTTTAGTATGTCCCAATGTATTGGAGATTTTGGTCTTCATTTCAAGTTTTTTAGTCCAAAAAATAATCATTGCCTTACATAAACAATAAACTAATATGAAATGAAATTTGTGTATTTCTGAAATCTATAAGGGTTTATTAAAAATGAAGTCATAAGATTGATGAGCCGAAACATTTCGTGGGGATTTTTTTTGTTAATGTGTTTGATCCAGGAGAGGAATAATGTACTTGAGTGCGTGTGATTGAAAGAAAAAGAAGAAAGAAAGAAAAAAAAGAAAGAAAGAAAAAAAGGAAAGAAAAATTAAGGAAAAAGAAATAGTTGAAAAATATAAGAAAGAAAGAAAGAAACAAACAAACAAAAATAACGAATTGAGTGAGAAGGCGTTATTACAATAAAGAGTGTGGAAGAATAGAAAGAAAGAAAGAAAGAAAGAAGGGAGGAAAGAAAGAAAAAAGAAAGAAAGAAAGATAGAAAGTGAGGAATGGAAGGAAAGGGAATCAGTAAAATAAAGAGAGTTCGAGAATATAAAGAAAGACAGAATAGTTGGAAAATATTAAAAAGAAAGAAAAAAGAAAAAAGTGAGGAATGGAACGTGAAGACGTTAGTAAAGTAAAGAGATTTGGAGATTAAAAAGAAAGAAAGAAAGAAAGAAAGACAGTGACGAATGAAAGGTGAAGGCGTTGCAAAATAAAGACAGTTGGAGAATAAAAAGAAGGAAATAAAGAAAGAAAGAAACAGTTGGAAAAAATTAAAAAGAAAGAAAAAAGTTAGGAATGGAGGGTGAAGGCGTTAGTAAAATGAAGACAGTTGGAGAATGAAAAAGAAAGAAATAAAGAAAGAAAGAAAGAAATAGTTGGAAAATATTAAAAAGAAAGAAAGAAAAGAAAAAATGAAAAATAGTTTGAAAAAATTAAAAAGAAAGAAAGTTAGGAATGGAGGGTGAAGGCGTTAGTAAAATAAAGACAGTTGGAGAATGAAAAAGAAAGAAAGAAAGAAATAGTTTGAAAATGTTAAAAAGAAAGAAAGAAAAAATTAGCATATTTATGCAATTTCCGTCGGCGTATAGAAGGACAATGTTCTCGATGCAAATGCAAAATTGTCCGTAATCATTTTTTTTTGTACAATCCATATTATGTCATAATTCAAATGATAGAGAGGCTGGCAGTGCCCCTGTACCTCATTCCCAATGCCCTAGTGTTCAATTGACCCCAGTTTGTGAAACCCTAGTTTAAACTATTCAAATTTTATTTATTTTTAATAGTTTTACTTGTATCGAATATCTTGTTTTCTTGAGAGAAAAAAAATCTTAAGAAAACGGCCCCAGCGTATTGTTGGAAATATAATTTTAAAATACGACATATAAATATTTGATATCTAGCTGTCAGAAGATTCGCCAACATGCAAAAATCCTTACAGTAAGAAACAAAAACAAATAAATTATAGAGAGTTGAAGAGAGTTATCATGGTCTCAGAATGAAACAGACTTGAGCTATTTGAGGGTGACACCAAACAGTTAAACTTCAGTATTATATTGTAATAAGGCTGTAAGTCCCGATTCGGAAATTAGCATCGGCCATCATTACAAAAAAACTGTTAATTGTTGGACGTAATTAGCAAATTATTCTTTAGGGCGAAGGCGTGGGGTTTCTTTATAAAAACGAATTTTTCCCTCTGAAATTATTCAATGAGAAATTTTGCTTCTTAGCTAACACGCAGGACTGAAACTGCTGCGAATGAGTGAGTAAAAAAGAAAATGTTTTCCATTCACTCTCCTTTGCTGAAAAATATTCGACCTTTCCTTGAAAGGGCAATAAAAGAATTCAATTATGAATATATTTCTTGTGCTATTTTTAAGACCAAGAGAAGAAACATCACCACAAGATCGGTAAAAAAAAAATGTTATTGAATTTTCACTAAAAGGCAGAGAGAAGCCAAATTTAGTACACTGGTCTCAAGAAAGCTGTGGAAACGAACCGGCTTTGCCTACTTCCGAACAACGACAACGGTCTAAAAACACCTCCTTCAAGCTACTAAGACGCCCACTAGTTGTACAAAGGCATTGGTAGTAGAATCCTCGACCAACAACAACCTACGCAATTATAAAAGATCTTGTGATAACGCCACACCAATATGAATCGCGTGAGAAATCTTATTATGGTAGTTGCAGTGATAAACAAATCAAACCCCAAGAAAGAAATCGCATTTTAATAATTACAAGGGTAACATTGTTCCAATATTCAGAAAATTATGAGGAAAAAATGCCCCAAATAAATGAATGAATTATTGCTAAAAGAAACAGACTCAGTGTCGTCTGCAAACGTAAAAATATGGTACCGCTATCATCGTCGTTACTGTCGTCTCTATCATTATTCCTTTCCCTTCATCTTACGGGGAAAACAGGAGAGAGAGAGAGAGAGAGAGAGGGAGAGAGAGAGAGAGAGTGTGTGTGTGTGTGAGAGAGAGAGAAAGAGAGATAGAGAGTGAGAGAGAGAGAGGTGGTGGTGGACGGATGATATTTAAAGAGAGAAGAGGAAAGAGGGGAGGTAAATAGAGTTTAGGATCTAGAAGAGTGCAGAAGAAAGATATTTAAAGTTAGAGAAAGAGAGGGAGAGAGTGAGATGGAAGAAAGATTGCTAATTGCTTACAGAGGGAAGAGTGTGGACGAATGATATTTAAAAAGAGAGAGAGAGAGTAAGAAGAAAGAGAGAGAAAAGATATAGTTTAAGATCGAGAAAGAAAGAAAGAGCACAAAAGAAAGATATTTTAAGTGAGAGTAGGAGAGATAGATAGATAGATAGATAGAGAGAGAGAGAGAGAGAGAGAGAGAGAAAGAGAGAGATTGTTAATTGCTTACACAGAGAGGAGGCTGGACGAAAGATATTTAATAAGAGAGCGAAAAATATAGTTTAAGAAAGAAAGAATGAATGAAAGAAAGAAATGGCAAAAAAAGAAAGTCATTTAAAGTGATAGTGAGAGAGAGAGAGAGAGAGAGAGAGAGAGAGAGAGGGAGAGAGAGGGGAGGGGCATTTATAATTATTGCTTACAGAGAGAGGAATAAGGATGAATGATATTTAAAAAAAGGTCTTGGATTGAAGCAATCGGTTGTCTAAACACACCGATGAGCTGTGATACAGCGAATCAGGTGATTATGTGGATGACTTCTGACACAAAATTAGTTGTGTTTCAATCCTGGCTTGAGGCATTCGGAAGTCTAGTCGCACTGAGGAGCTGTGATACAGCGAAACAGTACTGTCTGTGAATGACATAATTTAGCTCTTGAAAATACATTTCAATTGAGCACTGTTGAGCGATAAGCTAATTCTATAAACAACAGCCACCTGCACTAATGCAAAGCTCTTCAGTAAAATGGATGGAGCACTTTGGCTGATTGGCATTTGTTTACATTTGTAAAAACAATACGCTTGATTTAGTTGTGTAACTCTACCGAGTGAAGATAGCTCTGGCTGACACCAAATTAGTTGTGTTTCAATCCTGGCTTGAGGCATTCGGAAGTCTAGTCGCACTGAGGAGCTGTGATACAGCGAAACAGTACTGTCTGTGAATGATATATATATATATATATATATATATATATATATATATATATATATATATATATATATATATATATATGCTGGGTGTAACAGCAAAGTTGTCTAAATCGTGTAACAGCATGTGAAAACTGTGCATCCCACAAAATGTTTTTAATATATAAAAAACACTAAGCTAATTGAGTTTCATTTTTCCAGGTTTTCAAATAAGACGTTTAGTCATCTTGACACTATTTGTCGTAAGAATGACTGAAAAATCCTTTAAAATAGGTTTGTGTCAGTCCCACTGTCTTCGTAACTGAGCAATGGTAGGAGAAAAAACGATCATTTGGGCCTTTAGTATTGGTATCAACATTCATATTTTGGCTTCCATCTTCAAAGTTTAGTCAAAACCCATCAAGAGAATTGGAGGCACGGTGGATAACGGCTCGGATTGAGGAATCGTAGAGCCGAGTTCGAATTCCAGTCGAATCCGTTACATTCATTTACGTGCTAACACCCTTGGGAAAGGTGTGAATCCTCTTCTTCTCCCTCCAACTATGGGTAAATAGCAGGACAGACTGGGTTCTATAGCCTTGGATGGCAACTGGTCTAGGAGAAGGTCAACTCTGAATTCAAAACCATTCGGCGTCTGCACCGGCATCCGGCGGCCTCTTGGTTACTCCTGCCTCTGCGTCTGTGGAAATTCTGCGGCAAGTAAGAGCATATTCCTCCCTCCACTGGGATAGCACGCGAGGTGTGGGGACCGCGTGTGAAGTTCAAACTCCCTTGTTACTCCGTTTCAAGAATTCGCCGCCGTTGGAATCGGGAATGGCTGTCGCTCGTTTCAGCATTGGCGACGGATCGCCGTGCTTGGTCGGCCTTCGTTCCGGACGCGGTGAATTCCTTGGAAGGAGCCGGCTTAACCGATCTAGGGTGAATGCCGCAACATACATACATACATACATACATACATAAGAGAATGGTGAATAAGTTTAAAAAAGATCGAACAGTATATAGGAAGCCTGGATCAGAGGGATCATCATTTCAACTTAAATAACTAGCTAAATACATTCTTATTGTTAAAAATAGCGTCCAATAAAAACCTCGGAGAATTCCAGTAAGATGTCTTTCATGGTTTGTAAGATACAACTGAACGATATTAGTGTTACACGTTTTGGAGTAACACCAAAAAACACGTGCGTATATATTAGGCCATCCCATAAGTTCTGTCCGAATTTTAACTTTTTGTTAAAATGAACGAAATTTAAAAAGTATTTTATAATTTCTAATGGAGCTGAACATTATTTTTATGTTTAGATGCATTTAAACTGATCAAATTTTATTTCAGAGAACAATAAAATTAAATTTTGTTTGATTAAAACCCTGCTAACATGGAAGTACCCAAGAATCATTTGAGGCACATAATGCTTTATGAGTTCAAGAAAGGAAACTCAGCAGCCGAAGTGGCGAGAAACATTCACTCAGTTTATGGAGAGGAATGTGTGAATGAAAGAACTTGCAGAAGATGGTTTGCAAAATTCAGAGGTGGAGATTTTACCCTTAAAGATGAATATCGAACCAGACGTCCAGTTGAGTTTGATGAAAAGCTTCTTGAAGCAGCCCTTGAAGAAAATCCTGCTTTATCAGTTGAGGAATTGGCAGTGGTTCTCAGTTCAAATCATACAACTGTTCATCGTCATCTTCAACAACTTGGAAAAGTTCCTAAACTTGGAAAATGGGTGTCTCATGAATTGTCTGAAAACAACCTCAAATCCCGTGTTGACATCTGCTCTTCTCTCCATTCTTGCCAACTTGTTTCGCCGTTTTTGGATAGACTTGTGACTGGGGAAGAAAATTGGATCTTTTATCGAAATGTTAAGCGTCGTAGACAGTGGATTGGTAAAGGGGAAAGACCCCAGCCACAGCCGAGAAGGGAACTTCATGGGCAAAAGGTTCTTCTTTCAATCTGGTGGGATTGCCAAGGAATAATCCACTTTGAATTCTTAATACTGTCAGCAATTAGAGCGTTTGAACCAAGTTTGAGGGAAAAAAGACCTGCTCTAGTGAATCGAAAACGGGTGATGTTTCATCAGGACAATGCACGACCATACAGAAGAATCACATTACAAAAGATCGGATGGGAGGAAATTCCTCATCCACCTTATTCTCCCGACCTTGCTCCTTCAGACTACCATTTGTTTCGTAGCTTAGGGAATCATTTGGAAGAAACAGCCCTTGTAACACAGGAAGAGGTTAAAACTGACATTTGTGAGTTCTTCGAATCAAAGCCAAAAGAATTTTACAGTAATGGAATTAGTAAGCTTGTTAATAGATGGAAGAAAGTCATAGATAATCAGGGAAAATACATTGTTGATTGAATCTGTAATTAAATGTAACATTTGGTCACTTGTTTCAAAATTCTAAATTCGGACAGAACTTATGGGATGACCTGATATATATATATATATATATATATATATATATATATATATATATATATATATATATATATATATATATATACAAAATTAAGCTCTTGAAAATATATTTCATTTGAGCATTCTTAAGAGAGAGCCTAATTCTACAAACAACAACCGCTTATGAAAAAACGCAAAGCTCTTAGGTAAAATGAATACGAGCCCATTCGTAAAAACAATACGCTAGAATTAGCAGTTTCTCTCTGACGAGTGCTGATGGCTTAGGGGTAGAAACTCTGACTGACACCAAATCGGTCGGGTTTCGATACTGGCTTGAGGCTTTCGGACGTCTAGTCGCACGGAGGAGCTGTGATACAGCGAAACAGTACTGTCTGCGAATTACTATATATATATATATTTTTTTTTTTCTAGCAAGATTAATGCTGACAAACGCACCGATAAGCTATAGTTTTAAATAGCCCACCCCTACTTTCCACTTAGGATAAAATATCTTCCCTGGGAGCAGGAATACTCTGACTTTAGAATTTCAGTTTTTCTGTTTCTGACTAGTCCTGTATATATCGTCTCTTCATCTAACTTAAATCTAATATAAATATGTCTCCATTAACCATGTCCTGAAGAAGGTCTATTTGACCGAAACGTCTGACGTCGACAGAATAACAAAAACAAAAACAAAATAAAAAAAAACAATAAACTCACATATTCGGATTTTGCTTTGTCTTTTCCACATTTTCATCATACCGTCGGATCTACATCCACACATTTGCTTACATACACACACACACACACACACACACACATATATATATATATATATATATATATATATATATATATATATATATATATATATATAAAGCCTTTTCACCATTATTTGATTAAAATCTTTACTATATCTCATTATTGTGGTTTTTATTCTTACGTGTACAACTTTAGCTGATGTTACTGGTCTGGATGGAGATCGATATTGACATGAACATTTCTCATCTCAAATTCATATTTCATATTCATAAATCTACCATTCATCCGTGCGATGAATAATGCCGCCATATCTGGTCTGGTGCTCCTGCTATTCACCTGGAGGTTCTTCACAAATTCCAAAGAAGTGTCAGCAATGTAATCGACCCTGACCTGGCATCTCGGCTTCCATCAATTTCTATCGTCGTGATGTGGCTACACTTCCATGGCAACTGTTCTGTTGAAATTTATCCTTGATGTATCAACTGGATTTAAACCTATTGCCAGATTGGCAATTAGGTTTCACTGTTTTACTATTAAACCAGCTAGATGCAACCGTATATTCTATTCTATTCTATTCTAATCCTAATAGTTTCTTTTATCGCACTTCTCACCTGTGGAACTCACTTCCGGTTCCTTGCTTCTTGAACCTGTTCTTTTATTGTCCTTTCTCCTCACTAAAGTCTTCTAATTCTCTTTAACACCCAGTGAACCCCTCGAGTTTTAGTGGCATTATCGTTTTGCCTGTGGTGAAATGAATAAAAGAAATTCGGTCATAATATTTTCGCACTGTTAATCACAACGAAAATAACATGCATTTTATAAGGAACGCTATAAAGCTTCTCCTATATAAATTAATGAAACTTTTTCTTCTTCTTCTTCTTCTTCCTGTACGTGCCGTGTTATTTCAGGACTTCGCGATCATGGCCCTCCATAATTTCCTATTCTTTGTACTTCCTTATAAGTTTAGTTTTTTGTTATCTCCTAAACCCTGCTTTGGCATCCATTTACAAAAGCTCGCATGTGTTGTTTCCATCTGTATCTTTTGGTTTCAAATTTTCTTGTGAGTATCAAATTTTCCAAGTCCTCTTTCCTCATCACGTCTCCTAGAAATTTTAACTGTCTCTAGCCTGATATTAAGTAAAAGTTTTTTTGTTCCGATTTTCTCTAAAAATTTTGTCTTTGTTCATAAAACTTTGTCGGTACATGGTATTCTCAGTATCCTACTGTAGAACCACATTTCTGCTGATATCATATCGCAGTTCAACACCCATTTCTTTGTTCCTCTTGCTTCAAGTCTACTCGTCATCTGTGAGGAAATTGTCCAGCATTCACTGCCATATAGGAGGATTGATATTACATAGCAGTTCAGCACTCTTTTCTTTGTTTCTCTTGCTTCAAGTCTCCTCTTCATCTGTGAGGAAATTGTCCAGCATTTACTGCCATATAGGAGGATTGATATTACATAGCAGTTCAGCACTCTTTTCTTTGTTTCTCTTGCTTCAAGTATCCTCTTCATCTGTGAGGAAATTGTCCAGCATTTACTGCCATATAGGAGGATTGATATTACATAGCAGTTCAGCACTCTTTTCTTTGTTTCTCTTGCTTCAAGTCTCCTCTTCACCTGTGAGGAAATTGTCCAGCATTCACTACCATATAGGAGGATTGATATTACATAGCAGTTCAGCACTCTTTTCTTTGTTTCTCTTGCTTCAAGTCTCCTCTTCATCTGTGAGGGAATTGTCCAGCATTCACGTCCACATAGAACGATTTATATTACGAAATGTTCCTGTTTGCTAATACTTTGTTTAGCTTTCGGAAGACATTCCAATGCACTTTCGGATTTAAACTTGCGAAGGGTTTCGTAAGAATTCTCGACTCTTGGAGAGTGAAAGAAATCTGTACACGAAAACATGTATATGAAAATGCGTAATTAATTTCAGTTCATAATTTTAGGGAGAATAATTAGATTTACTTGATTGTTTGTTTGCGCGCGCTTGGCTGTGGAACAGAGAAAAGGGTTCTGTTTCAGTTATACACGAGTCAATACTTATACAACTTCGGATATATACTGACGGGATGATTTGGATGCAGACATCAGCGATCTCGTACGTAAATGGCAAAATTCGACCAGGTAGCAAGAGAAAAGATAAAATCAGCGATCGAATATCGTCCTTCGAACACTGGCTTTTCGTTCGCGAACGAATTAAACAATGATATCATTCAATTATATTTTGTACATGACTGTCAATGGGACTCTCTACATGTTCGGTCAATCATATATATATATATATATATATATATATATATATATATATATATATATATATATATATGATCGACTCTCCCGTCGAATTCGACGTATGAGGATCAGGCAGATCAGTTCCCAGAAACTGAAAGCCGGACACCGACACATGAGATTTGATTATAGTGGTGAAGGCTTTCTGCAGGGACATCCACACTTTTTGGAGGCACGTTGGAGTAATGGGTAACGGCTTGGATTGAGGAATCGGAGAGCCGAGTTAGAATTCCTGTCGAATCCATTACATTCACTTACGTGCTAATACCCTTGGGAAAGGTGTGAATCCTCTTCTTCTCCCTCCAACTATGGGTAAATAGCAGGACAGACTGGGTTCTGTAGCCTTGGATGGCAACTGGTCTAGGAGAAG
>OZ038514.1:40656497-40676497 GCA_964036315.1 Acanthosepion esculentum | reverse complement strand
GTCCTCCATCATTAGCAATACAAAGGCTAATACGATTTTGCAGTTCACGGAAAACATTTGCCACCTGATTTACAGTAATGCCTGAAATCACATTAGTTATTTTAGCTATACTTAAAACTAGGTACATTAAACTTTATAACATGTTTTACAGATTATTTATATCGCAAATACAAAGAAAGTTATAAATTATTTAAAGTGCACACAAACTTTATGGACAACCTATATATATATATATAATGTTTATACGTTGTTTTTATATATAAAGATATTTAAGTAAATGCTCTGTTTATAATAAACAGTATAAACAACATTTACCGGCCTGAACGTCCGAGTAATTTCATAGAAAATATATGTCCTCCGAAAATGTCATTTGGCCTGATGTTCTACACCATTTAGCTACAGAGTAAGAGTCTGATTACTAAAGTCAAATTACTGGTATAACACTTCAGGCTATCTGACAATTCCGTGTAGGATACAGGTTCGATTCCTGTCGAAGGATACATATTTGCTTTGAAATTTTCTCGGACATTGAGGCCGGTAAATGTTGTTAATACTGTTTATTATAAACAGAGCATTTACTTAAATATTTGTATTTATAAACATAATGTGTAAACAGAAATTATATTAAAATAATTGTCGGAGTTAGCGTCGGGTTTACAAACTAATATCCATACAACTGAATATATATGTGGGTTTGTATTCATATATTTGTCGATAATTTTATATATCGTAGACAATATTTCAATTAATAAAATATAATTATAAATATTAAAATAGTATAGATATAAATATATATTAGTATATACGTAAAAAGTAACATTTACAGTAACAAGAACTACATATATATATATATATATATATATATATATATATATATATATATATATATATATATATATATATATATATATATATATATATATATATATATATATATATATATATGTTTTCTATATTATTTTGTATATTACTCTATAATTTTATATGTAATGATATATAAACCCTAGGTATATTTATATACACACATAACACTTTTATTTAGTTACCCATTAACAGCCTGTTTCTCGCTTAGCGATTTTTCAAAATGGAGTCTTCTTTATATACATATATTGTACGTGCTAAATGTTCGTATATACATGTTTATGTGTCATCAGTGTGCGCAGGTCCATGCATATGAGTGCAACTATACTACATTTTTACATCCTAAAGGACAGTGTTTACTTTCTATTCTATATATATATATATATATATATATATATATATATATATTTATAGATAGATAGATATAGTTATATATGTGTATGTATGTGTGTGTGTATGTGTGTGTGTGCATTCCCATTCATTTTGATTTTCTGCGTGCATATACATTTGTGTGTTTGTGTGTCGAGCCTAATATCATATCATCATTACCTCTGGAATGCTTCGGCTACGCATTCATGTGTCGACGTTAAGCAGCTTGTATCAGCAAAGGATTGTGACGCCTACAGGCTACCATAGAATACATACCTTTCGGGTCTTCCTGAAAGAGGCACTGGTTTATTTGGCTGTCTGTTATTCCTTGGGATATACATAATTTTCGTAAACTGTCTATTTGATTCTGTAAAAAGAAAGATACGGAAGAATATTAGTGACATGGCCCCGATTATTTTAGGCGATTTTTTTAAGGATGGCTAATCTAACGTTATGTCAAAAATTGTTATATTATTTGATGTCGGCTAAAAGTCTTACAGAACAAAAAATTGTCTATATTTCTGAGAGGAGGTATTATGTACATTATTTACATTATTCGGACTATTATCCTCATCTTTGTCACCATATTTATTACAACGTTTCGGCCTTTCAGTATCTGTTTATATTTATGAGAGGAGGTATTATGTACATTATTTACATTATTCGCACTATTGTCCTCATCTTTGTCACCATATTTATTACAACGTTTCGGCCTTTTAGTATCTGTCTATAATGCTGAGAGGAGGTATTATGTACATTATTTACATTATTCGGACTATTGCCATCCAGTTAAAATTAGATTGACGAATGTAGCCATTGGCCGTTTATTACTAAGATTACAGTTACAGTGAAGTTAAAATAAAAACAAAAATAGAAATTGTTTCACCAAAATAAAAAAAATATAAACATTGGTCCAGGTAACGTTAATTTAAAAAAACATAAGCATTGGTCCTGTTTATACTAAGAGTCAAAAATATAGTCAGCTCAGGTTTACACTAGAGTTGAAATAGAAATTGATTTGGTTCACACTAGAATAAAAAAAAATGTACGCCCAGTTTACAACAGTCAAAAATGCAGATACAGATTTGCTTTACACTATTTACATTATTCAGACTATTGCCCTCATCTTTCTTGCCATATTTATGACAACATTTCGGCCGTTGTACACTCCGGCCTTCTTCAGGTCGTTGGAATGTCGAACTGAATACTTTATTTCGCACGCTGGGGTAGACTGTTCTAGTTCCACGTGCCATGTCTAATGGATATCAGTTATCTTCTGTTAATTCACCTCTCCAAGATATTGAACTCACAACTCTTTGAGTCCTGTCACAGGGTCTAACCAACGCTTTTTATCCACTGTACCATGTGTTCTTAACGACATCTGTGTATAGATTTCTGGGACTTTATAAACGTAATGTCTTCAGCATCACTTTTTGCTGTTATCATTGCAGGTTTTTTTTTTTTACCAGAGTTCATATTGCAATTTTCTTTGTTATCATTGCTTTTCTCTGGCACTCCTTATTATTGGCTCACATATTGTATTCATTTCTATGCTCTGTCGGAGCGTACAACGACCGAAACGTTGTGATAAATATGGTAACAAAGATGAGGACAATAGTCCGAATAATGGAAATAGTGTACATAATATCCCATCTCAGAAATATAGACATATTTTGTTTACACTCGAGACAAAACGATAAATATAGGTCTTGATTATTATAGCGTCGAACATGTTAATACATGCGTGATGTAAGTTATTGTTAAAATGGTAAAAATTGGTAAAAATTTCAATAGAAAAAAATTTTGACATTAGCCCACTAGAATGAGAAATATATATATATATATATATATATATATATATATATATATATTTATATTTATTTAAAGATATTTTTGAAGGTACAAAATTTTATCACAGCAATAAAAGTGTAAACCTTGATATTACTAGACATATTAAAAACGGGCGAAGCAACCGGTTTCGCTCCCGCTCATCAGGCTTCCAACGGGTGTTTTAATTTAAATTAAAAAACACAGAAAATGTACAATGAAAAATGTACAATGAAAATAGAAATGTGGAGGACAAAAAAAAAATTAATATATAATAATGATAATAATAATTATATATATATATATATATATATATATATATATATATATATATATATATATATATATATAAGTGGACATGGAAGTCATCACTTAGAGGTGACAGTCTGTTTCATGCTAGTGCAATCGTCAGGCAAGTTGCCTGACGATTGCACTAGCATGAAACAGACTGTCGCCTCTAAGTGCTGACTTCCATGTCCACTTTTATATTTACACACGCTCTATCTCTGATATTGAGCACTTTATCCCATAAATATAGCACACTTTAAGACTATATTTCTTCATATATATATATATATATATATATATATATATATATATATATATATATATATATATATATATAAACAGCGAAACAGTTTGTCTGTGGATGACAAAAATATATATTTTTACACTTGAGTAAGAAGCGAGATACATGTTTGATTTACACTACTCAAAAAAAAGTTATACACAGGTTTGGTTTACACTACGACCAAAAAGGTATCTCAGGTTTACACTCGAGTAAAAAAAGTAAAAGGTTCTGGTTTTACACTGGGGCCAAAACTCCAAATATAGTTCCGGTTTACAGTAGATTTTCTTATGAAAATTTAGATGTGTTTATGTTGGACTGAGGGTGTTCAGTAGAGATACTTGGTGCCGGTAAGCAGAACACTGACAGCGCTGGTCAGTCATGGGCAAACAGCGGTCTGAGGTCCATTTGCGGCCCGGAGGCCACATACGGTCAGATTGTCTTTCTAAATGGCGGGCTTAAGTTCACGAGGAAAATAATGTTTAAAAAATTTTGTTTGTTTTCTTTCATTCTCACTTGTGTACTCACACGCTCTCTCATACATAAACAATAATTAAAGACAATATGAATTTTGTCACTTTTCGTTGAAGCTAACGTTGTCAGCATTTTAAACCATTAGCGCCTTTCACTAAAGAAGCTCATACGTGTAAACATCTTTTGCTTCAGAAACAAGAAACACTAGAGAATACATACATATATCTCTTCTTTTACAAATATCTTTGTATGCTCAAATCAGTATTTGTCTATATTTCTGAAATGAGGTATTGTAATTATTCACACTATTTACATTGTTCGGACTGTTGTCCTCATCATTATTGCCATATTTACGACGTTTCGGCCGTTGTACTCTCCGGCCTTCTTCAGGATCTGCCAATATTTCTGAAATGATGTATTGTAATTATTCACACTATTTATATTGTTCGGGCTGTTGTCCTCTTCTTTATTGCCATATTCACGACTTTTCAACCGTTGTGCACTCCGGCCTTCTTCAGGATCTGCCAATATTTCTGAAATGATGTATTGTAATTTTTTACACTATTTACATTGTTTGGACTGTTGTCCTCACTTTTTTCTTCTTGTTTTGCTATATTCATGATGTTTTCGGTTGTTATGCGCTCCAGCCTTCTTCAGGATCTGTCAGTATTTCTGAGATGAGGTATTGTAATTATATATATTATTTACGTTATTTGAACTGTCCTCCTCATCTTTATTGTCATAGTCACGGCGTTTCGGCCGTTGTATGCTCCGGCCTTCTTCAGAATTTCTCACTATTTCTGAGTATTGTAATTATTGACATTATTTACATTGTCAGGAATGTTGTCCTCATCTTCGTTGCCATATCCAAAGTTTCGGCTGTTGTAAGATCATTAAGGACACATGGCTCAGTAAATAATAGCGTTGGGTGTAATCCAGTAACTTGATCCAACGAGTTGTGGGTTCAGTGTGAACAAAAACCTAGTTAGCCTGATAATACGTGCGACTCATTTTGCGACCCGCTTTACGACATCTGGTCCTATCATTTGACGTTCCTCTAAAGTGAGCAGTTGCAGTGGGTTTGGGTCCGCCATCTTTTGACAAACAGTACGTGCCTAGCGATAGCAATAAGGTCAACTAGAAACAGCTTAAAAACAAAGATTTCACAACCGCTTCATCCGCTTGAATTTCTGGATGACATAAAAAAAAAAATGAACTGCAGATCAGAGGAATGCCAGAAGAAGTATTTCTACCAAAATGGTAATGAGACCAGGAGATTTGCCTAAGCATGAAAGATCCAGAGCCTTGCCAGATAAAAAGGATAATCTGATCGGTGTATCAAACAGCAGGGTTTATCAGTGAGTACAAAAATAATCCCTTGCGCAGAAAACGCGAGCCGATTAAGAAAGACAAGGATATTAGGCTTTCACGAGTCTGTTATAAAGACACAAACCAAAGTTGTTTCAATCTGGGTCAAATACAGAATATGAACGATGTTCCATTAACATCTCCTCTTTATGCCTCCTCCTCATCTGTAAAGAGATTGTCCGGCAGTCACTTCTATAAAGAAGATTACTAAGCAGTTCTACTCGCTTTGCTTTGCTTAGCTTCGGAGATTTAACGGCTTCTTAATACTTTACTTAGATTCTGGATGGTATATTTCGTTATTTCTATGCGCTTTTGAATGCACGCTGGATGACTGCACTTGCGCAAATCTAGATGCTTAGACCCCCGACAGCTGATCTCTCCTAAGATCTAGCTCTAACAGCTCAATGGGGAAAAACAAACTGGCTAAGAACATTCAATAGCTACCAAATAGAACTATTATCGTCATCATCACCGGACAGACCTTGAATTTTCTCAAGTCATGATGAATGGGTGTACTCTCAACGAAAGGCCTTGCTGCTGACATCTATTTTGACACGTTCACCCAAGATCTCAAGTGGAACTCAGATAGAATAATACGTAATAATATGCGTAATACCTTTCTATATATATCGGATGTAACAGGCAATGTAACTTTTATCCAGGTTTTCAGATAAGACGTTTAGCCATCTTGACACCAATTTTCGTAAGAATCACTGAAAAATCCTTTGAGCTATTCGGCTAGAAAGTGAACACATTAAAATCGTTTTGTGTCAACCCTACTGTCTTCCCAAATGGTGAGAGGAAAAAGATCATTCAGACCTTCAGTAATGGTATCAACATTCATATATATATATATATATATATATATATATATATATATGTGTGTGTAGGTGAATATATATATATATATATATATATATATATATATATATATATATATATATAGGTGAATATATATATATATATATATATATATAGGTGTATATATATATATATATATATAAGCAGAAAATTTTTCGGACCTTCAGGCCGATTAATATTAAAGTTTATTATAAACAGAACATTTGCTTAAATATTTATGTCTATATATATATATATATATATATATATATATATATATATATATATATATATATATATATATATATATATATATGTATGTATAAAACGTATGACACACATACACATACATTGATTGATTTTACGATATACCAGCCTCTACCTTGAGGGGCTCCTGGCCTTTTTAATGGGTGGTTATTTAGTAAAGGAAAAGATGCCAGTATCTTTCTAGTTCGCATTCGCCTGTAACATCTTCGTTGTTCATTTGTTTTGTCCACATTATTCTCAGCATTCATCAATAGAATTGTATCAATATAACTTCGTCATCTATGAAGGAATCGTGTACTATTCAGTGCTATATATAAACTGAGATATGGGTGCAACGACAACTCAACACCACCGACTGAACACCGGGACAACTCAGGACCGAGACAACTCAGCACCAGAAAAACATAACTTTTTTAATAATCGAATAATTTCTTACGGATTAAAATCTTAAATAGTGAATATTTTTCTTCAAATAAGGCATTTGAAAAGGCAGTATGTAAAATATGAACCAGTTTTTAATTATTTTTAATAAAGTAAATCGTAAATAAATTTATTTCTTAATAAAGTAAATTGAAATATAAAAATTATTCAGTAAAACACAATTGTCTTTAATTATATTGAATCAAATAAATCGAAAAATGCAAAACAAAATGAAGCAGTTTTTTTGTTTTTAATTTATTTTTAATAAACTAAATCGTAATGTAATTTATGTTTTTATAAATTAAATTGAAATTCTAAAATATTTTTATAAAACATATTTTTATACAAAATAATTTAATAAAACACAATAATTAAGAAAAAATGAAAAACCAAATAGTTTAAAATATTTAGTTTATATGCCTCTGTTTTAAAAAGTACGAATTAAATTTGAGTATACAAAAAATGTTTATCTGTCTATATTTCTGAGATGAGGTATTATGTACATTATTTACATTATTCGGACTATTGTCCTCATCTTTGTCGCCATGTTTATCACAACGTTTCGGCCGTTGTACGCTCCGGCCTTCTTCAGGTGGTTGGAATGTCGAACTGAACCCTTTATTTCGCTCACTGGGGTAGACTGTTCTAGTTTCACGTGCCATGTTTAATGGATGTCAGTTATCAGTTATCTCCTGTTAATTTCCCTCTGAAAGTTCTCCACTGCCTCAAGGACACATGGCACAGTGGATAAAGGCGTTGGTTAGATCCAGTGACAGGACCCAAAGAGTGTGAGTTCAATACCTGGTAAACGTGGAACTAGAACAGTCTATCCCAGTGAGCGAAATAAAGTGTTCAGTTCGACATTTCCAAACACCTGAAGAAGGCCGGAGCGTACAACGGCCGAAACGTTGTGATAAACACGGCGACAAAGATGAGGACAATAGTGTAAAAAATGTTTAATTTGGTTTTATTTCAAAACAGTTGTCAGCCAAATAATTTCAATAATTCACGACATTAAATGTAATATTTTTTATAAAAATTATTTTAGGATGTCGATTTACTTTATTAAAAATAATTTACATTAAATTTACTTTATTAAAATAATTTTTTAAAAGTTTACATTTACATAACGCCCTTTGAAATGTCTTATTTGAAGAAAAATATTCAGTAGTTAAGGTTTTAATCCTTAAATTAATTTTATTCAGTTATAAAAAAAAAATACGTTTTTTTTTTCTGGTGCTACGTTGTCTCGGCTCTGAGTTGTCTCAGTCCTGAGTTGTTTTGGCGCTCAGTCGGCTGTGTTCAGTTGACGGTGAGGAGATGTCCCTTCTCAAGAAGATATGACAGCCGTTCTGCACTCCTAACACAATCGAACGGATTATCTTTAGAACGGGGGCAAACCTTTAACCGTCGAACGTCTACTCTACAGCAAGTCGCACGCTCAAGATATTGCTCGGAACTTATAAGTAACAGTCTCAAATAAAGTGATGCTTTTTCAAGATGAGCCATGACTAATGTTAACTAACGTTGGTGCAGTTTTCTTCTTTTTATTAGTTGCCTTTTTGATTCACCTTGTAAATACGTTAGAAACTAGGCGGCGCGCTAACTTACGCATGCGCACGCGAAGGAGTTCATCAGTGGGGGTTGATTGAAATGTTCATCGATTTTTCCATATAATTGTTTTAATTGTTTTAATCAGTTTACAGTCATATTGGAGGTCGGTTGTGAAAGTAGGTGGGCGTGTTTTAGTGTGTTTTCCGTTTCTTTTTAATTTTTGACAAAGGAATAAAAAAAAAATGGTTTATTTTGACTATTTTTGTACTCGCGCCTGTGTGAGATGATTCTTTTTCTAATTTAGTAGCAAGTGCAATAAACTAAACTGACAATAAAGCAACGTAACACAAAGTTAATTTTGAAATCATAGTAAACAGAATAGAGCATAAAAGAAAATTTCAATAAAAAGGATAGAAAAAAGACTACTTCTTCTTCTTCTTCTTCTTCTTCTTCTTCTTCTTCTTCTTCTTCTTCTTCTTCTTCTTCTTCTTCTTTCGTTCTTGCTCAGTATTTTCTTTCTTTGTTTTCATCTTTTTTCTCATTTATCGTGCATATCCCAGCTTTTTTGTAATTTTTTTCTTAATTCTTTTTCTTCTTTTTTCGCCATTTCTAAGTATTTTCATTCTTCGTTTTCATTCTTCTGCCCTCATCGTGCACGTCCCAGCTTTTTTGTAACTTTTTTCTTAATTCTTCTTCTTCTTTTTCTTCTTCATTTTTTTCTACTTTCGCTCTTCCTAAGTATTTTCCTTCTTCGTTTTCATTCTTCTCCTTCATCGTGCACGTCCCTGTCTTTTTGGAATTTTTTTTATTAATTCTTCTTCTTCTTCTTCTTCTTCTTCTTCTTCTTCTTCTTCTTCTTCTTCTTCTTCTTCTTCTTCTTCTTCGCCTTCTTCTTTTGCCCTTTCTATTTTCATTCTTTGCTTTCCTTCTTCTTCTTCTTCATCGTGCACGTCCCTGCCTTTTCGTAATTTTCTTCTTAATTCTTCTTTCGCATTTTCTATTTTCCTTCTTAGACTTGTATCCCAAATTCATTATTATGCCAGAAAAATATTCATACAATCTAAAAATGTTTTCTGGCTTTAAATAGCCTGAAAAGGTTGATAAACCATAGAAAACGGTTCAGTAAAATACTGATTAGCTACACAGGCATGTATTTTAGATTTATTTACATTCTTTAGAATATAAATGTCGAAAAACTACCATGGACTAAAAATGAGGGATCAGTTTATATATTGATTGTAGTATAGAATTGATCCCTCACTTTATATACAAATTATAATTTCCTGTTTATCTAATCAAATTTTGATTAGGTATGTATCCCACAGATATGGGTTAATTAGTAAGACTTGTATCCCAAATTCATTATTATCCCAGAAAAATATTCATACAATCTAAAAATATTTTATGGCTTTAAATAACATGCAAAAGGTGGGTAAGACCTAGTGGAAGAATCAATCACTTAGTCTATCTACAAAAAATTTTAATTAATTCATCAAATCCAGAAACGCCAAAATCATTGCACCCACGCGATTGTGGATGAGGATATAATTGCCGTATTTTCCACGACAATGTTGCGGGTGGAGTTTGGTATGATTCCGTCTGTGTTTAAATGGGTCCTAATTGAGCTTTGGTCGGAAAGACGTAACGTGAGTCTTTTTGATGTAATGGTGTGTCCAATAGAATTATTCAACACGATGAGAGTGCTTAAAAAGTTAATTTAATAATTCCTGACACTATAGATACACGGTTATATAAAAATCTACATATTCAGTTGAAAATTTAAAAAAAAAAAAGTCCTTGATAATGAATAATAACTGAGCGAAAGAGCTCGGATATATAAAACATATAAATAGTGACAGTTTTTGTACACTTTATGTTCAGAAAAGAACACACTTGTACAAATGGAACAAATTGTATTAAAACCATTTCCGTAATGAAACACACACACACACACACACACACACACACACACACACACACACACACACACACACACACACACACACACACACACACACACATATATATATACATATATATATATATATATTACTGGCATTATTTACATTACTCGTAGTGTTATTTATCAAAGTTTCAGCCGTTTGACGCTCTGGCCTTCTTCAGGTGTTTGGAATTTCAAACCGAATCCTATATTTCGTTCACCGGAGTAGACTGTTCTAGTTCCACGTGTCATGCCGCTTTCGGATGTCTCAGTTATTTCCATTTAAACTCAACTCTCCAAGTTTTCGTTCACTTCCCGCTATGGCCTGGTATTGAACTCACAACACTTTGGAGGGGGGGGTCTAGTTACTGGATCTAACCAACGCCCTTATCCACTGGGCCATGCAGTGGTGACCAAAAACCTGGATAGTTGAGTTAAAGAGAAATAACTGAGACATCCGGAAGAGGCATGGCATGTGGAACTAGAACAGCCTACTCCCCGTGGACGAAATAAAGGGTTCGGTTCGAAATTCTAAACACCGGAAGAAGGCCGTAGCGTACGACGGCTGAAACGTTGTGAATCTGGTAATGAAGATGAGGATATCTGTCTGAATAATGTAAGTAATCATTATACCTAATCTCATATATATATATATATATATATATATATATATATATATATATATATATATATATATATATGTATATATATATATATATATAACTACAGTCTTCCATGAACGCCTTCTTACATTCATATCTGCTCGCACCGTATCCAAACGTAAACAAATGACGCCACACATTACCAAATTCACAAAGAAATGGATACGCTTCAAGGTGATATGAATGTACGAGGGAATTCATAGAAGATTGTAGTTTAAAAGCAGTAAAATCGACCTTGCCAACCAAGACACTCCTATGTAGCTAAACTGGTATATTAAGTCAGGATATATATATATATATATATATATATATATATATATATATATATATATATCCTGACGTGCTACACCAGTATATATATATATTAGGATATTATTATTAAATAATATTGCTCTACTATGTATTGAACCCCCTTTTAAATTGAATATTAGGAACGTTGGAAGTGTACTCTATTCGCTCTCATCGTACTTAAATGTATGGTCACCCATGCACTTAAAAAGCGACCCCTTCTACACCATAAATAGTCATCAAATAATGGTATCTTAATTCCAGTTTTACGAGAGATTTTGCTCTGTTTAATGAAAATAAACATTGACCGCTCTTTGTGAGTCTGTTTTAACATTTAATATTTCAAATTCTACATTGCGTTAATAGGACTCGCTTGGATTATACCAACGGATTAATACCTGTATATATATATATATATATATATATACATACAATTTGTGTATTTAGGCAGCAATCCTTCTTTCATGCACATTTCATTACAAACGGCTTACAAGGTGCTTTTATTTAGTTTATTTATATAATTTCTCATGCGATCTAATAATGTTTTTCTTTTCAGAGGATAAATGATATAAAAACTCTCCGAATGTTCTTTTTATCCGAGTGCTTTCGGCTATACATTTAGCCATTTTCAAGGATTATATTTTAACTGTTAGAATTAGAAATAGTTTGTTATATGTATGTTTTATAAAATAAACCACCTTTTTAATGAAATGTGCATATATATATATATATATATATATATATATATATATATATATATATAAATATAAATATATATATATATAAATATATATACATATATATATATAGATATAAATATATATACATATATACATATGTATATATATATATAATATATATATATATATATATATATATATATATATATATATATATAAAAGTCAACATAGAAGTCAACACTTAGAGGCGACAGTCTGTTTCATGCTAGATGCAATCGTCAGGCAACTTTGCCTGACGATTGCATCTAGCAAGAAACAGACTTGTCTTGACTTCTATGTTCACTTTTATATTTACACACGCTCTATCTCTGATATTGAGCACTTATATAAATAAATATAGCACACTTTAAGACTATATTTCTTCATATATATATATATATATAGGTTGTATCAAAAATATTTTTACAAACATTTGTACTAAAGTCCATATAAACATATATCTGAAAATCTCGCGTTTTAGAGTTATTAAGTCTGAATAAAATTTACGGTAGAATCAGGAAGTGCCCCCCCTCCCCAGTAGTTTGTAAAACTATTTTTGAAATGTATCTTGGATTGTACATTTAACAGCATCTACCGGAAACTTTAAACTTAATAACACAAATACGAAGCATTTGAGGCCATACGTTCATATAGTTTTTGTCCTTGTTTCGGTGTGTGTAATAATAATAATAAATTAATCACGCATGTGCATCGGCGCAGACGTATTTACACCTAATTTCTTTTGTGCTTTGTTGACTGACTAAACCCTCTATGTGATTGTTTGCAACCTTCGTGACAGATTCTCACATACTCTCCCCTAACGTTTACACACACCAAACAACCCCACAGTTCTATTAATGATCTTTTATAATTCAACGTCAAACTACAACGACTGATCGGCACCTTATCTCCTTCACTCCATAATTCGGTTTCTCTCTTTTCTTCCCCGACGAAATCCTGAGTAGTGCTTCCGCAAAACATCAAACACTCTGGCCAATCATTCTCCATGGGCGTCTCTAAATATGTTTCTTTTTTATTCTGGTTTTAAGTAATTACTTTTTCGCATGTGCTTCTTTCAATTTACTCGTCATGCACTGCTATATCTTTGTTGTCCAAAAAAAAATAAAAATCATTTTGAAAAAAACCGTTGGAACGGCGGTGGAACGGATAAGCGGCTCGGATTGAGGAATCGGAGAGCCGAGTTAGGAAATGTATGAATCCTCTTCTCCCCCCCGCCCCCCAGCTATGGGTAAATAGCAGGACAGATCTGGTTCTTGGATGGCAACTGGTCTACCGTGGAAAGAAATGGCAACCTTTTGGGGAAAATAAAAATCTGCCTCGTCAGTCATGTATCGAAAGATACATGATCGCCTAAGCGTGTATCACGCATTTGCCGTAACTGACTGACATATTCAGAATTTTTATCATCATGAGAAATTACTGAATTTTGGTACATTTTTGGATTGAATGAAGAGGTTATAACCTCTAGTGGTGATTAGAATGAATGGGGCCATGAATCGGAGGCATGAATCGGTGGAGTAATGGATAGCGGCTCGGATTGGGGAATCGGAGAGCCGAGTTCGAATTCCAGTGCTACTTACGTGCTAATACCCTTGGGAAAGGTGTGAATCCTCTTCTTCTCCCCACCGGCTATGGGTAAATAGCAAGACAGACCGGGTTCTATAGCCTTGGATGGTAACTGGTCTATCGCAGAAAGAAATGGTAACCTACTGCCGGAAAAAAAATCTGCCTCGTCAGTCATGTATCGAAAGATACATGATCGAATTCTACTCGAATTCATTCACTAAAGTGCTAATACCCTTGGAAAAGGTATGAATCCTCTTTCTCTCGTTCCAGATATGGGTAAATAGGACAATCTGCCTTCTGTAGCCTTGGATGGTAACTGGTCTACTGCAGAAAAAAATGACAACCTACTGCGGAAAAAAATCTGCCTCGTCAGTCATGTATCGAAAGATACATGATCGCCTGTATCACTCATGGCACATAACTGACAGACTGACTGACTTTCTAGTCAAATCCATTACACTCACTCACTTTCTAATACCCTTGGGAAAGGTGTGAATCCTCTTCTTCTCCCTCCAGCTATGGGTAAATAGCAGGACAAACCGGGTTCTATAGCCTTGGATGGCAATTCGTCTACCGCAGAAAGAAATGTCAACCTACTGCGGGGAAAATCTGTCTCGTCAGTCATGTATCATAAGATACATGATCGCCTGGCCGTGTATCACGCAAGCCGCATAACTGACTGATGTTGAGAGCAGTAATCCTTTCTGTTGAATTTTTGGTGTAGGCTATGGGAGTTCAGAATCATGTAACTTTCGATACAGGACTGACTGGTAGACCAGTTGCCATCCAAGGCTATATAACCCAGTCTGTCCTGCTATTTACCCAAGGGTATTAGCACGTAAGTGAATGTAATGGGCCTGACTGGAACTCGGCTCTCCGATTCCTCAATCCGAGCCGCTATCCATTACTCCACTGTGTCCCATGGCTTAGTACAATAAATATACTTATGTATGTATGGTTGTATCTGGGGGAGAGGAGATAGGGGAAAGGGGAGGGGGAGAGAGGGGAGAGGGGGGGAGAGGGGAGAGAGGGGGAGAGGGGAGAGAGAGAGGGAGAGAGAGATTCCTTATAAATGTGTATGTTGATAGCAGCGATCCTGGTGTTAAACGTCTAAAGTCCATTAGCATATAATAGAGAGAGAGAGAGAGAGAGAGAGAGAGAGAGAGAGAGAGAGAGAGAGAGAGAGAGAGAGAGAGAGAGAGAGAAAGAGAGAGAGAGAGCGGGGGGAGAGAGAGATTCCTTGTAAATGTGTATGTATGTTGATAGCAGTGATCCTTTCGACTCTGTTGAATTTTTGGTGTAGGGCATGGGAGTTCAGTTATGCGCCATGCGTGATACACGCAAAGGCGATCATGTATCTTTCGATACATGACTGACGAGGCAGATTTGTTTTCCAGCAGTAGGTTGCCATTTTTTTCTGTAGTAGACCAGTTGCCGTCCAAGGCTATATAAACCCGATCTGTCTTGCTGTTTACCGATAGCTGGGTGGAGAAGAAGAAGGTCTCAAATAAAGACCCGCCATATATGGAGCTTAATATAACTTTGAAAACCATGTTACAGTGTCATTTAAAGTAAAATACAACTACAAAAGTGAAAACAAAAGTTATGGTTTAAGCACCTTCAGTAAATAAAAGACTCCAAACTTTAGCAACTGTCACCATTTTGAAATGTCATGAAGATGACAGAGATGTCTTTTATACAATCAGGTGTTAATTAACAACACACATTTGTGGTCCTTGACAACGTACATGTCTCATATTAGAGGCATTTGCTTGATTTGTCTGTAGAAGTGTCCACGCCGTGCTTGATTTAGTGCGACAATCAATGCAAACTAGGTGAGACATTTTTTGTTTTACTATTTCTTGTAAAAATTGGTAATTTGAATGCATCTCAATTTTGTAGTTCAGAGGTCACATGGGCCAGGGTTACTTTCGTCAAAGAACTGTAGAAAGACTTAATATATTCTTTACGAAAGTTTGCCACCACAAACATGCAATTGATTATTTTATAATTGTTGCCAAAAAGTTTTTTCCAAGGGGACAACTGATTTAAATATATGTTTTAGATTTCAGAAACATGGTCAGTTTCGAGTGAAGAAAATGGAAGAATAGTCCTGATGTCTGTTGCAATATTTGTGGATGTTACATTTGACCTGGGCAGCAAAACAAAATCACCGATTTTGTGAAGAAAGCTTACCTTAGTTATTTTGGCATGAAACTACGTGATCAAGACAAAACCTGCGCATCATATATAATATATATCATAATATATCATATATAATATATGTCATATATAATATATCATATATAATATATGTAATATATCATATATAATATATCATATATAATATATATCATATATAATATATGAAACAAAATTGGGTGTTTTTTTTATGAAAGTATTTATTTCTGTGTTTTTTTGGATATATTTATTTATATAAATATATACAAAAACACAGAAATAAATACTTTCATAAAAAAACACCCAATTTTGTTTCATTAATTTTATCCAGATATTATATACATATCAAGAAAGTATACGTGGCCTCTCATTATGCTATATATAATATATCATATATAATATATCATATATAATATATCATATATAATATATATCATATATAATATATCATATATAATAGTGTTTCCCAAACTTTTTTTCAACCATCGTTTCCCCCAGTTCGGAACTATTCGCAGTGCTTCGATACCAACCAAAACGACTGTCACCTTCATTTTCAACAACTTCCGCAGTTCTCTGGTAAGATCGAGATATCTATCTTTTCCTTTTATTTCAGGTATACTCTGTAGTCGTTGAAACATCTGACATTTTTTTAATCATTTTAACCCAAGCAAGACGATAATCCCACTGAGACACTGGGAGGGAAAGGAAGTGAGAGAAATTAGGAAAAAGTGCCGAAAACTCAGTTCTAAACAGGAAGCCAGGGATAAACCTCTACTCCTGTTCAAGAGACGAGGGAGGTGTGTGAACTGGGTGATAAGCCAACCTATCTATCTAAATATGAAATTTGGACTCGGCCGGGATATGTTTGCTTTCATCTTTCTGGTAAGATCCAGGTATTTATTTTTCCTTTTATTTCAGGTATACTCTGTAGTCTGTCGAAACATCTGACATTTTTTAATCATATCAACGCAAACATTTTGTGTATTTGGGACAGTCGAAGAAAAACTGACCTTTGGAAATGAAAGACATGGCCTCACAGAAAATACTTCCAAATTGGAAATAAGAATGTTCTAAACAGGCCGCTGGTTAATCCGGGGAAGAGTTTGCTTCCCCCGTTGCATATCAAGCTTAGGCTGATGAAGGAAGGTGATTATTTCAGCTACGTTTTGCATGATTGATATATCTGGCTTCTGTTCTAAGACTAAGTGTCACATTTTTTTATCCAAATTTGCCATCCACTATTCGACTTGTACCCCTGGGATGATTTAACGCCACCAGAGTTTGTCATCTTCTTTCTTCATTGGGATCATTGGAAGGAAGAATATGGTAACCTGAAAGACGAGATCTATGAGGGACAGGAGGTTATTTCAAATCATTTTACTCAAGAAGAGTTAAATGATTTGGTTTGTGTTCGATATTTGTCAAAGAAATCTGTCCAGCTGCTTGGTCAGGTTGGAAAGAAAAGAACCTGACCAGCACCGGGAACCCTTTTTCGTTTTATAGGCATCAAGAGAACGATTCGCTTCTCTTCTTCAGCATGGACGCTGATTTTGTTTATTGCAATGATGTTAAAGGTCTCATGGCTGCCATGTAGTGTGAATGCAGCTCAGAAGACTGGAGGCTATTCATAGACAAAGCAAAAGCTATTTGTAAGTGTCCCCAGCAGCATAATGACAATGTGTTTGCCTCTAAACCGATTGGACAATAACGCTAAAGGAAAACTACGGCGGTGTGAAACAGATACAGCATTAGGAGCACAACTGGACTATATGTGTGGATTTGAACGTCATTGTATTACTTCTTGGCCTACAAGATGGTTGCATCAAGTATCCTTGCATTTTGTGCCTTTGGGACAGTCGAACAAAAAGTGACATTTGGATACAAATGGCATGGCCACACAAAAAAATAGTTCGAAATTGGAGAGAAGAATGTATTAAACAGGTCGCTGGTTAATCCGGGGAAGATTTTGTTTCCCCCATTGCATATCAAGCTTGGGCGGATGAAGGACGGTGATTATTTTAAATACTTCAGCCGAAAGCTTTTAGCCTTGTCATATGAGAAAATTAACGCTAGTTTGTGATGGGCCACAGCTATTTCGGAACGGACAGTGTTTGGAGACCACTTCTGGCTTTGAAAAAGAAACGTGGAATGCTTTTGTTGGTGTCGGGTCTGGTTTCCTGGGAGATAGGAAGGTCGCCAAATTATGAAGAACTTATCTGTTAACCAGTTTTCGAGCACTGAACTGCAACATGTGTGTAAAAGTGCATTTCCTGCACAACCACCTGGACGACTTCCCTGAACATATCGGCGCAATGGCTGATAAACAAGGAGAAAATTGCCACTAAGAGATCAAAACCGCTGAGTCTAGATATCAAGGTAGGTGTAACACAAATAAGATGGCGGACAACTGCTGATGTCCGCAAAGAGACTGTCGCGATGCAAGATAATCACGTAAAGCAGCAAAAAGAAAGTGCATTTCTTGAGTAGCTGAAACTCCAGTTTGACAGAAATATCTATCCGAAGATGTGCAATTAAACATTTTGAGTATTGTATATGTTAAACAATAAAAGGCCCTCATTGACTGGGGTTTGTTTTTTATTTCAGTGTTGCGGTTAAATGTGAAATGAAATGCTGTTTCACAGACGTACTTGACGTGATAGAACGCTTTCAAGCGTATTTGTAAAAAGCAAGACAACTGAAGTTGATTTCAAAAATGTTACCCAGTTTTATTAAAAGACAGCAACAGACAGACAGACAGGCAGAGAGATGGATATAAGCAGACATATATAGATAAGCATGCGTATATATATGTGTATATCTCCATACACCTATATCTATCTATCTATCTATCTATCTATCTATCTATCTATCTATCTATCTATCTATCTATGTCTGTTTATTCATATCTATCTGTACCAGTCTATTCATATCGATGTACCTATCTCAGTCTGTTCACATCTATCTATCTATCTATCTATCTATCTATCTATCTATCTATCTATGTCTGTCTGTTCATGTTCCATTCTTTCATATTTATTTCTGTCAATGTGTTCATTTCGATCCATTTTTATTTATCGATCTAGGCCTATACATACATATATATATATACATATATATATATATATATATATATATATATATATATATATATATATATATATATATATATACACACATATGAGGAGAAAGAGAAAGATATGAAGATAGATGGATGATGACAACACTGAGGACTATATATATATATATATATATATATATATATATATATATATATATATACATACATATATATATATATATATATTTATAGGGAGAGAGATGGGGGAGAGGGATATGGTAAAGAGATAACTACGTGCGCTGAGAGTTAAAGATAAGAGAAAGAGACAGACAGAATGACATGCACACTTCTTTAAGTGAAATAAAGCATATGTTTAACGTAGTGTAATATATATATATATATATATACTAGCAGCATGGCCCGGCCGGCGTTGCCCGTACTTGATTAAAAAATCGTACGACTCATACAGCAATCGCTATCACTTGACTTAAAATATTTTTGCCCTTCCTTGCCTTTAAAGGGGTGCCCCTTTGCCGTGCTGATGTTGCTAGATGCCTTACTCCTTGCCTATCACACACTGCGAATTTTTTCTAAGCTCTATACTAAACATTAAATCTGTTACGAAAAAAGAACTAAACAAAATGAACACAAAACGGTCAGCTTTAAAAAAGGACTCGTAACTGGAAAGACCGAATGAAAAAAGAATGTTAACAAAAAATATTTTTTCACACCCAACCCAGTTCTGGGGAATCAGAATCAACGTTGAGTTCAAGCAAGCGAATGAGCCAATTGGAGTAAAGTGCCATGCAGATTTAAATTTTTCCCACTTGTGACGAATGCAGCTATCGAATTTTGCATGCTAGCATGCTAGTTAACATTTGTTTCAGTCAGCTTTTGGCTCTCACGCTGGCCAATAGAATCTTCCTGCCTATTTGGGGCACACAGCTATAGGCCCTCACTCTGGCCAGTAGAAAATGGCCGCAAACTACATGAAAACTGCCGTAGAAGCATGAAA
>OZ038514.1:40603997-40653997 GCA_964036315.1 Acanthosepion esculentum | reverse complement strand
CCTTTCTTCTCTCACTCTTTACTATCGATCTATGACACTCCTTTCACTATACATATATATATATATATATATATATATATATATATATAGACTTTTCATTACCTTTTTTCTCTCACTCTCTTTCTACCGTTCTATGACACTCTTTTCTCTATATCTATCTATCTATCTATCTATCTATCTATCTATCTATCTATCTATCTATCTATCTATCTATCTATCTAAATATATATATATATATATATATATATATATATATATATATATATATATATATATATATATATATATGTCTCTTCATTATCTATCTCAGCTAACTACCTCTCCCTGCCCTTCACACTATACTTTTTCATATCTATCTATCTATCTATCTATCTATCTATCTATCTATCTATCTATCTATCTATCTATCTATCTATCTATCTATGCAAAACGGTTCATTATCTATCTATCTATCTATCTATCTATCTATCTATCTATGTCTCTTCATTATCTATCTATCTCTGTCTCTTCATTATCTATCTATCTATCTATCTATCTATCTATCTATCTATCTATTTCTCTCTCTCTCTCTCTCTCTCTCTATTTATCTATCTATGTAAAAAGGTTCATTTTCTATTTATCTTTGTTCTAACTATCTATCTATCGATCTATCAATCTATCTATCTATCTATCTATCTAAATTATACATCGTTTTCCGTAACTCCACGTGTGCCTTGACTTTGAGCTGCACATGTCCTCTGAATCACGCGTGAGTACAATTCACGTGTATACTTGTGTACGTATATATGTATGTATGTGTGTGTGTGTACGTTAGATGCTATGCGTTCGGGACGAGGGTAAATTATGAGCGTTTCTCCTTGAAAGTATTTGTCCTTTCCTCCTCCTCTTTCTCCTTCTGCCTCCCACTTCGCCTCGCGACGTCAACACAGTCTAATCGATAGATATCAGAGCAATTCTAAGAATAGGCCGACCACTATTGCAGCTGCTCCTACTACAACAACAACCGCTACTACTACTACCACTCCTACTCCTACGACGTCGACGACGGCGACGGCGATGACGAACGTTGAAGCAACTCCTGCAACTACCACTCATTCTCTCCTCCCTCTATTTCCATGTCACCCACCTCTCTTACCAAGGTTTGTTTTTTCCTTCATCTTCTCTGACGCAGTCAGTGGAGGTTATCATCCTTTTCGATTCACCTCCAGTCGTTTGATCCGTCACTCCTTCTTTCGGACGAGCGAACTTTGACCTAATCTTCCATGTTCGTGGCACCCTTTCCTTCTAGATATCTACGTATAGCTGTCATTTTCCCTGATTTCCGTCTGAATCGCTCTCTCTGTCTCTCTTTCTCTCCACGAGTCAATCCTTTCCCTAATACCCTTCAGAACTCCCCCGTCTGTCTATCTCTATTCAAATATCACTCTCTACGCCCTCTTCCACGCACCCTTCTTATTCTATCTATCTATCTATCTATCTATCTATCTATCTATCTATCTATCTATCTATCTATCTATCTCAGTTCCTATCTATCTCGGTTCCTATCTATCTATCTATCTATCTATCTATCTATCTATCTATCTATCTATCTCAGTTCCTATCTATCTCGGTTCCTATCTATCTATCTATCTATCTATCTATCTATCTATCTATCTATCTATCTCAGTTCCTATCTATCTCGGTTCCTATCTATCTATCTATCTATCTATCTATCTATCTATCTATCTCAGTTCCTATCTATCTCGGTTCCTATCTATCTATCTATCAATCTATCTATCTATCTATCTATCTATCTATCTATCTATCTATCTATCTCAGTTCCTATCTATCTCGGTTCCTGTCTATCTATCTATCTATCTATCTATCTATCTATCTATCTATCTATCTATCTATCTATCTCAGTTCCTATCTATCTCGGTTCCTATCTATCTATCTATCTATCTATCTATCTATCTATCTATCTCAGTTCCTATCTATCTCGGTTCCTATCTATCTATTTATCTATCTATCTATCTATCTATCTATCTATCTATCTATCTATCTATCTATCTATCTCAGTTCCTATCTATCTCGGTTCCTATCTATCTATCTATCTATCTATCTATCTATCTATCTATCTATCTATCTATCTCAGTTCCTATCTATCTCGGTTCCTATCTATCTATCTATCTATCTATCTATCTATCTCAGTTCCTATCTATCTCGGTTCCTATCTATCTATCTATCTATCTATCTATCTATCTATCTATCTATCTATCTATCTCAGTTCCTATCTATCTCGGTTCTTGTCTATCTATCTATCTATCTATCTATCTATCTATCTATCTATCTATCTATCTATCTATCTATCTATCTATCTATCTATCTATCTCAGTTCCTATCTATCTCGGTTCCTATCTATCTATATATCTATCTATCTATCTCAGTTCCTATCTATCTCGGTTCCTATCTATCTATTTATCTATCTATCTATCTATCTATCTATCTATCTATCTATATATCTATCTATCTATCTATCTCAGTTCCTATCTATCTCGGTTCCTATCTATCTATCTATCTATCTATCTATCTATCTATCTATCTATCTCAGTTCCTATCTATCTAGGTTCCTATCTATCTATCTATCTATCTATCTATCTATCTATCTATCTATCTATCTATCTATCTATCTCAGTTCCTATCTATCTCGGTTCCTATCTATCTATCTATCTATCTATCTATCTATCTATCTATCTATCTATCTATTTATCTATCTATCTATCTCTTTCTCTCTTTCTCTCTATTATTGTCTCATAATAACCCGGTGTCTCTACTTCGTTCACACTGTATAGTCAGGGCATCTGCATTTTTACAGTAGCCAACGAATTATTTCAATATGAACAATGGATTCGTTACTCACCTGTCTTACAGGATAATGTCTTTTCCTGATGAAAACTTTTAATTTAATATCTACACACCTTCTGTCTGTCAATCAATCAATTAACCTGAAGTCCTTGTATCAGTTAACGAATGGATCAGGCATACTTCTCTTATGTTAGAGATACTCTCAGCTTCTTTCACAGTTCCTATTTATTGATTTCTCTCGAAGGTTTCTAATTGATTTAATTTTTTACGGCTTATCAACCTGTTACAATCAGAAAATATTTTCAGATTGTAAGGCTATTTTTGGAGATAATGTTTATTTATTGATACAAGTCCTATCAATTAACCCATAGCTGGGGGAAAGAATAGGTGGTTTCATGCTTTTCTCAAGTCTATTCTCGCCCTAAGTGAATATAACTAACCTAGTGTTGTGGTAGTATCCACCTAATTTGCATAGTGGAGTACCGACTATATAAATATGGTTGGTACCGGGAAGACAGGGGAGGCGAATCAAGAGATTCAACTAGAGACTCTGCCCGACTGCGACTTAGTCAACACATTCTCCAGGAACGGTCTTCCCAGGAATATGCAAAAGACTATATGTAAATATTGTGTACACTTTCTTGTTTCAATACATTTTTGTTCTAAGTACATTTTGTGTTGCATTATTATTCCATGCATTAGTCAAGTTTCAATACCTAGCTGGAATTGAAACACGGTCCTCCGATTTCGATTTCTGAGCCCTTACAGCGTCTGTCATTGCCAAGCTGTCACCCATCAAGTTACTGACCAGGAACGACGTTGCTTAAATTCGCTAATCGATATGATGTGACCGTAAGCCTCGGTGTGGTTACTGACTATGCGTTATACGAAGTAAACACTGGGTTCAATTTTAATTTGATTCATAGAATACTGGTTTGACCAATTCTTCTTCTTCTTCTTGGACGATCATGGCTCTCCACAATTTCCCATCCTTTGTTGCTATATGGTTTCATTCCACCCAGTTGCTGCCCTACCACTCATTTATTGTCTCCCTCTGTCGCTGTTGTCTTCAATTTGTCCTGTGACTATTGCACACTCCAATCCCCTTTCCTCGTTATGTGCGCCAGAAATTTGAATTTGTCCTCATTTTAAGTATAAGCCTATTTTTGTTTCCATTTCCTTAAAAAAAACAAAAAACAAAAAGAAAACAACTTATTACTAACGTGTTCCGTCTACGGTATTCACACCATCCTGCTGTTGATATACAATTTCTTCATCTGGCGATTGCAGAAGATTCACTGACTCTTATTACAAAACCGCTTAAACTCTTTCCCGTCTCAAATTTTCCGTTTTATTAATACATTCCTTAGCTTCTGAAAGGCATCTGGTTTCTTTCATAATACTTTGCTTAACTTTTAAAAGGCAACCGTTTTTCTCAATACCTTGCTTAAATTTTGGAGGGGTCCGTTTTCACAATACTTTGCTTAGCTTTTGAAAGCATCCGATTTCATAATACTTTTCTACGCATTTGGAAGGCATCCAGTTTGATAATACTTTGCTTAAACTTTAGAAAGGCACCAAGTTTCATAATACTTTGCTTAAACTTTAGAAAGGGACCCAGTTTCATAATACTTTCTTAAACTTTTGAAAGGCACCCAGTTTCATAATACTTTCCTTAAACTTTTGAAAGGGGCCAAGTTTCATAATACTTTGCTTAGACTTTTGAAAGGCACCCAGTTTCATAATAATTTGTTTAGACTTTTGAAAGGCGCCCAGTTTCATAATATTTCGCTTAAACTTTTGAAACGCACCCAGTTTCATAATACTTTGCTTAAATTTTGAAAGGCACCAAATTTCATAATATTTTGCTTAAACTTTTGAAAGGGACCCAGTTTCATAATACTTTGTTTAAACTTTTGAAAGGCACCAAATTTCATAATATTTTGCTTAAACTTTTGAAATGGACCCAGTTTCATAATACTTTGCTTAAACTTTTGAAAGGCACCCAGTTTCATAATACTTTGCTTAAACTTTTGAAAGGGACCCAGTTTCATAATACTTTGCTTAGACTTTTGAAAGGAACACCGTTTCATAATACTTTGCTTAGACTTTTGAAAGGCATCCAGTTTCATAATACTTTGCTTACACTTTTGAAAGGCACTCAGTTTCATAATACTTTGATTAAACCTTTGAAAGGCACCCAGTTTTCTTAATATTTTACTTAGCCTCTTGAAAGGCATCCGTTTTCTTAATATTTTACTTAGCCTTTTGAAAGGCATCCGTTTTCTTAATACTTTGTTTAGCTTTTCGGAAAGCATCTTTTGGAATCACAATGCGCCTTCGGATTTCGGTTTCACATTTTTTAAACACTTCCTAGCAATTTAAATTTTCGTACCTGCTCTTTTCGTTGTATCTAATTTATAGTTGTCATGTTGGGATATTCATCAAGTTGAAAACAATAAATCCTGTCTTCTTAAAATTGATATCTAGTCCTTTCTTCTCGCTTTCCTCTGATACCTTCTCTCGGAATTACTACAGTTTCCTTTCTCGCACTGCTATCAACACTGAAACTGGCAGATGTAGAGACGCCTTATGTTTGTTCAAGACAATGTTTTCAAAGGTGGGATTTTCTCGCTGTCACATTGTATCTTAAAATCCAATGATTATTTTAACATAATCATGAATTTAGCCGGCTGTTATCTCGCGATGCTTGCGTGATGTAGATGCATATTTCTGGTCAACAGTAAGAGAGAACGGAGCTTGTCCTAATGTCTGCGGTTCTAGCTGCGAGAACCTTGATTTGTATGTAGTATTCCAGGCACGGCAAATGCAGATGGGCTGCCCCTACTTGAAAGATCAGTGCTACACAATTTAATTATACTTTCATTTATTCAGCTCATTCCATGACGCACAGAACTGTGCTTTTTTCTGCTATGACTTACCTGAAAAAAGAAACCGATTTTCCCTTATATTTCTATTTTCTGTCTAGTCAGGTAATACAGTTTCTTCCTATCGACTGGCCACAAACTGACCAACCTATTTATTCCAGTTATTAGCTGCCAGCATCTGCTTTTTGTTGCTTAATCTCTTCTGTGATATCTCTTCGTTTTGTCTGTTCTTAGATCCCGAATGACTATTTTGTTGCATCTTTTAGAACAGAGGTCGGCAAGGCCCGGCTCCAAAGCCACATCCGGCCCGCGAAGATATTTTGGTTCTGGCCCGCGAAGGAATTTTGTCCGGCCCAACAACTTAATACCTGGACACTAATTATCTAATTAATTCGTGGAGCAAGTGCCAGAAAAATCTCGGTTGGAATTAATCGACTTATAATGCGATGAATCTTTTAAATCAAAAATTTAATTCCAAATACGCTGCAGACTTCTACAAGAAATATGTTTTGCCCAGAGGAAAATATAAAATAATAATGCGAAAATGAATGATATCATTATTTGAAAGTATATATGCATGTGAACAACTTTTTTTTTTCAAAAATTAAATCTACTAAAACTCATTTAAGAACAAGGTTGGGTGATGACCACTTGGATGATGTTTTGCTCTTGACATCGACAAATATTTCACCTGATGTGGAGGCGTTATCAAACAATAAGCAGAAGCATGTGTCTCATTAAATAATTTGCCATTTCTAACTGTATTTCGTTTAAAAGACTAAAACAATAAAAACGAAATTAGTCATACAATTTCTTAGTGGCATAAAACTTAAGTATAGCAAGAAGAAACGGGGACATGTTGAAAAGTACAATGAAAAGTCCAAGAAAAATGATGGAACACTTCCTCTTAAAGATCCAACTTTTCAATCAACCCTTATCAAATTGGAATTGTTAATAAATTTAAAAGATTAAAACTTAAAACGAAATTAATTATACAAATTGTAAATTTTAAGTAAATACTCTATTTATAATAAACAGTATTAATACTGCTTATTATAAACACAGTATTTACTTAAATAATTCTATCTATAAAACTTAAGTATAGAACAAACGAAAGAAATGCTTTTGAAAATTAATATTGAGAAACAGGCAAAGATAATGTTAAGTCCTCTTGAACCGCCAGTTGCTGTTTGACTTAACTTTGGTCAGAACCGCAAATTGGCCTTATTGGCGGTCATAGAATGCTCCAATTGAATCCCGTACAGCAGGGTCGGAAACCCGCGACCCTAGGGTCACATCCGGCGCGTGAAAAAATTTTGTCTGCCCCGCGAAGGATTTTTTTCCGGGCCACCAAATAAGCACGTGGACACGAATTATGTAGTTAATCTGCGGAGCAAATGGCAAATATATATATATATATATATTAGCTGGAGTTAATCGACTTACAATGCGCCGAATTTTTTAAATTAAAATTTAATTCCGAATCAATTGCTGACTTCTACAAGAAATATGTTTTGCCCAGCGGAAAATCTAAAATAATAATGCGAAAATGATTCTATCATTATTTGGAATTACATATGCTTGTGAACAACTTTTTTTCAAAAAGGAAATATACTAAAAGTATTTTAAGAACAAGATTGGGTGGTCACCGCCAGTATGGTGTTTTGCTCCTGTCATCGACAAATATTTCACCTGATGTGAAGAAGTTACTGAACAATAAACATAAACAATAATTACATCGCTCGGACTATCATTCTCATCTTTGTTGCCATTTTTATCACAACGTTTCGGTCGTTGTACGCCCCGGCCTTCTTCAGGTGGTTGGAATGTTGAACTGAACCCTTTATTTCTCTCACTGGGGTAGAATGTTCTATTTCCACGTGCCACATTTAATGGATATCAGTTATCTCCTGTTAATTCCACTGTCCAAGTTCTCCACTGCCTTAACCGGATATTAAACTCACACTTTTTGGCACAGAGGACAAAGGCGTTAGTTAGAGTCAGTGACAGGACCCAAAGAGTGTGAGTTCAATACCCGGTTAAGGCAGTGGAGAACTTTCAGCGGGAAATTAACAGGAGATAACTGATAACTGACATCCATTAAACATGCCATGTGGAACTAGAACAGTCTACCCCAGCGAGAGAAATAAAGCGTTCAGTTCGACATTCCAACCTCCTGAAGAAGGCCGGAGTGTACAACGGCCGAAACATTGTGATAAATATGGCAACAAAGATGAGGATGATAGTCCGAGCAATGTAAATAGTGACCATAATACCTCATCTCAGAAATATAGACAGATACAAGCAGAAACAAGTTTAAATAATTTGCCATTTTTAACTGTATTTCGTTTGTAGAAAGGAATTTGCATTTTTGTTGTGTTAGTTGTTATCATGTTATTCCTGCTGTAAAATAAGGAACATTGTTTAAATAATATAACATTAATTTCGTTTTTTTTTCTTTAACCCTCCTGACCAAGTCAGCCTTATGGACGGAGCGGTCTGGGGTCGAGATAATTTATTATAGTACATTTGATATCATGGCCAACTTCAGAGACACTGCATAGATTTCTAGCATGTTCTCTCCAAGAGGTTGCCAACCATTGGTCTAAAGTCCGCTTCAAATCTATACTTCTAACATCTCCACCTAAACTCTGAAATTTTATTTACTATTTTTTCCTCAATAGGAGTAGATAAGTTTGCCTATCATCTGGTTCACACTCCTCCATCGTCTTTTAAACAGGAATAGAGGGCTATTTATTGTAGTACATTTGATATCATTGCCCTCCTTCGAAACACTGCATAGCTGACTGGCCCGCTCTTTCCAAAAGGTTGTCAACCCCTGTTTTAGAACTAATCCTAGTTTGAATCTTTTAATTTTGTGCGCATTTAAAAAAAAAATTATTTTCAAAACCAAGCTCTTATGGTTACATTAGCTTTTCTGAACATTTACTATGGGAATAGCAATAGAATAACGAGGGGCTAGAAAATGTTTCGTCTGTGGGGCAGGGTTTCTTGAATGGAAAATAGTTCATCATCCATGTTGAAACTTGACTAATGCATGGAATAATAATGCAACACAAAATGTACTTAGAACAAAATGTATTGAAACAAGAAAGTGTACACCATATTTACATATAGTCTTTTGTATATTCCTGGGAAGACCGTTCCTGGAGAATGTGTTGACTAAGTCGCAGTCGGGCAGAGTCTCTAGTTGAATCTCTTGATTCGCCTCTCCTGTCTTCCCGGTACCACCATATTTATATCGTCGGTACTCCACTATGCAAATTAGGTGGATCCTACCACAACAATCCACAAAGCCGCGTAGATGATTTTGGGAGTGAGGTTTTGGCACCTTCAGCCCAGCAAGGGGGAGAATTATACTTAACATAAGGAAGAGGCAGCTGAGGTTCCTGTGACACATAATGATGAAGAATCTGATACTCACGGGCCGAGTAAAGACAAGGGAAAACAATGCATGACATACCCAGCGGCCTTAAGCAAGTGGATGACAGAACGTGGTCGGGGTGGGGGCAGAGGGAACTTGTTGAGAGCTGCAAGTAATAGAGGCGAGTGGAGAGCCATAATCGCCTGCGTTATGAAAGGACACGGCACAGAGAAAGAAAAGAAATCCATGGAATATGGCGGGGTTGATCCAGGTACTTTCTGGATTGATTGAAGTATGAAAGTTTCGATTCTAATGCGGAAGTATTGTTTTCCCTGGAAATATTAATTCTGAGAAATTAACGCCCCCGCAGAGGAAGGAACAAGATAAACCCGTTCCTTTTCATAAATAATAATAGTAATAATGATGAGAAAACGAATAAAAGCTGGTGTCGTGTCCCGATAAGAGAAATGAGAATGAGATAAGAGAAAGAGAAAGAGAAAAAAAAGGGTGTTTGCGCGTAAGTGGATATAACGAACCCAACGGAAATTGTAACTAATTAACCCATAGCTAGGTGGAGAATGCGTAGTTCCAAACCTTTTGCAATGGTATTTTGGAGTAAGTGAATGTAATTAATCCAACAAGAACTGGAACTCGGTTCTCCAATTAACCATTCCGAGCCATTATCTATTATACCACTAGCACATCCAAACTCACGACACCTGGTATTCCCAAGCAGTCACCCACTTAGGTGCTGACCAGGATCGACGTTGCTTAACTTCAGTATCTTACGGGAACCCCCAGATAGATACTAAGAGAAAATATGAAAGATCTATGGGATATCCAACAGTGGTGATAGCAGACAAACGAATTGCAACCTGCAATAAGACTTTTCCACACTATGAGAAGAAATTCACTTTGAATTTCTTGTTGTGTTTAGTCAACATGCAAATCAGAAGGAAGCAGGTACGGGTCTGGAGCAGTGTGTTCACCCATACGCATATCCATCAGCAGAAAGCAGGTACCGGTCTGGAGCAGTGCGTTCACTGAGACGCCTATAAATCAGCAGGGAGCAGGTACCGGTCTGGATCAGTGCGTTCACCAAGACGTCTATAAATCAGCAGGAAGCAGGTACCGGTCTGTTGTAGTGCGTTGACCAAGACGCCTATAAATCAGCAGGGAGCAGGTACCGGTCTGGAGCAGTGAGTTCACCAAGACGTCTATAAATCAGCAGAGAGCAGGTACCGGTCTGGAGCAGTGCATTCACCGAGACGCTTATAAATCAACATGACGTGTCCGGTGAATGATCTCCACGTTCATCTGAGTTTAACAATCAGCAAAATAATGCATAAAAGAGTGCATTATTAACACGCTCAGATGTTGTGAAATTCAAGGCAAACTAAAGAAAACTGTTCGCTGAAAGAGGCCGACAAGTTTGCGTCAATGCCTCATCTTGCAAAATTAGGGCAGATTGATTTTTCCCTTTTCTCAGAAAATCAACATTTCACTGTGAAAGCTTGGGCTTGATGTTCTAAGTACTGACACAAAAAATAGATTCATAACTTCTACCAGTCTTTGAGCATTTGGTTTTAAAGATCGTCTTAAAAATGTACAGAAATACCTAATCTCCTCAGGTTTTTGCTTAGAAACTAACTTCAAAATTTCACTATTTTGAGAATAAATCCAAATAAAGTTGATATATTTATTTTGTATTATATGCATTGAATAGAAAATATATTCAAACCAGAATTCGAATTATGAATCAACACATTTAAAATATTCGATAAGTAAAAACTGAAAAAAAAAAAAAAATTGTAAAGGATTCTCCCCGCCCCAAATTTTCTCATAGTTTTAAAATCATCTGATAAATGTTTTGAAATACCTCCTTTTCGCAGGTTTTTGTTTACAAACTGACTTGAAATTTGACTATTTCAAGAATAAATCCAAATACAGTTAATATCCTCTTCTGTATTAAATAAATTGAATGGAAAATAGAATTCTATTTATGAATCATCACATGCAAAATATGCAAGTTTTTCATTTATTCGTTCAATAAAAAATGTAAATAAAATTGTAAAAGATTACAAAAAGGCTACTTGATACATAAGATTTGTTAGATCATAATTAATATAAAACAAAAAATAGATAATGGTGTATATAACACCATAATACTACTGGGCACAAATTATAAAACAAAATGTTTTAAATTTGCCTTGTTTATATAGCTAATTTGTTCTGCATAATTTCCCTTCGAAGTAAATGACGGTCTTATTTAATGACACAATGATTTAGTAATAATGTGCTTGCGCCATGGATATTGTCCATATAAAATTTATAAAGCTTCAGTAAATTATAAATTTTATATAGCTCCGCTTTCACTGATCACTGGAATGAAATCCCAAAGTTACGATTTTGGACCTAAACTTAATCTTTAAACTCGTTTCCTCAAAAAACGGTAAGGATTTGGAAAGAAATTTACATTATCCTTATTTCTCATGTCAAAACCCAAATTTCAAACTGAGTGTTACGGTTCCAAAATCCAAACCCCACACTTCTTGATTATGTGTCCTTAGATATTTCAAGAGTCATTTTTTATTCAGTTTTCCTCTGTGTAGAATATCTTCCAGTATTCACTGGGTCCCCAAAACCAAATTTATCAGGGAAGTGATTTTAAAAGAGATGACACTGCTGCTGCAGAGATGCTAGGGTGGCTGCAGTCACTCGACGTCACGTCTTTCGAGGATGGTGGATATTTGTACAAGGCTTGAGAGTCACTCGTAGTAGAGGATTACAGCCATCAAAATAGTGCTGAGTGAAGAGCGTGGTATGGAAAAAGGAGGAGTGTAAATTATGAGGGTAAAGAGGAAAGATGTCGATTGTCCGTTAATTTGAACAGGCCAAGTTTGGAATATTCAGGGAAGCATCCAGGCGGGAGTTTGTTGGGAATAAGTGTTGTCTTAGTGAAACTTTTTTTCTTGTCTGTGAAACGCGGAGAAGATGAGGATGACTCGACACTGTTGAAGTGGTATAGCGTGTCCTATCTGTAAAGGTCTGAACTAGTGGCATTAAAGAATGGAGAAGATCTGAACATTTGCCATGGAAATAGCGGTAGGGCAGAGACAGGAATATAGCGTGTTAGTAATGTTTTATTTCTACAGTCATATGATGGATTGGTAAATATTTGTAATTTATCTGTTCGGATATCCCGTGGGGTATAATTCAAATTTACAGCGAAACACGTGAATACTACGGATAAAATAATTGCGCAGCCTAATTTTATTGCTTACAGTAATTATTCTGCCTGAAGATGGCCTCAACGAAGGTAAGAATTAATATTTGCAAGAAATGATACAGGGAAAAACGAAGAAATGATCTAGCAAAGGGATGAAGACCGGAAAGGAAGGAAAGAAGACGGAATGAACAAAGGAAGGATGTGAGAAGTAAAATAATATCAAATCCAAATTACTCTAGAGAATATTGCCTTAATTTCCGGCGAGTTTGAATTTTAATTGCCATAAGATTGTATCGGAATAGGCTTCCATATTGATGATCACACCCTCATAGAAACGAATAGCAATCGACCAAGAAAACCTAATTATGGTATTCGTTATTATTATTATTATTATTATTATTATTATTATTATTATTATTATTATTAAATTGAAAGAGATGGTGGATTTAATGCCCATGTTATTACTATTATTGAAAGGCAGAATCGTAAAGAATTAAAAGAGAAATAATGAAGATGAAAAAAGAAAGAAAGCGAAAGAGAAAATGTAATAAGAAAAGAAAGATAATGAAGGTGCAATTGAAAAAGAAAAGAAAACGAAAGAAAGAAAGAAAGAAAGAAAGAAAGAAGACAAAGAAGAATGGGACGAAAAATGAAGGAACGAAGAAAAATAAAAAAGAACGAGAACAAATAAAGGGGGAGTTAAAAAGTAAGCAGATTATGAAGTAAAACGAAAGAAAGAAAGAAGACAAAGAGGAATGGAAGGAAAAATGAAGGAACGAAGAAAAATAAAAAAAAAACAGAACAAATAAAGGGGGAGTTAAAAAGTAAGCAGATTATGAAGTAAAACAAAAGAAAGAAAGAAAGAAAGAAGCCAAAGTAGAAGGGGGGGGGAAATGAAGGAACTAAGGAACGAAAAAAAAGAACGAAAACAAATAAAGGGAGAGTTAAAAAGTAAGCAAATTATAAAGTAAAAAGAAAGAAAGAAAAAAGAAAGGAAGAAAAAAGAAAGAAAGAAAAACGTCAAATGAGAAATGAAAGAAAAATGAAGGAAAAACGAAAAATGAAAAAGAAGAGAAAAAAGAAGCGAAAGAGAAAAGGTGCGGAAAATGAAGGAAGGAACAATGATAAAAAAGGAGACAGAAGGAAAGAAAGAAGCCAAATAAGAAAGGTGAGAAAAATAATAAAAGCAGATTGGAAAAAAGAGAAACGAAGAAACTACGAAAGAACGAAAGCAGTAAAGGAAAAAAGAATAAAAGAAAGGAAGAATGGAAAAAAGACGAGGAAGAAAGTAAGAACGAGAAAGAAAGAATGAAAGAAGGGAAGAAAGAACGAGAAAGAAAGAAAGAAAGGAAGAAGGCTAGAGAAACTGGAAAAGGAGAATAAACAAAGAAAACGTGATGGGAAAGGAGGAAAAAGAAAAAGTAATGAAAAGTACTGAAATTCATAGACGAAAACCTTCACGTGTCCCATGATAAGACAGAACAGAATCAATAGATTTTACCACACTCCATTTTATACATTTTGTGATGTCAAAGAACACTCGTTGTAACCTTTGTAATGCTCGTTGTAGTAGAGCCTTTGTAATCGCAGATACAACTATAGTAACACCGTTGAACAATGCTGGTGTCAGGCGCCTTCGAATATCACTCGCACTAATAGTAATTGCGCGATAATACTCGCTCGAACAGTAATCCATATAGTGATCCAAATAGAGGAATAGTATAGTGAATAGAGTAGAGAATAACGGTCCGTATAGTATTAGAGGATAGACTAGAAATGACGATCCGAATAGTAATAGAGGATAGACTAAGAATGGAGATCGCTAGTCGTAGCTACTTCCTACCTATGCGTTTCCAATGCTTACCTTAAATAACGCAACTTAATTGTATTCTTGTTGGTCTTCCGTACTTTATAATTACAGCCCTATTATAAACACAAATTTACATTCCTTAATTACTGGGGGGGTCTTCTGATTAGTCAAAATAATACAATTTACAACGCGCTAAAAAAAGATCTATCTCAAAAGGACATTTACGAAACTGAATGCGGCTTTTAACTAATTTTATAATATTTTAACAACTTAAATGTAAAAATCTGTTATAATTAGAGAAATAACAAATAATTGTATTAAAAATTCATTTTTCATCGTAAATTTTTTTGCTTTCAGTAAATTATTGTCCATATTCATAAAAACAACTAAAAGCAAATAAAAGCATTTGAAAATAAATAACATCTTTGTTTTACTGGGTTTTGTATGTTACAATTCAGAGCTGATTTCAGGTAGTGTGTGGGTTCAAATTTTAAAAAATAGATGATTTGCTTTCCTCAAAGCCTTGTTCTTTTAACTAATATAACCACTAAACTGAATGCAACTGAATTTCTAGAGTTTTCATAAAATTAGTTATGGAGGGGGTAATAAATATATAAAAAAAATTTTTCCATGACTTTAAAAAAAGAATACATTTATAATAATTTCCATCATTTGTGAATAGTTTCTGAAAGTTTCATTAATATCCGACAATTATTTTCATTTTTGCAAGATTTTCCAAATTAATGTCTGTCATAAAAAAACAAAACAAAAAAAACGTGCTAAAAATTTGTTATTTTACGAGTTCTCATGAAGGTACACAACTTAACATACAATAAAATAATTTATAGTGCCATTTGACAGGATCAATTGATAAAAAATGAACGAGAGTAGAAAATAGTAATTTGATAAATATAACTTTAGTTAAGCAAAAGCAGAAAGTAAAAATGTGAAAACGATGTTCAGGTTAGTTGGGCAAAAACAAATAAATACAAATATAGAAAAACCTGGTAACTGCGGTAAATTTGAAAGAAAAAACAATAAACAATAAATATATAACTTCAAATAAAAATAATAATCAAAATATATATAATAAATGAAATAAAATAAATAATAATTGTAAATTATATTAAATTATTATATTATTTTTAAGCAATATTTACGTTTTTCAATTAAACGTAAAATCCGTTCAAATTTTTTAAGCTTCGACAAAACACGTCATTTCAGAACGCCAATATAATAATAATAATAATAATAATAATAATAATAATAATAATGTCAATAATAATAATAATGATAATAATAATTATGATAATAATAATAATAATGACAATAATATTAGAGATCGCACACAAAAAGGTGCCTCCTTATTGATATGACAGTCCCTACGGACTGCAATGTATCTTTGAAGATCTTCAAAAAGCTATCAAAATACAAGGACGTTGAAATCGAAATCTCAAAAATATGGCAACAATGCCCGTTGTAGTTGGAACCCTCAGATTGGTTGGAAAAGATTCCAGTAGACTAATTGAAGGGATACCTGGAAGCCCATGCCTTAAAGAAGTGCAAAATATTGTTCTCACGAGTACAGCCTACACCTTACAAAGGGCTTTGTCTATGTAATTTTTTTCCCCCGTGGAAAATGTCATGATGCCATTTCTAACCTTAGGTCCCTGGTCGAGACCAGGACAGAAATGAGTAGACATCAGAAATCAAAGGAAATAAAATAATAATAATAATAATAATAATAATAATAATAATAATAATAATAATAATAATAATAATAATTTCAATCTGGGATTTAGTGCGTCAGATGTTGGTGTTTTTGTACACTTTAATATTATTTTGATTTGTAATCAAAATTTAATTATTTATAATACACCTGTGTTTTTCTAGCATCATCAGGGAACTAGTGCAGCAAAAATGGTGCTAGTTTGTCTACTTAGAGTAAGAATGCATAATCTAGCGCGATCAGTTGTTGAACAAGTACATTGAGATCCTCAGTCACGCTGTCTTGTGACTTTATGCTTGAATATCCGCTGCCGAACACTTGTGACAACCAAGTTTCTCTCATATGGCTTGAGACAATTTAAGATATGATTTTTAAGAATTTGTTGATTTGATTCTTTACGGCTTATCAACCCTATATTTCTAATTAAAGCCGAAAAATATTTTGGATTATAAGAATAACTCTTTTTCTTTTTTTTGTTAGTGAATTTTGCATTAAAAATCTTTTTGGAATAATGTTTTTTTTTCACGTAAAAGTCCTACTATTTAATCCATAGTTGAGGGAGATTGTCTTTCCCAAGGGTATTTGCGTGTAAATGAAGGTAACGAAGCCAACTGGAATTCGAACTCGTTACCTTTTTAACAACGCGGTCATATTTTTGTATATATGTAAACTGTTTACTTACCTGGAACAAAGATAACTTTAATTCTTTTTGTTTTAACACAGAAATAATTTTCTTCTTCCGACTGTACACTAGTTTGAGGCGAAAATGTTCGTGGTCTTTTACTGCTACAACAAGACCTGTGAGAAGGAAAGAAAGAACGAATGAAATAGTTCATACGAATGCTTTTGTAGATGAAAAAAACATTTTTAAAAAAATGAAAAAAACCTCGATTTAAAGAACTAACTGGAGTGTGAATCTATTTTAAAAATTTTAAAAATCTGATTCTATCTTAAATCCGAAAAATCTCTCATTTCGTAAAAAGGGAGAAAGTTCATTGCATTTAATGAACATTATTTTCTTAAATAGCAAGACAGTCAGTACGCAAATGGCTAGTATTATATATATCAGTCAGTTATGTACCATGCGTGATACACGCTTAGGCGATCTTGTATCTTTCGATACATGACTAAAGAAACAGATTTTTTTCCCGCAGTAGGTTGTCATTTCTTTCTGCGGTAGACCAGTTGCCTTCCAAGGCTACAGAACCCGGTCTGTCCTGCTATTTATTCATAGCTGGGAGGAGAAGAAGAGGATTCATACCTTTCCCAAGGGTATTAGCACGTAAGTGAATGTAATCGATTCGAACGCATATGAATTATTATTATAATTATTAAAATTCACACCAGTCAGTCAGTTATCTACCATGCGTGATACACACTTAGGCGATCATGTATCTCTCGATACATGACTGACGAGGCAGATTTTTTCCCCGCAGTATGTTGCAATTTCTTTCTTCGGTTGCCATTTCTTTCTCAGGACATAGAACGCGATCTGTCCTGCGATTTACCCATAGCTGGGCGAAAAGAAGAAGATTCATACCTTTCCCAAGAGTATTACCGTATTTCATAAGTGAATATCAGTCAGTTATGTGCCATGAGTGATACACGCTTAGGCGATCATGTATCTTTCGATATATGACTGACAAGGCAATTTTTCCCGCAGTAGGTCGAGGCCAGTTGCAATTCGAGTCTATAGAACCCGGTATGTCCTGCTATTTACCCATAGCTGGGGGGAGAAGAAGAGGATTCATATCTTTCCCAACAATCAATCAGTGAGTTATGAGCCATGCGTGATACACGCTTAGGCGATCATGTATCTTTCGATACATGACTGACGAAACAGATTTTTTACACGCAGTAGGTTGCCCTTTCTTTCTGCGGTAGACCAGTTATATGCTATGTGTTGTACACGCTTAGGCGATTCTGTATCTTTCGATACATGACTGACGAGGCAGATTATTTCCCGCAGTAGGTTGCATTTCTTTCTGCGGTAGACCAGTTGCCATCCGACGCTATAGAACCCGGTATGTCCTGCTATTTACCCATAGTTTGGGGGAAGAAGGAGAGGATTCATACCTTTCCAAAGGGTATTAGCACGTAAGTGAATGTAATGGATTTGACTGGAATCCGAACTCGGCTCTCCGATTCCTCAATCCGAGCCGCTATCCATTACTCCACTCTACGTCTTCTATATAATACTAAAACGCTAATCTTGCGCGTATGTATGCATATGTGTACCCGAGATCCAGCTTAAACAATACATAGTACCCCAACTAATGAAGGAACAATTTGTCCTTGGATCCCACTGTCGAGTATAGCGCCAGATTTCATTAAAATTAGACATGGGATTCTTCAGCTAGGGCCGGTTTTCTGTTTTTACGGCATGATTAATACGAAATTCAGTATTTGATTCTTCCTCTAAATGGTCTGAAATCAGAGCGGTCCATTGCGCTATGACGTGCCTCGGTCTTGTGTTTGCTCGAACCATTTTCCAAAGCCCGAAGTGTCCATTATTTTTTTCGCGGCTCGAAGTATTAGGGGTAGTTCCTTTTTTGAGACAACGTGCGAGGTGGATTTGAAGGAAGCTACGTCAAGCCTCTGCCGAAAGAGTCAGGAGCTAAACGTTTTCCTCACTTGCCAATGAAGGCTATAGGGCGAAGTCTTTCCTGCTATTTACTCCTAGGTGGGTGGGAATAGACGCATTCATAGTCTTCCCAAATGTTTTAACGCGTGAGCGTATACAATGAACCCGAGTGAAATTCGAATTCGGCCCTCTGATTCCTTAATCAGACACGCTACCCATTACTCCATCTTGCTTACACTATATTCGGACTATTGAATCTTTGTTGTGTTTACAACGTTTCGGCGAGTGTGCTTTCCGGCCTTCCTCAGGTGTATCTTGATCTGAGTAACCTACCCTTTATTTAATCTACGGGTAAAAAAGGGTATAATGGGTTCAGTTCGGTATTCCCTTAGCCTACCCAGATCAATATACACCTGAGGAACACCGAAACGTTGTGATAACAACAACAAAGAAAAGGACAATTTCTTTAGTATCACACACACACACACACACACACACACACACACACACACACACACATTTTTGAATTAATCGGTAACTATAAAAAAAATCAATTTTCAATTACTATGCTTAGATTGAAGAATTTTTTACCTCACTAATCAAGTATTATATATGCACTAATCGGATTTTGCTATATAAAATTTTTAGCGCACGAACTGAAAACGCATTAATATATATATATATATATAATTATTTATTTAAATATTATAACATAAATATGTTATAAAATCACTACAAAAATAACCATTTTATTTCAACACCTCCTGTGTCTTATCAAGTGATGAGGTATTGTTGGTTATATATATATATATATATATATATATATATATATATATATATATATATATATATATATATATATTTAAAGATATTTTTATGTTTAACATTCTTTTTATAGATACAAGTATTTAAGTAAATGCTCTGTTTATAATAAGCAGTATTAAATAACATAACACATAACATACTGCTTTTAAACTACAATCTTCCATGAATCTCTCACGTACATTCATATCTGCTCAAAGCGTATCCAAATGTAAACAAATGACGTCACACATTATGAAATGGACAAAGTCCGACAATTATTTTAAGACATTTTTATGTTTATACATTCTTTTTATAGATATAAATATTTAAGTAAATGCTCTGTTTTATAATAAACAGTATTAATAACATTTAACGGCCTGAAAATATTGTTTAATACTGTTTAATATAAGCAGAGCATTTTCTTAAATATTTTTATCTATAAAAAGAATGTATAAACATAACCGACAATTTTTCTCGATCAATCATTTTCCCTCACAAATATATCTTAACGTAAACAATGAGAACATATTGTGAAATAGATTAAGTCCGACAATTATTGAATATATTTTCTGTATATAATTTATTTTTATAGATATAATTTATATAAGTCAATACTCTGTTTTTAATTAAACGGTACTAATTTACAGAGGAAGTGTCTGGTTAGCAAAGTCAAATTACTGTTTTTAAACAACAAATTCCCCGCGATCTTTTTTCGAACGACCATATCTGCTCGAAGCGTATCTTCACGTAAACAGATGACAACATATATTATGAAATTGACTAAGTCCGACAATTATTTTAACATATTTTCTCTTTATACGTTATTTATTTTATAGATAAAGAGATTTAAGTAAATGTTCTGTTTATAATAAACAGTATTAACTACATTGACCGGCGTGAATGTTCAATTCCTGTCGAAGAACACATATTTTCTACGTTATTTTTCAGACATTTTCTTAAATAATTGTATCTATAAAAATAACGAATAACAGAATATATATATATATATATATATATATATATATATATATATATATACGCTACAAGCCTGGATCTGTTGGAGATCGTACCCCTAAGCTATCGGCGCACGGCGGAGAGAAAGGAGAATTCAAACGTGTATATATATATATATATATATATATATATATATATATATATATATATATATATATATATATATATATATATATATCAACAACAATATTGGAGAGAAATGTATGACAAAGTGGAAAATGTTGTCCTGCGTTCAAATCCTAAGGGACGAAACCTGTCACACGAAAAAATATCCACCTTGTCATTAATATATATATATATATATATATATATATATATATATATATATATATATATATATAGGTATATATAATTTATTTATTTAAACATTATTTTAATTGGATACTCATATTTGAGTAGATGTTCTCTTTTATTTATTTATTTATTTATTAAACGGTATATTTATTTATTTACATCTACCGGCCTGAATAAAAAACAACGCCTATTCCAATAGAAGTTAATGACACTTTTTTACAACTTCTTTCTCTTTTTTTCTCTCTTTTTCTTTTTTTCTTTTTTTGTTTTTCTTTATATACTTCTTGGTCTATCCCCCTTCCTATATCAAGATATAACTTCCGTTAACAGATTTAAAGTGTCAATGTCTAGATTTCAGCGAAAATTTAAATTTGAAACAATAGAAATGTTACATCTAACTCAATGCTGTCTCTCTACCCCCTACACTGCCCCCACTTCGTGAATTTCCTTATTACTGCCCGTCATAAATGTGTAAATTTATTTTCATTTTTTTCATTTCAACATTTGGAAATAAAATCTGATGATCCACTGTCCTTTAAAAGGGCTGTGGTGAAATAATTTATTATATGGAACCTTAAAGTAATCTGTTTTTATTTAAATTATTAGCTCTGATTTACATTGAGCTCTCTGGATTCTATCCTCATTGGGTCTTCCCATACGGATTACCTAGTTTTTCGTAAACTAAATATATATATATATATATATATATATATATATATATATACACACGCATATATATATATATACATATACATACATACATACATATATATATATATATATATATATATATATATATATATATATATATATATATATATGAAAGAAAAAGAAGAGTTACTTACTGTTGACCACACGTATAACTCTCCATGGTAGCAGGAAGGCTAGAATGAACACAAACTCCTCTATCTTATATCTTGGGAGGCCTTTTACAAATATAAGATCTACAATGAAGGAGACGATCAGGATCGTGGCATCAAACACCTGCAGGACAAAAGAAGAGAGAGAATTGTTAAAAAAAAAAGAAAAGAAAAGGTAGAACAAAGGCAACATGAAGCTGAAAGCGAAATCTCTCACAAACATCAAATCCTGCACTGAAGCGAGCAGTCTCACCGTCAACGACGCATCTGTGATCATTTACGCTAAGCAGACATGAATCTGAACGTCATTATCCGTGTTAACTATTCCGGACTCCCGCCAAATACCCCAACCTCCAAAATATCCTCATATACAATTGTATTCGAATTTCTTTTGAGGATGCCTTCTCAATTGTTACTGTTTTTGACGAATAATTTCTATTCAGTTATTTTCCGTCACTTTCTGTCCTAAATTCTTCGTATACAGATCTCGGAGAAATATACAAAGACTAAACCTCCATCGAGACTCTGTCACGCATATCTTATCCGCGAACGCCCGTTTTTCCTAAGGTTAGTTTTTTTTTTTTGTTTTGTTTTTAAGCGTATCACCCCAAGCAAGGCTGGAGGCCACTATCACGCAAGGGGTTAAAGAAGGGTTGGAGGAAGAGCAGATAGGAGTGTTAAAGGAGAGGATGTGGTGAAAGAGAAAGACAGTGGGTCGATCAAGGCAAGTGGGTTACAGAAGATTTGGAGCGAGAGCAGATAGGAATGAAGAATGAAAGGATGTGGAGAAGGGAAGTGGATAGATCAAGGCAACTGGAGATGTCGATTGACGCTACACTTAAACCGTTGGAGATATGTGCCATGCGTGAAACACGCTTAGGAGATCATGTATCTTTCGGTATATGACTAGCGAGGCAGATTTTTTTCCCGCAGTAGGTTGCCATTTTTTTCTGCAGTAGACCAGTTGCTATCCAAGGGTGTAGAACGCGGTCTGTCCTGGTATTTACCCATGACTGTGGGGGAGAAGGGTATTCATACCTTTCCCAAGGATATTAGCACGTAAGTGAATATCAGTCAGTTATGTGCCATGCGTGATACACGCTTAAGCGATCATGAATCTTTTCATACATGACTGACGAGGCAGATTTTTTCCCGCAGTAGGTTGCCATTTCTTTCTGCGGTAGACCAGATGCCATCCAAGGCTAGAGAACCTGGTCTATCCTGCTATTTACTCATAACTGGGGTGGGGAGAAGAAGAGGATTGATACCTTTCCCAAAGGTATTAGCACGTAAAAAGAATGTAATGGATTCGACTGGAATTCGAACTTTCAATCCTAGCCGCTATCCATAACTCCATCGTGCCTCCCGGGGTGGCTGCGGAAGTTAATATAAAGCCTAAACAACAGTTATCGACAAATGTTATATATTCGAATCTCAGTCACGATGACTTGCGCGTTAACACAGGAATTAATTTGGTTTACCCAATTTCACTCACAAGGCATTACTTGTCGCATGTTTTTCAGGCTCTTTTCAAACGTCCTGCTGCTTGGAGCGTCTCCCCACACTGAGATACAATCGTCAGGTATTTTCAGTCAGTACCTGACAATTGCATCGTGCATGAATCTCAGAGTTATGCTACCGTTGCGGAAAAATGTATTTCTATTATATATATATATATATATATATATATATATATATATATATATATATATATATATATATATTATCAATATATATATATTAATTTTATTATGCTCGTTGTAGTAGAGACTTTGTAATGGCAGTTACAACTATAGAAACGCCGTTGAACAATACTGATGTCAAATAGGGGATGCTCGACTTACAACATAGTTCTGTCGCTACGACGCGCTGTAACGCGATACATATGTGATGCGATATATATATATATATATATATATATATATATATATATATATATATATATATTCTCGCTTGACAAGGAAGCGGGTCCAGGCACCTTAACTCTACATAACTTAAAAAATTATGTTAGGGGTCTCGGCTCTCGCTTTTGAAACATGAGAACTCTTATGTAGCGAAGGAATCATATTTTTAAAAACTAAAAATATTATTATAATATATTATATATATATATATATATATATATATATATATATATATATATATATATATATATAATCGTCAGGCAACTAGTGCTGTTATTTTACTCGGCTATTTATATATAAGGGTAATAGCCGAGAAAAATAACAGCACTAGTTGCCTGACGATTGCACTAGCATGAAACAGACTGTCGCCTCTAAGTGCTGACTTCCATGTCCACTTTTATATTTACACACGCTCTATCTCTGATATTGAGCACTTTATCCCATAAATATAGCACACTTTAAGACTATATTTCTTTATATATATATATATATATATATATATATTTGTGTGTGTGTGTGTGTGCGTATATATATATATATATATATATATATATATATATATATATATATATATATATATATATATAACATGCACTACAATTCGAAAGATTGAGGCCATCCCTTTTAATTTTTTAATTTGGGTTCAAATGTAGTTGTTTTGTACTTTAAATAATGAAAATTATTTTACGTTGTTAAAACAAAGTGAGACATTTTTTCTTAAAAATATTATTATGACAAAAAGAAAAAAAAAGCATTTTATGATTAAATTTTGCTCTCATCAAAATCTCCTCCTGTAGCCTTGATTACTGCATCAAAATTTTGTCTATGATTTTGAGAGTTCTTTTTCATTTCTTTTTTTTTCAGCTTTCCCTCAAGTTCATCCCATGCTAATTCTGGGGCTTGCTTCGAACTTTTGAACTGTAGTGTATGTTAACATAATTATAACTTTAAAAGACACATGGGGCACATAAATATAATGTTTTGATAATAAGTCTGATCGGTTTGAAAAGGTGACCATGACAGCTGATGTCCATAACGACCTTCAGTCTGTTGTTAACTGGAGCAACGAATGACTTGTTAACTTTCACGCACCCAAAACTAAACTGATCTCTGTTAATCATCCGAGAGAATTTTCTCTGACTTCCATCAGCATGGCTGATGCTGACCTCCAGGAGAGCGACACGCTGTACCTACTTGGGTTAAGTTTCTCGGGTGACATGAAGTGGAAAGACTATATTAATTCCATTGCTAGGTCAGCTGCTTGGAAGGTTGGCTTACTGTGTTGTGCTAGACAATTTTTCTCTCCAGAATCCATATTTCATACCTATGTTTATCATTCGCCCAGGCTTAGAATATCGCTGCCACATATGGTTAGTTGCTTCTGCTATTCATCTAAAGCTCCTTCATGAAATCTAAAAAAAAAAAAAAGAATCTGCAATATTATTGGCTCCGATCTGGCATCTCGGCTTCAGTCACTTTCTCACCGCCGTAAGGTTGATTCACTTTGGCTTTTCTATAAATGCTTTGATGGTAATTGTTTAGATGGGCTCTTTTATTTCTGTCCCTATTTTTCTTTAAGTTTAATTCCCCATCCCCTCCCTCGTTAGGGGGTTAGTGATGTCAGTTCGACATCTCCAGTTGCCTTTATCTTTCGTGTGAGTGTTTTCGTATTTGTTGTTGTGTCTGAATGAGTGCGTGTCAGTGTGTGTGCTTGGGATGAATGAATGTTTTATACTATTTTAGTCCCGCATTGATTTCGGCCAGTGAACTGGTATTTCTGCCACATTTAGTGAGATTGTGGTTTTTTTTTTTTATTACTAACAATATTTTCTTTAGTTTCTTGTAAATATTTTGTATTCATTTTGTAAATACTCATTGGGGTTATTTTTTTAGAATTGTTATTTTATTCCCCTCTCGCCCCCCACAGACATTGAATTGTAAATATGGGGACCAGTTAGTATTTTCATAGAGACAGTGAGGTATTACGGTGGTTGTAGTAAGAAAGGTACGTATGAATGTGGTGTTTTGGCCTTGTGCCACATTTCTGTAATTTATACAGAATAAATATCGCTCTTCGCTACCGAAGATAAGTATCGTCAAACCAGGTCAGTACTTATATGGGAGACCCCTACTACCGGGGTAAACTTTTTTTTTATGTATGCTTTCTTTCTTTCTGTCGCTATTTTTCTTTAGATTAATTCCTCATCCCCTCCCTCGTTAGGTGGTCAGTGATGTCATTTCTCTGGTGGATTCGGAGCGCTTTTCGTTTCAGGTGTGATTTTCGTATTGTTGTGTTTGAATGAATGTGTGTTTCACTTAGTGCTTACTTTAATGAATGTTTTATATTATTAAAGTCCAGGATTGATTTCGTCTCAGTAACAGATGTTTGTGCAATAATTAAGAATTGTTGTTGTTGTTGATGTTGGGGGGGGGGGGGTGTTATTACTAATATTATTTTGTTTAGTTTCTTGTAAATCATTTTTGTACTTTTTTTAAAAATATTTATTCATTGGGTTACATTTTTTAAATTTGTTGTTTTATTCCCTTATACATATGGCGACTAGTTAGGACTTCATGGAGATTCTGAGGTTTTATGGTGAATGAATTAAGAACGGTAAGTATGAATGCGTTGTTTTGGTCTAAGGAATATTGTTGTATGTTTGGGTCAGTGTTTGTGGCCAGATAAGTTTAACGTTAACACAAATGAAGACTGTCCTTTCCCCATTTTGGCCTCGTGCCATATTTCTGTACATAACAGAATAAATATCGCTGTTCGCTATTGGGGTTTAGAATGTAAATTATTGTTTAATTCCTCTCTCCCCGCAGACAATGAACTGTACATAAAGGGACTAGTTAGGGCTTCATGGAGATTCTGAGGTTTTATGGTGAATGAAGTAAGAATAGTAAGTAAGAATGCGTTGTCTTGGTGTAAGTTATATTGTTTGGGCCAGTGTTTGTGGCTAAGTAAGTTTATTCATAAGAGAGAAGAAGTCCAACCTTCCCCACCCTACCCCACGTCCGCTTGTTCCACCGTGGTTCATTAGAATAAATCAAATTTTAGTCAGGTTTTTTGAATAACAACCATATCATATATTAAATAAATACCGTTATACATGTAATAGCTCCTTCCTATAAGCAATGCTCACATTCATTCCTGACCACTGACAATCCCTTTCTTCCTCATTTGCAATGCATTCCTGTAGTAAAACACTGCTACAAAATAATAATTATACATATAATAGCCCTATTCTATCAGTAACGCTTGCATTCATTCCTGACCACTGACAATCCTTTTCTTTACCACTTGGACTATAGCAAACCACAGTTAGATACTATTATTAATATAATTTCTTTCTGTCAATAACGCTGTCATTATTTCTTGACCACTGACATTCTCAGTTTTTTATTCCCATAATTATTGCTTCCTGTTTCGTTGTACAGCTGGAAATTTGCTGCGCCATTACAAATGTAAATATTATAGTTGATAAAAATATTGACGTGTTTGACTAGGAATTTATACGTGTGACATCCCAGGTTACATAAGTAGAGAAAACATTTTACGAAGGAATATGGGAACAACGCTTTCGCAAGGAAAAATACAAAGCCGAGAAAAGGGGTTCCTGAAGACATTTATTATTTTAAATCCACAATACGATGACGCAATTAATGAAAAGTAGCGGAAGTGGTGAAGATGTACACATGCGTCCCAGCATCTATTTTCGATGAAACTGATTGGTTATGACAAGCGAGCCAATACGTTTACTCCATTCTCCACAAAAAAATAAAAATAAAAAAAAGCGAAATATTCCGGTGACAGCTGACTGACTAAAAGGAAACCACCATTACTGACACACGATAAAAATGGCCGCTGAAACTCACTGACGCGCATGCGTATAGAGTAAAAACGAATCTGGAAGTCGGAGTGTTGGCGCATGAAAATAGTCAAAGAAAAGTCTCAGATTTACCACTGACATTATGGTTACGCAAATTCTTATTACCCATTCACCCTTTTTGCGCGTCCTTTTTCTCGTCTTTATTCCAATTTCACACCATATCCGGTCATTGGATTTTATCCTGACCATCAGATATTCGTGTTCCGGCAGACGTCGATTATGTTGTTCTAACGGAAACATGAGTCATTTTTTTTTTGAATGTCTCTCTTTTTTTCACTTTGTTCCTTAATGAAAAAAAAAAGAAAGAAAAAGTTTTACCTTGTTTCGTATGGCGAACGTATTTCTAACATTTCAAGAACGGACGCTGTTCATCACAATTCACGAAGCTAGACATAAATGCCATCATCATCACCATCGTCATTTCTTCTTGTTCTTCTTCTTCTTGTTCTTCTTCTTCTTCTTCTTCTTCTTCTTCTATTTCTGCTATGGTCATATGACCTACCAAGTCTGCGGGAAGACCTAATGCAAGCAGTGGTGTTTTGTTATGTCTAAATTCCATGATTTGTTTTATAACTCCCATAACATCACCAGCGTTACCTGGACAAATTTATTCTTAGTATGTGGTCTGTATTTACAATGTTTTGTATTTCTCTTAATATGGGATTTCCAGGGATTTTTTTTAATGTATTGTTGTGTTCCTTTTTTATCATTCCAAGCGCACCAACTATGACTGGTACTCATCTTGTTTTCATTTTCCCCATGTGTTTTCTGTTGGTCCATATCTGCTTCTTTGGTTAAGGCGGCGGAGAACTTTCAAAGGGGAATTAACAGGAGATAACTGACATACATTATACATGGCACGTGGTACTAGAACAGACTACCTCAGTGAGCGAAATAAAGGGTTCAGTTCGACATTCCAACCACCTGAAGAAGGCCGGAGCGTACAACGGCCGAAACTTTGTATTAAATATGGCGACAAAGATGAGGACAATAGTCCGAATAATGTAAATAGTGTACATAATACCTCATCTCAGAAATATAGACAGATACAGAACATATGTACTTGTTATTCGCGGAAACCCCGAATATTCACGTGTTTTTCTGAAGAACATATTTACAAGTTATTCGCGGAGAACTCCCTCGATTCGCGTAGTTTTTTTTCGATAGAACATATTTAAAATATTCTTGCATTATTTTCCTGTTATTTAAATGAATAATACATATAACAGTCCATTTTTAAGGTAAAAATTGGCAGAATTGTATATCTTCATTGTAAGAAAACAAACGCAAAAACATGCTTAATACTTGGGCTTTGTTCTTTGTTAGGGGCTGGGGTTTTAAAAGTGGCTTATGCTAAGTCTGGGGTGTGCATAATCATAGTTCTGTTTTTAGAATATGCTTTAAACTTTATATTTTGTCTTGTTACACATATTTTATACAGTATTTTAAATGGTTGTATCGGTCTATGCTTAATTAAAAACGGTTATTGTATGAATGGAAGAAAATTTACGCCAAGTGTATAATCACCAATACTATTTTTCAAAAATGTTTCTAAAAGGGTCTGAAATGTTTCTAAAGTGCCTAGGATGAAAGTTTAAGGTATATGGGGTTTTACAATCAAAATAGGTACTTATAAGCACTTTTAGGAGGTGTTACAAGGATTCGCGTTCTGTTCTGGTCCGTAACCGCTGCGAATTCGGGGGACTCACTGTACAGACAGAGCAATGTCTTTGAATGATTCTAGATTTATTTGTAGGCAAATACTCCAGAAAATAATCATAAACCTTAGACAATCATTACTAAGATTTCCAATTAGTCATTTTGACTTGCTTTCTTCTTCTTCTTCTTCTTCTTCTTCTTCTTCTTCTTCTTCTTCTTCTTCTTCTTCTTCTCCTTCTCCTTCTTCTTCTTCTTCTTCTTCTTTTGTTTCGTAGTCTTTTCTTACTTTCTCACATCTTCTTTTTTTCTTTTATTTCGTAATCTTTCCTTACTTTCTCGCGTCTTCTTCTTCTTCTTCTTTTGTTTCGTAGTCTTTCCTTACTTACTCACATCTTCTTCTTCTTCTTCTTCTTCTTCTTCTTCTTCTTCTTCTTCTTCTTCTTCTTTTATTTCGTAGACTTTCTTTACTTTCTCATGTCTTCTTCCTTTTCTTCTTTCGCTCTCATTCCCACTCCTCTTCCTATTTCTTCTTCTTTTCTCTCTCTCTCTCTCTCATTCTCTCTGCTTTCTTTTTTTCCTCCTTTTACAAAGCACATAGAGTGAATAACGGCTGTTATTGATTCATTGCTTCTTTTCTCTATGGGTTGCCATGTCTATTTTGTAAAGGGGAAAGCCATTTACAGATATGGTCCCAACGTTTTCTCGAAGCCGCGAGGCTCTTCACTTGCAATAGATAGCCAGCCGTATATCGAAAAACAACACTAATTCATCGCACCATAAAGACAGCTGTTGGATTTCGCAGTCCATTGGCCATACGAGAATGGCGGGAAACAAGAACGTGAAGAAAATGAGAAAAGACATTTACAGGAATCTATCTATCTATCTATCTATCTATCTATCTATCTATCTATCTATCTATCTATGTCAATTCATTAATATCTATCATTCTATGTCAGTTTATTTCGATGTATCAGTGTATTAATATCTATGTCAGTCTATTCATATCTATCTATCTATCTATCTATCTATCTATCTATCTATCTATCTATCTATCTATCTATCTATCTATGTCAATTCATTAATATCTATCATTCTATGTTAGTTTATATCTCTCTCTCTATCTCTCTTTCTATCTATCTATTTATCTATGTGTTGAGATCAATAAAACATCCTTCGTCGCCACCTGTTGAGATCAATAAAACATCCTTCGTCGCCACTGTTGAGATGTTGAGTGTTTCCACGTGAGTATATGGTAATAACGAACAAACACAGTCGCAGGGAAAAGTACTGGTATATTCAGAGAGGTATTTACATCAGAGAGATTAGTAGTAGAACGAACGTAGGTTAGTAGTAACCATAAGTAATAGTAATAAAGTCCAGCGGTATCTTCCGGTCGAGAAACGGAAGTGTAACTGATCACTACAGAAGTCTCACTCTGCACTGCACTACACTGCTACACTACTCACAGTCTCTATTTATACTGTTCTACTGTTCTATTTATAATAATAGGATCAGTCTATTGTGGTTGTGAAGATGGGTGCGCCCCAACACTATGTTATTTATTAAAATCTATCTATCTATCTATCTATCTATCTATCTATCTATCTATCTATCTATCTATCTTAAAACCGACGGACACACGATACACAAGGTCCCTCAATTGCATCTCATAGCTAACTGAATAACCACACAAGATAGCATATGTTCATGACTGTTAATTCAGCTTCTCTTCAGTTCTCTGCCTAGCTTGCCTCATAACCAGGGAGCTATTTCCCGGTCTATACAGAAAAAGCTGGATACTTTCCGGTCAGACCAAAGAGTCCCCCCATATATATATATACATATTTGTATATATATATATATATATATATATATATATATATATATATATATATATATATATATATATACCCCAGAAGAAAAAATCAACATTTAAATGCAATAAAGTTATTTGTTGAATCGTTGAATAAATATCGATTGTAATGAAAGATTTTTGAAGGCTTCGTCGCAAATATTGGGCATGTCGGTCTTCAATAAGTGCCTCTTGCTTTTCCTCTCGTTCTTCCCCACTTTGCGGCTGGCTCTCGACTTGTGTGAAACACTTGTCATCACTTTACGTCATTGATCCGTATTATTAATGCGATTCGCTCTATGTCGTGTGTTTGGCTTTTGACAAATGGTGTATGTTTTATTATTAATATTATTTTTCTCTAATGTTATTGTTCAAATTTCGTTTTACTTTCCTTTTCCTCCCTTTCTCTGTTGTCGCCATTCTTTTTGTTCGTTTTTGATTTCTGTTGTGTAATAAAACGAAATTCATTTTGGGGGGAGTTTTGGTTAGGGTGGAAGGGTTTTTTTTTGCTGTGTGGTCTGTTTCAGTAATCACATAATCGAATCTACTTTATTGGGGCCGGCTTTATCCGAAAACCATATAAAATGCTTGAGATTCGTTTTTTTTTCACTCCACCTCGTTCTTTCTTTCTTTCTTTCTCCTTTTCTATAAAATTATTTTTCTTTTTCTAGAATTTTTTTAATCTTCAGTCCTTGATATTTCCTTCCTTCTTTCTTTCTTTCTTTCTTTTTATATTATTTGATTTTTCTTCTTTTTGCATCTTTCTACATTTCTTTGACTTTCTTTCGTTTTATGAGATTCATTAGCATCATGAATAATTCTGTTCTTTCTTTCGGTCTTTTTCTGATATTATTAAATTTTTCTTGTAGCATGCATCTTTCTATATATCCTTTTCTTTCTCCCTTTTTTTCTTTCTTTCTTTCTTTCTTTCTTCAGTAGATTCATTTGAATCATGATTCATTGTAGTCTTTCTTTCTTCCTTTCTTTTTATTTATATAATTTTTCGTGTTCTTTTTCCATCTTTCCTCATTTCTTTTCTTTCTTTCTTTCTTTCTTTCTTCGGCAGATTAATTTGAATTATTAATCACTGCGTTTTTTCTTTCGTTCATTCTTTCCTATTCTTTCTTTTTGTTTTTCTTATGTTATTAATTTTTTCTTGTATTTTTTGAATCATTCTTTTTTGTTTCTTCCTTTCTTCAGGGGATTCCTTTAAATGATGAATCATTGTTCTTTCTTTCATTCGTTTGTTGTTACTTTATGTCTTTCTTCCTTTCTTTCTCGTTCTTTCTTTTTCTAATGTTATTTCCTTTTTCGTATACTTTTGCTTCTTTCTACATTCTTTTTCTTTTACAATTTCTTCTTTTCTTTCTTGCTTCCTTTCTTCAACAGATTCATTTCAATCATGAATCCTTATGTTCTTTCTTTCTTTCTTTGTTTTCTTTTCTTTTTTCTTAACGTTTCCTTTCTTTGTCCTTCATTAAAATCCATAAGACTGTCCATTTTACTACTGTTTTCTATCTCCTTTTTTTCTTTCTTTCTTTCTTTCTTTCTTTCTTTCTTTTTCGCTTAATATGAAATTATTTTATTCCCTCTGTTCTTAATTTATTTATCTCTTTCATTATTTTTCTTTAATTACCCCTTGACTTGTTCTTTCTTTCTTTCTTTCATTTTGTTTTATATTATTTTTTCATGCTCTTTTTCCAACTTTCTATATTCTTTTTTTTTATTTCTACTTTTTTTCAGCATTTTCATTTGAATGACGAATCACTGTGTTATTTTTTCCTTTCATTCTTTCCTTCTTTCTTTCTTTCTTTCTTTCTTATATTATTCCCTTTTTCATGTCTTTTTTGCATATTTCTTTCTTTCTTTCTTTCTTTCTCGCTTCATATAATTTTTTTTCATGCTCTTTTTCCAGATTTCCACATTCTTTTTTCTTTATTTCTTTATTTCTTCTTTTTTCCAGTATTTTCATTTGAATGATGAATCACTGTGTTCTTTCTTTCTTTCTTTCTTTCTTTCTTTCTTTCTTTTCCTTCCCCAATTCTTTCCTTGTACCATTCCGCCCACGATCTTTATAATTGACTTTTTCCTTTCTTCCGTTGTTCCAGTCTTTTATCAATTTTTCACATTTCCTTTTCAGCTTTTAACATATTTTTATTGTCAACTTCGTCATAAAATAACATCTGGTTCAATAGTGGTTTCAAAAACGCGACAGAGCGCAAAAGAACGACACATTGATTGTTCAATTGAACAAACAGATATGATGAAACGGTTTCAATTCCAGATGTTAACCATTGTCAGATGCCAAGATATGAAATATACTTTCTGTCTCGATAAATATTTCACTGCATTCTTGCGACAGAGTAATGCTTTACCCTGAGATGTGAGATCGAATTTGATTGAACGCACGCTTTCATTGGGTAATAGCTGAAGATTAAGTGTTGACTCGATGTTTAAAATGTATTCTACCAAGAGGGTGAACAGATTTACTACTATGTATTTACTTATGTATGTATGTATGTATATATGTTTCTCTCTCTCTCTCTCTCTCTCTCTCTCTCTCTCTATATATATATATATATATATATACCGTTCTATTCATATCTATCTCTGACATTCTATTAATATCTATCTATCTATCTATCTATCTATCTATCTATCTATCTATCTATCTATATATCTATCTATCTATCTATCTATCTATCTATCTATCTATGTGTCTTTCTATTCATATCTATGTCAGTCTATTAATATCTATCTATCTATCTATCTATCTATCTATCTATCTATCTATCTATCATGTTTTATATATCATGCTGTAATACATATGTACCCAATAAGAATAACGTTTATAATATAATAATAATAATATAAAAATATAATAATAATAATATATATATATATATATATATATATATATATATATATAAGGCTCAATAGTGTTTGAGCGTTTTATGTTATATTGTTGCTCTGTCTTGGACATGCAGCCCTACCTGCAAATTATCTATGATTTACGTTATATATATATATATATATATATATATATATATATATATATATATATATATATATATATATATATGTCTATGTATATATATATATATAGGTTGTCCATAAAGTTTGTGTGCACTTTAAAAAATTTATAATTTTATTTATATTTGTGATAGAAATAATCTGTAAAAAAATGTTATAAAGTTTAATGTATCTCGTTTTAAGTATAGCTAAAATAACTAATGTGATTTCAGGCATTACTGTAAATCAGTTGGCAAATGTTTTCCGTGAACTGCGAAATCGTATTACCCTTTGTATTGCTAATGATGGAGGACATGTGGAAACTTAAATAAAATTTCAATAAAACCTTAAAAAATATAGATTTACTTCTTTCTAATCCTTTTTACAAAGTATTTATTTCTATCGCAAATACAAATAAAGTTATAAATTTTTAAAGTGCACACGAACTTTATAGACACTATATATATATATATATATATATATATATATATATATATTGACCAGTAACATTATCTCTATCTCTCTCTCTCTCTCTCTCTCTCTCTCTATATATATATATATATATATATATAAAGAATGCTTTTTTGTAGTCATAATTGATAGTTTTTCAGTGGTTTGCTGATAATAGGAAATAAAAGCAAGTAGGATTTGTGGTAGAGGGCTCAATATCGAAGCAACAGACAGAGGCTTTATAGAATTAATATGAAAAAAATGTCCACTTATTCGTGGCTATATAGATATAATCACTCCTTAGAACAGATTAACTCTGTTTCAGCGAATTGTTATACCTATGTAGCCACAAAACTCCGAAGTAAACATCAGTTAATTGAAAAAAATAATTTTAATTCCCCCCCTCTCTCTCGCTCTCTCTCTCTCTCTCTCTCTCTCTCTCTCTCTTATATATATATATATATATATATATATATATATATTTGTGTGTGTGTGTGTGTGTGTGTGTGTGTGTGCGAACACTAATATCAATACGAAACGACGACAGTGTTTCACACTTAAGCGCCATTTTGAGTACAATAACCATTAGGATATTAAAATGCCTCATACTAACTATAATACCCCATTGACCAGAATATATAAAACGTCGAGCCATAACACCACACACATGACCTAAAGCTTGCGTTTAAACATAAAATAAATATTATATCGGTGTTAACCATAGTAAATATAACCACGTTTATATTTACATTCGCTCTGACCCTGATAATGAACAATTTTCCCTATAAATATAGCATACATTCAAATTCGTATCATATATATATATATATATATATATATATATATATATATATATATACTAGGAGCATGCCCGTGCTTGATTCAAAAATCGTACGATTCATACAGCAATCGCTATCACCTGACTTAAAATATTTTTGCCCTCCCTTGCCTTTAAAGGAGTGCCCTTTGCCGTTCTGATGTTGCTACATGCCTTACTTCTTGCCTATCTCACACTGCGAATTTTTTCTAAGCTCTATACTAAACATTAAATCTGTTACGAAAAAAGAACTAAACAAAATGAAGACAACACGATCAGCTTTAAAAAAAGGACTTGTAACTGGAAAAACCGAATGAAAAAAGAATGTTAACAACAAATAATTTTTCACACCCAACCCAGTTCTGCGGAATCAGAATCAACGTTGAGTTTAAGCAAGCGAATGAGCCAATTGGAGTAAAGTGACATGCAGATTTAAATTTTTCCCACTTGTGACGAATGCAGCTATTGATTTTTTTGCATGCTAGCGTGCTAGTTAACATTCGTGTCAGTCAGCTGTTGACTCTCACGCTGACCAATAGAATCTTCCTGCCCATTCGTGGCAGCCAGCTATAGGCTCTCACTCTGGCCAGTAGAAAATGGCCGCAAACTACATGAAAACTACCGCAGAAGCATGAAAAAATCGATTATTTCCACTATCGATGTGAGTTGGGAAATGCAAAATCGGCCCTAGCCTTTTTCACTAACTTGGAGCATGTGCATGTAAATTTTGGTGCAAATCCGTCGAAAATTGTGGCCATGCATTCGTCACACACACACACACACACACACACACACACACACACACACACACACACACACACACACACACACACACATCCTGCCTTATATATATATATATAATCATTTATTCTAAAATTATAACATGAAAATGTTACAAAATCACTATAAAATTACCCATTTTGTTTCAACACTTCTGGTGTCTTCTCAAGGCGGATTGTAACTAGCCTCTCTGCTCTATCGCTACTTCGATAGAACTTACCTTGACGAGATACATTCTTTGTTACCGCCAGGTCTTACCTTCCCCGCTAGGTCTCGCCATGCCACTTACATTATAGCAAACCACCCGAATAACATCGGTGAAAAGTAAGTTCTACTCGAACTGCTTCTTCCCGCGAACCACTTCTCTGTGAAGCAAACTCCTCTGATTGATGTTTCCCCGATCGCTACAATCCTAACCTGTCTAGGGTTAACCATTATCTTCTTCTCTTATCCTCATAAACTGCCTCAATGTAACCCTCTACCTCGAGTGGCCCCGGGCCTTATACAGTGTGAACCTTCATGTAAAATAAAATAAAATATTGCATATAACGTAAGATACTGACTGATCCTTTCCATGTACAATGCAGCTTCTCATTCTTTGTACCAAGTTATCACCATTTTTTCTATTCTGTTCATGTTTAGAGTTAACCGTTATTTTCCACTACTCTACCTCGAGTGGCGCCGGGCCTTGTACAGGTTGAAATTTACTGTAGAAAAAACAAAAAGGCTGAAGCAATTTTTTTTTAAAAAGACTTACCTCCAGTTTTCTTTTAAAAAAACGTGATCCAAAGCAAATCATCTTTAAAATTGTCTGGAATTAGAAAGAGAAATAAATGAAATCAATCAATAGATAAACAGAAATAAACTGTGGGAAAAAAAGTACAATAGAAAGCATATACAATCGTCGGACAAAAATAAGTACCAGTTTTGAAGGTATGTACTTATACCCCCGTGTGCAAATTAATTGAAACAACCACTTTAGTTTCGTTTCTTTCACCATACGGTGAGTTTTAGACCCACTGAAACGAATTTCTATTTTTTCTTCATCTTAGCTCATTTGCAGTGATGTGCAGTAATAGGAATCTGTTTTTTTTTTGTGTATGATGAAATTTGTTTGGCCTTGAAAAATATTGCGTCATCCGTGATTGTATCATTTTTTATCACGCCCAGACACTATTGTCTCAACTGTTGATTAGTTGTCCTACGGCCATTGTCTGCGATGGGCGTTACTCCAAGGGGCGTACGAAAATTGTAACACTATACGAATAAACTAGCAAGCCTTACCAGTGAGCAAATCAAAGTACTATAGATTGGCCCGGAAAGTCTCCTGATTTAAATCCAATCGACAATCTGTTGTCAATCTGAAAGGAAAGACTTCATGCAATGGTCATACGAGGTACTAATATGCGCACTGGGTCATATTTCATTGGAAAAATACGAAAAAATAAATAATAACGGAATTATTCGTTTTGTTTCAATTAATTTGCATAAGGGTGTAGCTAAAAAAAATCACTCTGCGACTTACGTGCGAAGTTCATTAGAAAATTATTCTACCTGAAGCAGTCACTTCAAAATAAGAAGCATACAAAATGATATTATTTATATAAACGACATTGTTACTATTAATAAACAAAATCTGTTTTGCATTTGTTTTTTAATCATATGCCGCGTTATCGTGTCAGGTAAATAACCTCCATCAATTCACCGCAGGAAAATTGGCCTTAGGGAAAGTTCATTGTAAAATGATAAAAATGAAACAATGGGTTCTAATTTTATTGATAACCGTACCTAAAAAAATGTTTTTAAACTATGGTAAAAGTAAATAATAACAGACATTATGCATTTTAATTTAATTAATTTAATAATTAAAACTTGGATTTTTTAATTACGTTAATCAATAAAATTAGAAACCATTAAAATTTGTCTAATTTTTAACTTTTTACGGTGATCTCTCTCCGGGTTGAACTTTTCTCGCGTTTATCTGATGACAGTGAACTTTCCCACGATGAAATTGATCGTGGTGAACTTAGCTGTAAACCAGGGTCATAACCAATGACTTAAGGGAAACAAATGATGTGATTTCTGTTATGTCCACTTAATTAAACAGAATCAGCTTTTAACAAAACAAAACAAAACAAAAGACTTATATGGACAAAGTTCGTCGCGGAATATGGGCTGTGCGTGTTAGAATTGTGTTTTTCTTGTTTTCCTTAGGAGGTGGTAAACGAGGGATTTTGTTGATTCGTTCTTAAGATTTCCTTAAGTTTTTTGTGTAATACAAGTTACCCTAAGTCTCAAGCGAAAGCTTTCAAGATACAACATTTTTTTCTTTTGTATCAGTAAATGCAAATAGACAAGATACCATGAAATCAGAGACAAAAAAAAAAAATGTAATTGTTGTCGCTGTAGGTAAGAAATGTACGTAAGACGTGAGACGAAGCCATGACTATGATTGCCTTTGTTTTGCAGTATTTCTTCACAAGTTTCAATTGAAGACGAGACAACAAGATTTTTGCACTAGAAGATGCAAACAGCTGAGGTATTATCCAATCAGGGAGAAAAAAAATGTAGTTGTAGTTATTGCACGGAAAAAAAATCTATGAATCAGTATGAGTTTTTCTTTGCAGTTGTTATATTTTAGAACTGCTTGTTCTTTTAATTCTTGTTGTTGTTGTTGTTGTTGTTGCTATGGTGGTGGTGATGGCGGTGGTGGTGATGGCGGTGGTAGTGTTGGCGTTGGTGGTGATGGTGGTGTTGACGGTGGCGGTGGTGGTTGTGGTGGTATCATCTTGCCAGAGAGTAATTTTAAGTGCCAAATTATCAAGTCCACTCTGGAGTCTGTGAGTGAAAAGGGCACTGTAGGTGAGTACTCTACGTACATCTGGGACGTTTTCGTTTAGGTGACGAGGGTTCTGTAGACGTTATGTGTACTTCCGCACAAAGTAATCCTTTATACCTCTGAGGTGCTGATGTGTCCGGGGATTTTACTCACATGACTTTCAGTACCATTTTTTATAATTTATATTTATTCTTTATAATGCAGGGATAATTGTCGTTTAAGTTTGCACGTTTATTATTATTATTATTATTATTATTATTATTATTATTATTATTATTATTATTTCCGTTGATAACTGGTGTGTACACATTTCTTTCCGGGTCCCAACCAGAGACCGAATGTTAGAAATAGTGGCATGACATTTTCCAGTAATGAATTAAAAGAAACAAAACACACACACACACACACACACACACACACACACACACACACACACACACACACACACACAGACAGACAGACAGACAGACATACATACATACATTTTACATAGATAAAGCCTTTCGTAAGGCATGGTCTGTACTCCTGAGAGAAAAAAAAGTTGTATTTCTTTAAGGCATGGGCTTCCAGGAATCCCTTCAATGAGTTACTGGAAAGTTATTATTATTATTATTATTATTATTATTATTATTATTATTATTATTATTATTATGTTAGTGTCGCATATTGACTAAGTCAATGTGAATTCTGTTCTTGTGGGATAGTGTTGACAAGACTTCTTACAATTCAAGAACCTTTCGGGAGAATCCTTGGAGAGTAAGAGATGGCAGTTCTCTGGAGTTTTAAAATCTTGGTATCAATTCCACTTCTTCATTAGTGCTTTTTCAGTTTTCTTGGTAGTGTCCCAATTATTATTATTATTATTATTATTATTATTATTATTATTATTATTATTATTATTATTATTAGTAGTAGTAGTAGTAGTAGTAGTAGTAGTATCTCCTTGGATTTCTGTTGTATACGCATTTCCTTCCGGTTCCCAATCATAGACTTATGGCTCCATGAAAAAAAGCTAAGATCACAAACATTTTACATAGATAAAGCTCTTCTTAATATGCGACCTGTACTTATGAGTACAGACTTTTTCATTTCTTTAGGGTATGGGCTAATATGAAATCATTTGCTAGGTCTGGTACTAGGAAAGTTGTTTCACTGTGTCTTTCTAGGCAGTTTTCCCCTTACATATTTTTTAAGTCTACCGTTCGCCCTTGCTTTGAATATTGCCGCCATATCTGGTCTGGTGATCCTACTATATATTACAAGGTTTTGGATAAAATTTAAATACTGTAATGTAATTTTTATATTAATGCGGGTGGATGTATTTTTTTCTAATTTTCATGAACAACATTGCTGATGTCATCAGTTCTTGACTTGTTATCAATTCTGATGACAACTATTTACTCCTGCCTTAATAACAGATTTAATAAGATCAAACTAGCAGCGGATATCAAAAAGACTTTCAAATCTGTTGTTAACTGGGGCAAGAAATAGCTTGTTAATTTTAATGCAACCAAAATGAAATTGCTCTTTTTTAGTCACCTTTTTTATGTCTTTCATCAGCATGGCTGATGCTAACCTCCCGAAGAGTTACTAGTTGCGTCTTTTTGGTCACCCACTGACATTAAGTAAAATGAGAAAGTTGTTTCACTGTGTCGTTCTAGACAATTTTTTCCCCCGCCAGAGTCTATCTTACACATTCATAAGTTTACCATTCATCCTTGCTTTGAATATTGCTGCCACAGCTGGTTTGGTACTCCTGCTATATATTTAGGAATTCTTAATAAAATCCAAAGAAGAATCTGCAATGTTATTGGTCCTGACCTGGCATCTCGCCCCCACTCACTTTCCTACCACCGTAATGTAGGTTTCCTGTCCCTTTTCTATAAATATTTTCGTGATAATTGTTCGGATGAACATTCTACTATGGTAGCTAGACTTTATGAATTTAAGCGCAGTAATAGCGATGGCCAAACTGACAAGAATATGGGGGAGCAAATTCAGCTTTCAAAGTACAGATTGTACAAATCGTTGGTAGTCTCCATTCTATTACATGGAGGTGAAACGTGGACTCTGTTGGCAGAAACAGAGAGAAGGATCCAAGCGTTTGAGAACAAATGCATGAGAAAACTCCTTGGCATTTTCTATTGGGAACATAAAACCAATGAGGTTGTACAGAAAAGGGTTGAATGGTTTGTAAGCCACCAGGAACCTCTTCTTTTCACTGTCAAACGGAGAAAAATGGTGTGGTTTGGAAATATTACAAGCTATGGCGGCCGGTGCAAGACAATCATGCAAGGCACCGTTGAAGGTGGACGTAGGAGAGGACGCCAACGCAAAAAACTGACTGGACAATGTCAGACAATGGACAAGTATGACTATACCAGAATTGCTGATGGCTGCCGTTGACAGACCATTGTGGAGGAGATTCAGTGTGGCTTCTGCATTCGGATCCCCACCCCTACGATTACAAAAATCATTGGGATGATGATAATGATGATGATAATGATGATGATGACAACACTGACGACAATGATGTTGACTGTGATGATGATGATGATGATGATGATGATGATGATGATGCCCAAACACTCTGCGTTGGAAAGTGGAAAAAGAGTTTCTTTTTCTGGTCCAGAAGTAAGCTCGAGCAAGTTATGTACAAGCGTAGTTATAACCGTCGAGCTCAATTCAGCCTTGCGCTGAGTTGGAACAATCAAAGAAATAGTTGATTTACTTCATAGGTGGGGGTTTTGGGATATATATTAGTTATTGATATCTTATATGTATTATATAACTATATACAGGGTGAGCCAAAAGTCACGCACCATATGGATAATTTATTAAATGTATAATGACTGTACAATACAAATCGCTGGTAGTCTCTATTCCCCTATATGGATGTGAAACGTGGACACTGTTGGTAGATACAGAGAGAAGGATCCAAGAGTTTGAGAACAAATGCATGAGAAAACTCCTTGGCGTTTTCTGTTGGGAAGATAAAACCGATGAGTTTGTGCGGAAAACGGTTTGAAAGTTTTGTTGCACACCGGAAACCTCTTCTCGTCACTGTCAAACGGAGAAAAACGACACATTAAAAGCACGACAGCCTGTGCAAGGCCATCACGGAAGGCACCGCTGAAGGTGGACGTAGGAGAGAAGGCAATGTCAAACAATGAACATGTATGACTGTACCAGAATTGCTGATGGCTGCCGTTGATAAACCGTTGTGGAAGAGTTAGCCTGGCTTCTGCATTCGGATCCGCCCTACGGTTACAAAAGTCAAGGGGATGATGATGATGATGATGACTAGATTGTCTCATCAATTTACAGTTAAAATGTCTAGATATGGTGGTTCAATTCACAACCGACGAAACAACCTGCTGCACACAACAACGCATTCGAAAAAAACCCGCTGCCCATTTCTGATCGCAGTTTTAAACGAACGAGTCCGATTCGAGCACCGACTCGCAAGGAAGGTACTTTCGGCGCAAGTATCGATCGCTGAAGTGAGCGCTTAGACAGGCCCGCGAGAAATACTCGTCGATTTTGTCTCCTTCAACCGAAATGACCGACGGGAACTGTGGACGGCAAACGACTAGTTAACGACAAAAGCAACAGACAACAATAGGTAACGTCAACGGACATGACAAACACGACTTGGCGGTAGCGGGGCGTGTTTAGTGCCGGCGGCGAGTGGATCGACTGAGACAGCTATCGACAACTACTACGGCGGCGGACAACCGGTACGCACGCACACTCGGCCCGTCGTTAAAGATGATGATGCCGCAGCGTCAAAGGCGGCAGCTGCTGATGCCGATGACCATGGCAATGCGTTTACGGATGAAATTTACGAGCGTCTATGCTTAGTGCAATCGACCGGTTAAAAAAAGATATCGAATGTACTTCGGTCCGCTTGCTATCGCAACATCGCGGGTTCTCCATCCACGATTAGGGCCCGCGTTCAACCCTTAGCCAGGGAACGTGCCAGGTGGGGAGTTTTATGCTAAAAGTTTCTTCTCTCGCACTTCTCGCTTGTGGAACTCTCTCCTGGATTCAATCGACTACTATATGAAAATAAAGGTATTTAAAATGAATTAAACCACGCAATTTAACTATTATTGTTTATATTGTTGTTGGTATACAACTCATAACATTTTTCTTGTCAGAATTTACCACATATATTTAGAAGTCTATAGGTCTGTTGCTTATGTAATATATTTACAGATTCTTGATAAAATCTAAAGAAGAATCTGCAATGTTATTGGTCCTCATCTGGCATCTCAGCTTCAGTCACTTTCCTACATAACATAACCGTAAAATAGCTTCCCTGTGCCTTTTCTATAAATACATCCATGGTAATTGTTCTGATGAATTTCCCGCTATGTTACCTAGACTTTATGAATTTAAGCACAGTACTAGCTTGGTGACATGGTCCCATAATTTTAAAGTTGAAATTGCTAGATTTAAGTTCTATGCTAAGAGTTTCTTCTGCCACACTTCTCTCTTGTGGAACTCTCTTCCGGCTTCTTGCTTCCCAGTTAACTTTGATCTTCAAAAATTTAAATAAAATTTCTCTTTTCTTAATGGTGTTTTTTTTCAGGTACTCTAACATTGAGTAACCCCTTGTGTCTTTAGTGGCTTTATTGCCTTGCTTAGAGTTAAATGATTAAATAAAAAAAGAAGGTATACTTCTTTTATATGCACAAATATATGTTAGCCATTTCTGCTATAAGCCATTCTACTAAGAGGGCTGATGTCAAGAAAAATATTGTTATTAAAATTGAAATTTCTTTTCTGACACCTTAATCACTCAAGCATAGACAGAAGTGGAAATTATGATATCAATATTATTAAGGCATTTTTTGGAAAGTCAGGATGATTTTTCAGCCAATGAGATTATTGTTATTTTTTCATATTATTTAGAGGTAATTACTGTTTATCAGTACAAGAGAGTAACTCAGACATTTCTAAACATTCCTTCCTTTTTTAAGTTAAGATCCAAAATTCATTGAAATCCTCTTTTTTCTCAACTGACTACTATATTAGAATGTAGAATTTAAAATTAGTTAAACCATGAAATTTTAAATATTAACTAATCTCGCGGGCTACAGTATGTAGTCTCGCGGGCCAAAGTGAGTAGTCTCGCAAAAACAAAGTGAGTAGTCTCACGGGCCACTGAGTAGTCTCGCAAAACCAGAATGAGTACTATCGCGGACAACAGTATGTAGTCTCGCGAGACACATTAAGTACTCTCACAAAACCACGGTGAGTAGTCTCACGGGCCAAAGTGAGTACTCTCGAAAAACCACAGTGTGTAGTCCCGCGGGCCACAGTATGTACTCTCGCGTGCCACAGTGAGTAGTCTCGCAAAACCAAAGTGCGTAGTCTGGCGGGACACAATATGTAATCTCGCTGGCCACAGAGAGTAGTCTCTCAAAACCACAGTGTAGTCTCGCGGGCCACATTATGTAGTCTCCCAGGCGACGTAATCTAAATTAGTGATCTCAGTTAAAAATATAAAATTTTATACCTTATATATATATATATATATATATATATATATATATATATATATATATATGAGGAGGAGGAGTAATGGATAGAGGCTCGGATTAAAGAATAAGAGAACCGAGTACAAATTCCAGTCGAATCCATTACATTCACTTACGTGCTAATACCCTTGTGAAAGGTATGAATCATCTTCTCCCCCAGCTATGGATAAATAGCAGAACAGACTGGGTTATGTTGCCTTAAATGGAAACTGGTCTACCGCAGAAAGAAATGTCAACCTACTGCGGGAAAAAAATCTGCCTCGTCAGTCATATCATATATCGAAAGATACATGATCGCCTACGCGTGTATCACAGATGGCGCATAACTGATATATATATATATATATATATATATATATATATATATATATATATATATATATATATATATAGTTAAATAACGAAAATCTTGGTAATCTGTATGGATAATCCCAAGGAGGATGAAATCCTGAGAGCTCAATGTTAAATCGGAGCGAATAATTTAGTTTAAAGAAAAAAACTGACCACTTTAAGGCTCCATTAGTAATAGTAAGTACCAGAGAATTTTATTTTTCTCTAGATCTTCATACTTCACTTTCAAAGTTAGACCTTTGAAAGAGAAGTCTGAAGATCCAGCCATATATAAAAGTCTCTGGTGAAATAAATTATTACTAATGGAGACTTAAAGTGGTCTGTTTTTTCTTTAAATTAATATATATATATATATATATATATATATATATATATATATATATATATATCAATTATGTAGTGCGTGTTCAATTCATATATTTCGATGTCTCATTATTACCTGGAATTTAACAAAAACTCACTTAAATGTCTACCTGATGATGGTCGTTCGAAACGACTGAAAGCCGGGCTAGTAGAAAAAATAAGACCTGATAAAACCGGAATTTATAAACAAGGATCATACCATTCATTAACGGATTCGAAGTTGATTGTATTTTATTATTAAATATTGTTTGCGAGAATTATTCTTGCCATATAATTAGCTTCATTATTTGTTTTTCGTATGAATCATTTACCTTATATATATATATATATATATATATATATATATATATATATATATATTAGTGAAGAAATGGTATTCTGATTTGATAAGTGACCAGGGTGGAATTTTTCAGCTTCGGCACTTGGAGACGTTACCATAACGTTGTGATAACGTTGGAGGCGAGAAGTCAGTTGGCGAGTTAAGAATATAGTCGATTGCATCTTAATGTCCCACCAACGTTACGCATCCACCAACCAAAATGCACCATGTCTACAATGTTACAAGTACCTTCCGTGTTAGCTCGGATATTTCAGAGGTTCCCCGTGAATAGAGAGCCTGTAAGTACTACAGAAAATTTGACAGGCAAAGACCATCCGATTCCGCGAGACATGTCGCCATAACGGAGAAATGCGACACTCTTCAATATCCTGGACGACGACAAGAATTTTTGATTTAGCTAACGTGATAACGCAACATATATTCAAATGTACTCGACTCCATTTTCTTTGCATGAACATAGCTTTTCGATCATCCTGATATCCAGTCAGGCTTAATCTATTCGAGAGAATTCTTATTCTTATATTCTAGTTAAATAATAATAATATAAAAAAAAAAAAAATAACAGGATATACGCTAAGTAATCTATCATTCTTATATTCCATTCGCAATAAAACCAAATGCTTTTCGTGATATCTCCTTCCGGAAGTTTCTAAGTTAATGCTGCCATTTTTTTATTGTGTCATTTGATTCCGAGTAGGCACACGTTCTCACCCCGGTGTGCCATGTTCTTTATACGATTTGCGCGATAATAGCTCTCCACGTTTTCCTATTTTTGCTCTAAGTAATTGTTCATCCTTTACTATCCATCTTTGATTTTGTGGTTCTTTATCATCCAGCAAATTAATCGGTTTTCCTTCGCATGTCTTGACTTCAGGGTGCCCTGTGAGTGTTGAATTCTCCAAGCTTCCTTTTCATATTATGTGTCGCTCAAAATTCCAGTTGTGTCTGAGTGTCAGCAGCAGTTTTTTTCTTTTCTTTCTTAGCAGTTTTCATCCTATTTAAAATTATCTTCTGTCTATTCAACACCTGATTTCGTGAATTACGCTCGGCTATTCTGTGGATGCTGACGCCAAAGTCCTCATTCTAGATACGAACATTATATTCTACGCCTGCGATGTGTGCGCGACTGCCCACGAGACTGGGACTGATCCGATGTCAACCCCACGTCTGCGTCCAGCGTACTTGATCTCTTTATTTTATCATGTTTTATAGTGTTAGTGTGTTGTGTATGAGCCTAAGAAAGGGAAGCGAGGTGCATGGGGCTGTGATGGTTAACTCTAGACTTGAAGGGGGTCAAGATTGTATGCATGTACAGCCGACCACTCGTATCCGAGGATAACCGTCTACTAGAGCGGCTAGCCAATCCCTGTTGCAGACGCTTGCTCAGTCGCATTTGTGTTTATTCAGCATCCAGAGCCCACCTGTGGTTTATACTGCAACTATGCTGAGAAGACATTAGAAGACTGGAAAAGAGCGTGTTACCTAGCGTTATCGACAACCCGCGGCTATGATGACTTGCACACAAGTGTTCCGTCTACCCAATTTCACTCTCAAGGCGGTATGGTTTTCGGGCACTTCCCAGAGGTGCCGCACGCTAGGATCGATCTATATATCTATAACAAATCGACCATGGTGAGATTCTAACCCGGGCCTCATAGCCAGAACGCGACATTCTAACCACTCGGCCACGTGCCCATCGGTCAAGATTGTCGTGATTAGGAAAACATCGTTGCCACAAAAGCAACAGTTCTTGGGAAGAAACTGTTCCAACAGAAGTCTCTTACTATGTCATGTGCTATGCGTGATACACGCTTAAGCGATCAAGTGTGTATTTCGATACATGACTGCAGAGGCAGATTTTTTTCCCGCAGTAGGTTGCCATTTCTTTCTGCGGTAGACCAGTTGTCATCCAAGGCTATAAAACCCGGTCTGTCCTGATATTTACTTTTCGGAGGAGAAGAAGAAGATTCGTACCTTTCCCAAGGGTATTAGCACGTAAGGGAATATCAGTTAGTTATGTGCCAAGTTAGGTGATCATGTGTATTTCACTACATGACTAAAGAGACAGATTTTTTCCGCAGTAGGTTGCGATTTCTCTCTGCGGTAAACCAGTTGCAATCTAAGGCTATAAAACCCGGTCTGTCCTGTTATTTACCCACAGCTAGTAGGGAGAAGAGGATTCATGCCTTTCCCAAGGGTATTAGCACGTAAGTGAATGTAATGGATTCGTCTGTAATTCGAACTCGGCTCTCTGATTCCTCGATCCAAGCCGCTATCCATTACGCCACTGTACCTCTAATCTTACTATAGGTCAAATTGGTGGCTATGATCAAAAGTAACCTAAAATCCGTTGTTAGCTGAATGTATTCTTAATTTTAACACTTCTAAAACAAAACTACTTCCTATTAATCATGTGAGAGACCCCTCTCTGCCTTTCATCAGCATGGCTGATGCTAACCTTCAGGTGAAGGACACGTTGCGCCTCCTCGAGATAACGTTCTCCTCTGACATGAAGTGGAAAGATTATATTGAATCCATTGTTAGGTTTGCTGCTAGGAATGTTGGTTCGCTAAGTCGTGCTAGACAATTTTTCTTCTCGGAATCTATCTTACATATTTATAGGTCTACCATTGGTCCATACTTTCGAATATTGCTGCCATGTATGGTCTGGTGCCAATGCTATAAATTTAGAAATTCTTGATAAAATCCAATGAATATCTGCAATGGCATTCCGGCTTCATTCCAGTTCCCACCACCATAATATAGATTCCCTGTGCCTTTTCTATAAATATGGCAATTGTTCTGCTGAGCTTTGCTGTACGGTAGCCAGACATTACGAATTAATAGATGTGCTAGGTTGGGAGCAAAGTCTCATCATCTTACAAAAGAATTGGCTAGATGTAACCGTAAGTTCTTTGCTAACAGTTTCTTCTATCACACTTCTCGCCTGTGGAACTCTTCCAGATTCTTGATTTCCAGTCAACTTTGATCTTCAAAATTTTAAATGCAATGTCAATCTTTATCTTCTGTCTTCTTAATTCCTGTTATTTTATTGTTCTCTCACCTCAATAATGTCTTTTTTCTCATATTCTCTAACACTGAGCAACCCCTTGCATCTTTATTGCCTCACTTAATTTAAACTCAGCTGGCCAGATCCAAGTCTCTTACTGATAACCGTTTCTTACCCACCAAGCTCTACCATAACTTTAGAAGCTATAAAATAGTTCTAAACAGAGTGTTTGGTGTAAAAATCCATATACAAATAAAATATATCTGTAAAAACAATAAGAAAATCTCTTATGCCAACATGTTTCACTTATTAAGGATGTTTATCAAGGTAAGTATCGACATTTTCTTTAGTAAATTTACCTTGGGCTCCTTAATGAAATTCAAAGAATCAGCAATATCAGTCTTGATCTGGTATCTCAGTTTCCCACCAACGTCATGTTGCCACCCTGTGTCTTTTCTATAAATACTTTCATAGTCATTGTTCTGCTGAAGTTTGCTGAATGGTAGCTAGACATTATGAACTTACTAGCTGTGCTAGAATGGGGGCAAGGTCTCGTCAAGTTACATTTGAATTGGCTAGATTTAACCGTAAGTTCTTTGCTAACAGTTTATTCTGTCACATGTCTCGCTTCTTCCAGATTCTTACTTTCCAGTTAACTTTGATCTTCAAAGGTTTAATTGCAATGTTAATCGTTATAGTTTTGTCTTTTTAATTTCTTAGTGGTTTTATTGCCTTGCTTCTAATCCAGAGATCCAGATATGATCACGTTTTTCACTTTTACGTGCACGTCAACCATAGTGTCATAAATATGCCGTTAAACAGAACCGGAAATATAATCTCGATCGGTGAAAAGATATCTAATTCGATTCTTAGACTGGCGCAGGAATTGGCTGGTTAACTTTAACGGCTCTAAAACAAAACTGCTCTCTATTACTCGTCAGAGAGAACCATTCCTGCCTCCCATCAGAATGTCTAATGCTCAACTTCACAAGAGCACCGCTTTTCGACTGCTTGGTCTCACACTGTCCGCTGACCTGAGATGGAACAATTATATTGAATCAATTGCTTCATCCACCGCAAGGAAAGTTGGTTCCCTGTGTTGCGCCAGAAAGTTTTTCTCGAATGAGTCCATCCTTCACATCTACAAATCAACCATTCGCCCTAGCATGGAATACTGTTTCTATATATGGTCTGGTGCCCCCGCTGTTCGCCTTAAGGTCCTCGACAAGATCCAGAGACGGATATGCAATGTGTTTGTTCCTGATCTGACATCTCGTTTACAATCGCTCTCTCATAAACGTGCCGTCGCCTCCCTCTGTCTTTTCTACAAATACTTTCACGGTATCTGCTCCGACGAACTACTTTCGCTAGTTCCCAGACTACATGAATTTAAGCGGGCTCCTAGGCTGGCATCACGGCCCCACCCTTTCGCTGTCGAAACGGTTAAATGTGGCCATCTCTTCAACTTCAGTAACTTCATGTCTCGCACTTCCCCTCTGTGGAATTCCCTTCCTATTACTTTTTTCCCTGATAGCTATAATCTCCAACTATTCAAATGTAATGTCAATCAACATCTCCAGATGCCTTGATCTATTCCCTGTCCTTCTTTTCAGCTTTTCCTCCATCACGCTTCTTTATACTCGCTTCCAATCTGTAACCCCTTGCGTGCTAGTGGAACCCCGCCTTGCTTGGGGTGAAATGCTTAAAAAAAGGCAAACAGACACCAACTTCTATACACTG
>OZ038514.1:40596497-40598997 GCA_964036315.1 Acanthosepion esculentum | reverse complement strand
ACATATCTATAAAACCACCATTCGTCCAGGCTTTGAATATTGCTGCCATATATGGCCCGCTTCTCCTGCTGTATATTCTTGAAGAATCTACAATTTTATGGGTCGTAACCTGGAGTCTCGGATTTGTTATGGTTATTGTTCTTGTTTCGGTTGCTGTACTCTTCGGTCTTCTTTCTCTCTGAATTTATGATCGCATGAGTTTTTCCTCTTTGATATAATAAATGCAAATACCAGTGTGTCACACTTTTCCAACTTTCTATCTATCTATCTATCTATCTATCTATCTATCTATCTATCTATCTATCTATCTATCTATCTCATTCTTACGTTGTTTCTTTCTTACCTCCTATCTATCCCAATCTCACTTTGTTTCTTTGTTTGTTTGTTTCTTTCTTTTCACTTTGTTTCTTTCTATCTATCTATCTATCTATCTATCTATCTATCTATCTATCTATCTATCTATCTATCTATCTAGTTTCTTCCCGTTGCTAATTTTTTTGAGATGGTCTGATATTGTTGAAATGCTGTCACCCATTAGCTGAGATATTTCTCAGAGAATATGACGTGGGTCTTGTTCGACTAGTATTTTCAGATGTTCACAGTCAATTGTGGATGGACGTCCTCTACTACCTTGATCAAAAATCGTATAACCTCCGTAGATCGTTTGAACCACCCTAAATTATGCATTACGGAAAACTAGTTTCTCTAACTTGGCTCCTGAGAGAAGGACAACCCTGAATTACAAATCAGGAGGTTGTTAAATTAGTAATCTAAACACGACTGCAATTGTACAGCAATTTTACATTTTTTTCCGTGTAATATCATAAAATAAATAATATCGGTCTATTTTATATTGGGCACTCTTTTAAATTAATTGTTACCGACGTTGTAATTGTACTGTGTTCGTTCTCATATATATATATATATATATATATATATATATATATATATATATATATATATATATATATATATATAATATTCGAAGAGGATAGTATCCAGATAGAACTCAATGTCCAGGACAGATTAAGAATATAATATAAAAGTCTCAAACACTAATATTCCATATATTAGAATATTAGTTTTTGAGCCTTATATATATATATATATATATATATATATATATATATATATATATATATATATATATATATATATATATATATATATGTATTTGGTGTATTTAGGTAGCATCCTTCTTTCATGCACAATTCATTGAATACGACAGACAAGGTACTTTGATTTAGTTTTTTATAAAATTTCTCATGCAATCTAATAATTTTTCCTCTTCAGGGGCTAAAATGATGAAAAGAAAAAATATTAGATCGCATGAAAAATTGTATAAAAAACTAAATAAAAGCACCATGTCTGCCGTATTCAAATGGGCATATATATATATATATATATATATATATATATATATATATATATATATCGTCGGGATCTCCCCGCATCTGAGCATTGGTATCGTCATCCTTGAGCAGGAGTCATAGAGGAGTGTGTGTGGTGGACGCGGCTTGGCCAGTCGGACCTTCCTGACAGCACGTCACAGATCCTCTTCATAGTGACGGTTGCACGCCCTCGGATGTTCCTATGCCGGGAAAGCCGATTTGCAACAACGTTTTCTCCGGTTTAAGGGGCTATGTTCAGATCTGTGTCGGATGCCTTCAACTGATTCTTGAAGCGTAATTTTGGGCCTCCGCGTAGTCTCTTGCCGCTGGCAAGTTCTCCAAATAGAATGATACGTGCGAGGCGAGTGGGACGCATTCTGGACACATGACCCGCTCAGCGGAGGCGATGTTGAAGAATTGTAGAATTGTAGCCTCGATGCCAGGGAGAGATGTCCGAGAGACGATCTCGTTGTTGGTGATGCGGTCCTCCCGACTAATGCCACGGATACAAAGTCCACGTCTCGCAAGCCTACAGAATTGTATTGAACCCTCTTTTAAATTAAATGTTACGAACGTTGGAATTGTATTCTATTCGTTCTCATTCTACCTGGATATATATATATATATGTTTTATCATTTTACCTGGATATATATATATATATATATATATATATATATATATATATATATATATATATATATATATATGTTTTATCATTTTACCTGGATATATATATATATATATATATATATATATATATATATATATATATATATATATATGTTTTATCATTTTACCTGGATATATATATATATATATATATATATATATATATATATATATATATATATATATATATATATATATATATATATATATGTTTTATCATTTTACCTGGATATATATATATATATATATATGTATATATAAATAAAAAGGAAAGAACAGTAAGATATAAAATCCGGTGTTCTTATAGATATTTTTATTTTTACACAATAGTGCTCTATGTAAATTTAAATTTACAGAGCATTAATATTATATATATATGTTGAAATTGTATCTTATTCGTTCTCATTTTACCTGGATATATATATATATATATATATAT
>OZ038514.1:40538997-40593997 GCA_964036315.1 Acanthosepion esculentum | reverse complement strand
TCTTATTTTCTTTCTTTATTCCTTTCTTTCTTTCTTTCTTATTGTCTTTCTTTCTTTCTTTCTTTCTTTATTCCTTTCTTTCTTTCTTTCTTTCTTTCTTATTTTCTTTCTTTATTCCTTTCTTTCTTATTTTCTTTCTTTCTTTCTTATTTTCTTTCTTTATTTCTTTCTTTCTTTCTTTCTTTATACCTTTCTTTCTTTCTTATTTTCTTTCTTTATTCCTTTCTTTCTTTCTTTCTTTCTTATTTTCTTTCTTTATTCCTTTCTTTCTTTCTTATTTTCTTTCTTTCTTTCTTATTTTCTTTCTTTCTTTATTTCTTTATTTCTTTCTTTCTTTCTTTCTTTATACCTTTCTTTCTTTCTTATTTTCTTTCTTTATTCCTTTCTTTCTTTATTCCTTTCTTTCTTTCTTTCTTTCTTTCTTATTTTCTTTCTTTATTCCTTTCTTTCTTTCTTATTTTCTTTCTTTCTTTCTTATTTTCTTTCTTTCTTTATTTCTTTATTCCTTTCTTTCTTTCTTTCTTTCTTATTTTCTTTCTTTATTCCTTTCTTTCTTTCTTTCTTTCTTATTTTCTTTCTTTATTCCTTTCTTTCTTTCTTTCTTTCTTATTTTCTTTCTTTATTCCTTCCTTTCTTTCTTTCTTTCTTCTTTCTTTCATTGTTTATTCCTTTCTTTCTTTCTTTCTTTCTTTCTTTCTTTCTTCCATATAAGTCTGATCAGATCGATCAGGTCAAATTGATTCCAGATCTCAATAATGGCCTACCGTCTGTTGTTAACTGGAGCAAAGAATGGCTTGTTAATTTTAACATCCCCCCTCCCCGAAGCAAAACTGCGCTTATTTAATCATCTGAAAAACCCCTTTCTGTCTTTTCGTGGTAAACTTCTAAAGAGTGACTCGTCACGCTTTCTGGGGCTACCATTCTCGGCTGATATGAAGTGGAAAGATTATATTGAATCGACTGCTAAGTCTGCTGCTAAGAAAGTTTCTTCACTGTGTCGTTCTAGACAATTTTTACTCTCCTAAATCTATCTTACATATCTATAAAACCACCATTCGTCCAGGCTTTGAATATTGCTGCCATATATGGCCCGGTTCTCCTGCTGTATATTTAGAGATTCTTGAAGAATCTGCAATTTTATGGGTCGTAACCTGGAGTCTCGGATTTGTTATGGTTATTGTTCTTGTTTCGGTTGCTGTACTCTTCGGTCTTCTTTCTCTCTGAATTTATGATCGCATGAGTTTTTCCTCTTCGATATAATAAATGCAAATACCAGTGTGTCAGTGTGTCACACTTTTTCAACTTTCCTCCTAGAGCTTGTAGCCCAACATATCATACCATTTTGGAATCAGGCCGACGCCATGAGCGAATTAAAAACATTCCGGGCTGAATCCGGATCCGCAATCCTGAAATTTTGGATTCCCAAATTTTCATTACTACAACTGTTTTTGGATTCCACCATATTGGCTTCTACTGATAAAAACAATTAAAGGGACACAACTCTCTAACTTTCGATAGCTCATTTTCAGATGAAAAAAATACTGTTCCCAAATTACAGTGTTTCAAAATAAAATTCTCCGTGTTCAATATTTCTGTAATTTCGAATAGCGAGTTTTATCAGCTTATGCTGTTTTCCCTATATATATATATATATATATATATATATATATATATATATATATATATATATATATATATATATATATATATATACGCCATAGCCCAATATATCATACCATTTTGGAATCAGGCCGACTCCGCGAGAAAATCAAAAACATTCTGAGCCAGATCCGGACCCGTAATCCTGAAATTTTGAGCTTTCAAGTTTTCATTACTGCGATTATTTTGGGATTCCGCCATCTTGGATTCTACTGATAAATTAAATTGTCTTATATCTATACGTATTTTTGTAAATTAAAAAATAAATACTATTCATTTTACTGCGTTTTTTATCATTCTATATTAATTTCAATTTCATGATGGTTTTTTTCTTTATGCAAGGGAGGCAACGTTTCTATTTTCCTATTTATTTATATTTTTCACAGACAATTTATCCTAGATCGAAAACTACGGAATGATACTTTGATCCTCGGTGGAGTACACATATGCTAAAATGATCCGAGGTAGGATGCACACATACTACACTTGGCTGAAGTACCGAGCTATATGTAAATGATTCACAAGCAGTGAAACAAGTAAAGAAATGAAGAAATAAATAAATAAATAAAGAAAGAAAGAAAGAAAGAAAGACAGAAATAAAGAAAGAAAAGTAAACAGAGGAACAAGCGAAGAAAGAAAGAAAATAAGCAGAGGAAGAAGCAAAGGACGAAAGAAAGAAAGAAAAAAGGGAGAAAGGAAGGAAGAGATATAAAGAAGCAAAGAAAGAAAGAAGATAGAAATATGAAACAGAGAAAGAAAGGAAGAAGCAGAGAAAATAAATAAATAAAGAAAGAAAGAAAGAAAGAAGGAAAGAAAGAAAGAAAGAAAGGAAGAAAGAAATATGAAACTAAGAAAGAAAAATAAAGTAAAAAACAAAGAAAGAAAGAATAAAAGAAAGGTAAAGAAGCAGAGGAACAATCAAAGAAAGAAAGAAAGAAGAAACAGAGAAACAAAGAAGGAAAGAAAAGGAAGATGAAACAGAGAAACAAGCAAAGAAAGAAAGAAAGAAAAAGAAAGAAAAAAGAAAGAAAGAAGGAAAGAAAGAAAGAAAGAAAGAAAAAGAAAGAAAGAAAGTAAGAAGGAAACAGAAAGAAGGAAAGAAAGAAAGAAAGAAAAGAAATAAAGAAAAAGAAGCAGAGGAACGAGCAAAAAAAGAAAGAAAGAAAGAAGGAAAAGAAAGAAAGAAGGAAAGAAAGAAAGAAAGGAAGAAAGAAAGAATAAAAGAAAGGTAAAGAAGCAGAAGGAACAATCAAAGAAAGAAAGAAAGAAGAAACGGAAAAACAAAGAAGGAAAGACAAAGGAAGATGAAACAGAGAAACAAGCAAAGTAGGGAAGAAAGATGAGAGAGAAACAAGCAAAGAAAGAAGGAAGAAAGATGAAACAGAGAAACAAAGAAAGAAAGAAAGAAAGAAAAAGAAAGAAAAAACAAAGAAAGAAGGAAGGAAAGAAAGAAAGAAAGAAAGAAAGAAAGAAGGAAGGAAGGAAAGAAAGAAAAAGGTGAAACGGGTGAAAGAAGAAAAACGAAATTGAGAATGATAAATGAATAAAGATCAGAATGGGGAAAAATCGGGAATCTGTGAAAACGAAAGAAATTCGATATTCGATGACTGCGAACGTTGTGATCGACATTTCAACTTTGATTTTTCTCGTCAGTAGTCACGTGACCGGCAATCGAGTCTGTTGCGTGCGAGACTTTGTCGATCGTCGGTAATTATGAATGGGAAACAAAGAATTTACTTCATTAAATCGAAAATTAAAGTCCCGTCGCTTGAGTGAAAGATTATCGTCAAGAATTTCCGCTTGATTGCCAATCGAAATTGAAGTTTTATTTTGGGGTGAAGACCTGAATGGCAAATGCGAGACGATCGTTAGAAAAGCGTTGGAAATAAAAATTTCACCAAGGGAGAAAAGGAAGAGAGAAAAATGTCAACAGTTTAATAAATTGGGTTAAAAAACGCGTTATTTCCACGTTTTATTTACTTTGGGCAAGTCTGTCTTTTATGGTTTTATCTTAATTCCACTCTATCTATCTATCTATCTATCTATCTATCTATCTATCTATCTATCCCATTCTTACTTTCTTTCGTTTCTTTTCTTTTTTTTCTATCTTTCTTTCTTATTTACCTTTATTCTCTTTTCCTTTCCCACTCTGTCTTATTTAGCATTTATTCTCCTCTTCTTTCTTTCTTTCTTTCTTTCTTTATTTCTTATTTACCTTTACTTTTTCCTTCTTTATTATTGCCCCCTTTTTTATTCTTTTTTGTTATTTCCTTTTTCTTTCTTATTTTTTCATTCATTCATTCATTCATTCATTCATTCATTCATTCATTCATTCATTCTTTCTTTCTTTCTTTCTCCAAAAGTAATTAGGATTACCTTTGTACGTCACATAGTTAAAAAAAAAAAGGTGGAAAATAACATGTTATGCCAATCTCAGCTTCAAGATTGTGTTGCGCCAGTCTCAAATAGGGATATTTACTTAGTTTTAACTCAGCACTGTAGCTGTCACCCATTTATTTCGTGAGATAATACTAGCACCCTATTTGGTCAACATTCAGTCCTTTAGTGATGGGTCTGGAGTGACCTGCAAGGCGCAGGCCTGGGTGAATGCATATGCAGGCCGTGTCCTGCCCAAACTACATTGCCCGCTAGCACGACCTTACCGATAAGATCCAAAGCAATGCAGGGCATTATAGTTGGAGACGACTGCAAGAGTAGCCGGAATATTGTCAGGGTTGACAGGCAACTGCCATCGCGACCCCACCACGGGTTTTCAATATGGATTTACTTCAACAACATTTTCTGTGTTTAGATATTATCGAATGTTTAAAATCAGGCTGTTCCTTCTGCTCAATGGACTGCTTTTCTGGGATCTCGAAGTCACTGGTTATGAGGCGCTAATTGTCTGTCCTCGTCAGTTCTCCGGCTTGGTGCCGCGTTTAGTTGTCAGAGTTGCACGACACTGGATCATTTTATAGACAGTGTCAGCTTCTCTCCATAATTACCCATGACTATGACAATATTTGGAACCTATACAATGTACGTATATAAGCATTGTATACATTACGAATGGGTTTATATTACGAGTTTTAAAATCAGGGTTTTTCTTCCCCCTACATGGACTGCCTTCCTGGGCTGTCAAAGCCTCTGGTTATGAGGCGCCAGTTGTCCACCACCGCCCGTTCTTCGGCTTGGAGCTGGATTCAGTTGAATATGATCATGTCATATACATTCACTATCATATGATACTATATCATTTTATAGACCGTGTAAGCTTTTCCACATAATCACACCCGGCTATGGAAACCTTTAGAACATATATAAAGTAGGTATATAATGATTATATACAGTATGGGTAGGTTTACATTCCGTGTAGTCAAAGAGGATTAAAATCAGGGTTTCCCTACTACTAGATGGACTACCTTCTTGGGTTGCCAAAGAAACTGGTTATGAAGCGCTAGTTGTCTGGCCTCGCCCCTTTCCGGCTTGGAGTTACATGATACTGAAGCATTTTATAGACATTATGAGATTGTCACCACTATCACATTGACAACATTTGAAACATATACAATGTACATATATAAACATTATATGCCGGGTGTAACAGCAAAATTGTCCAATCGTTAGATTATGATTTGAATCGTTGTATCTTAGAAACGGTTAAAGATATCTTACCGAGGTTTTTATAACCCTACTGGACTCTACTTTGGACAATAAGAACGTATTTATCTCGAAGTTGAAATGATGAACCCTGTTGTGACCTCCTGATCCAGTTTTCCTCTCTACTGTCCCCTCTTTTTTAAACTTATTCACCGTTCTCTTGATGGTTCTTGAATGGACTTTGAACATGGAAGCCATAGTAGACTTATAGCATTGATAGCATTCCTGAAGACCTGAATGATATTTTCCTCTCACCATTGCTCAGTTGGGAAGACTTTATGGGGCTGATACAAAATGATTTTAACCTGTCCTCATTCTGAATGAATAAACTAAAAGGGTTTTTCAGCGATTCTTACGACAAATGGAGTTAAGGTGGCTAAACATCTTATCTGAAAACCTGGGAAATCAGTTCAAATAGTTTAGTGTTTTTTTCTTTAGATATTAAACCTTTTTGTCGATGGACAATTATCGCATGCTGTTACATGATTTGAACAATTTTACACCCGGTACATTGCGTGTAGGCTTGCACGGTGTGTGTAGACAGCAAATGTTTGAAATCAGGGTTCTTCTTTCCTTACGGTAGAAGACAAAAACAAGAAGTGGAATCGGGGATAGAAAGATTGAATTAGGTTAATCTCTGGTTGTGATATTAAGATTAAAGCAAGGCACAAGGTCTAATTATGGAGCCCTAGAGAAATAAACAAAGTACACAAGGTCGCATCTGTTGGAGAAATTTGCTATTTTTTCCTAAAGCAGTTCGAGTCACAAACATGACCACATTCAGTCAGTTATGTGATATACGCGTAGGCGATCAGGTATCTTTCGATACATGACTGACGAGGCAGATTTTTTTCCGCAGTAGGTTGCCATTTCTTTCTGCGGTAGACCAGTTGCCATCAAGGTCTGTCCTGCTATTTAGCCATAGCTTGTGGGGGGGGGGGTAGAAGAAAAGGGATTTATGAATTTCCCAAGGGTATTAGCACGTAAGTGAATGTAATGGATTCGACTGGAATTCGAACCGATTCGTCAATCCGAGCCGCTAACCATTACTCAACCGTGCCTCCTATGACCGTATTGCATGAATAAATAATAAATTGTACTTACGCCAGCTACCAGCACAGCAAGAATTGAAATACTAGCCAAGTGAAAAGCATGTCCAATTTCCTCCTCTAACGTGTGATGCCCGGGTAGTCGTAACTGAATTCCCCAGGAGTCCATGCTTGGATCCTGATCCGAACTGGATGCGCGTCTGTTTCGATGTAGTGGACGGGTAGTATTAGGCACCGAAGTATTTTTTGGCCATGTCATAACGGCATCGAGGACTTTCTCGTAGATATAAAATAGGTCATCTTCCAGGTCATTTATATGGGCCGGGTATTTCTGTCTTAGTTTCACGATAAAACTGTCGCTTAGTTTCTCAGTTTCGTGAAGAGTGTCTGCAAAGAGAAGTAACATTTCATAAATAAAAAAATAAAATTAAAAAAAACAAAACAAACAAAAAAACAATTATCTTCAATCAGTTGTTAACTGAGGCAAGAAATGGCTTCTTAATTCTAACGCCTCCTAAAAGAAACTGTTCTCTTTTAAACATCTTAGAGAGCCTATTATTTTGCCTTGCATCAGAATGGCTGATGCTAACCTCCAGGAGAGTGACTCGTTGTGTTTTCTTGGACTAACGTTTTCCGCTGGCATGAGGTGTGAAGATTATATCGAATGAATTGTTAGATTTACTGCTAGGAAAGTTGGCGTCGTCTTATAGATTTTTTTTCTCGCCAGAATCTATCGTACATATTTATAAGTCTACCATTCTTGCATGGATCGAATATTACTGCTGCAACTGGTCTGATAATTCTGCTATGTTTGGTTTATTTTGTTTTACGGTATAGCAACAACTCAATAGGTTATTTAATGTTAACAAGATTTTTAGAATATGAATAGAATGTGTATACTTTGTAAGAAATCAGTTTGTAGATCAGGGTTTGTGTTTATTTTATTTTATGGCATATTAACACATCAATGGGTTATTTAATGCCGACAACGTTTTTAGCATATATTCGTATGAAAAAAAAATGTATTACTTGTAAGAAACCAGTTTGCAGATCAGAGTTTGGGTTTGTTTTGTTTTACGGCATATCAACACTTTAGTGGGTTATTTAATGCCGACAACATTTTTAGGATAGGTTCGTATGAATAGAACATGTATTACTTGTAAGAAATCTGTTTTCAGGTCGGGGTTTTGGGTTTATTTTGTTTTAAGGCATATCAATCTCAATGAGTTATTTAATGCCGACAACATTTTAGGATAGGTTCGTATGAATAGAATATGTATACTTTGTAAGAAGTCAGTTTGTAAATCAGATTTAATTGACGTATCTTTGTAAAGAGTTTTTTGCCGAAAATATTGGAACTGGTAATATGGTATTGGTAATATTTTTTCAAAAATGTATTTTTGGCATTTTTATTATAAAAATCTATTTTTGCATTTTCATAGTTTTTTTTTTTATCCCAGTTTGGGAGGTTAACTATTTGCCAATAGGTGGGACTGTAACAGGTTCTACGACCCCAGGTCAGGGTGGACCTGGGAACAATAGCAGATAAAGGATGGTTTCACACTCCACAAAACCTCCCTATCAGAGGCCTTGCTGCCAGATGTAGTTTTTTGTCATACCCAGGACGACATATATTTACAGATTGTTGTTAAATAGAGAAAAGAATCTGCTATGTTATTGGTTCTAACGGAAAGGGACTTGTGGAGAGCCATGATCGCCAACGCCATAAAGGGATATGGCGCATAGATGACAGTAAGACTGTTGTGTCACTATTTTTTTTGCTATTTGTTACTACATCATCCAGATACTTACATGTATTTAGGCTTACAGCCACATCAACGTTGAAACTCCGTTTCACATACGAAGTTAAGCAACGTCAGTACCTAGATGAGTGACCGCTTGGGAATACCAGGTGCTGTAGGCTTAGATCTACGATTGGTTAGTGTATAATTGCTCGGAATTGTTAATCGGAGAGTCGTGTTCCAATTTCAGTTGGGTTCGATATATTATCATACGCGGAAATACCCTTGGGAAAGCTATGAATCCGCATCTTCTCCCCCAGCTATGGGTTAATTAGTAATATTTATATCAGTAAATCCTTATTAACGCCAAAATAATAATAATAAAAAAATCTTAAAATCTCAAAATATTTCCTGGCTTTAAATAACCTGAAATGAGTTCATAATACGTAGAGAACGAATAGTTAGAAAAAAAATTCTATAGCTGCTTAACCACTGTTTCATTATCTAATCCAGGAACTGAATAAACGACCACTAGGTGGCAGTATTATATGTTTTACCAGCTTCCGCACTGCCGTCTAGAATGACATCAGTGGGGCATTATGGGAGTCTTTCTATTGAATATAAGATCATTTTCACAATAAGGTTTACCTTGTACAAGGCCCGAGGTTACGAAAAGAGGTAGTTTATATGGATAGGAGAGGAAGATAACAGTTCACTCTAGATTTGAACAGGTTGAGATTGTAGTGAGCGAGGAATCATCTTCCTGGGAGTCTGCCCCACAGGGCAGGGGTTGGTGGGAAGAGGCTGATCGAGTGGAACATATATCTCACCTGAGGAAAAGAAAGGGGAATCGACACAATGTGCGTGGTAGGGCAGGTCAGGAATGAATGCAAGCATTACTCATAGAATAGGGCTATTATATGTAGAATTATTATTTTGTAGCAGTGATTTACTATAGGAATGCATTGCAAATGAGGAAGAAAGGGATTGTCAGTGGTCAGGAATGAATGCAAGCATTACTGATAGAATAGGGCTATTATATATATAATTATTATTTTGTAGCAGTGTTTTCCTATAGGAATGCATTGCAAATGGGGAAGAAAGGGATTGTCAGTGGTCAGGAATGAATGCAAGCATTACTGATAGAATAGAGCTATTATATATATAATTATTATTTTGTAGCAGTGTTTTACTATAGGAATGCATTGCAAATGAGGAAGAAAGGGATTGTCAGTGGTCAGGAATGAATGCAAGCATTACTGATAGAATAGGGCTATTATATGTATAATTATTATTTTGTAGCAGTGTTTTACTATAGGAATGCATTGCAAATGAAGAAGAAAGGGATTGTCAGTGGTCAGGAATTTTTAGGAGTCTTTTACTATAGGAATGCATTGCAAATGAGTAAGAAAGGGATTTTCATTGCACAGTTATTAATGCAAGTATTACTGACAGAATGGTGCTATTATATGTCTATGTGTATATATAAATCCGCAAAAAAACCCTTTCCAGGATTTTTTTTTTCTAACAAGGTCAGATTCTTAATGTTAGGAAGAAACCCGACAGCGAAATCTCCACTTAAACGCGCTTAAATTCGAGACGCTGTTCATATAAGGGCCAACGTTTGTTAACTGCGCAGACAGAACTACTTGCAAATCGTGTGTGTGTATGTTTACGTCCTTCGTTCAGAGCAGAAATGATCGTGAGCTGTCAGCGGGTTTCTCATGTTATTCTGACAATCAACAAGGGATTTTTTAATCATTTCAATAATACGTTGATTGATGATTCCTGGGAAAGAACGTCTGTACATTACGTGATCGAGACCGAATAACTCAATACCGCCGACTTAACAGCGCCGTGTGAATACTGCCGATTGAGCGCCGGAACGACTCAGGACTGAGCCAATCTCAGCAGCAGAAAAACATAACCGTTTTTAATAACGGAATGAAAGTAATTTATTAAGGATTAAAACCTTAATTAGTGAATATTTTTCTTCAACTAAGACATTTGAAAAGGCACTACGTAAAATATGAACCAGTTTTTTGTTTTGAATTATTTTTAAGAAAGTAAATCATAATGTAATTTATTTTTTAATAAATTAAATAATTTCAATAATTTACAACATTAAATGTTATATTTTTTATAGAAATACTTTAGAATTTCGATTTACTTTATTAAAAAATAAATTACATTACGATTTACTTTATTAAAACTAATTAAAAACAAGTGTGTTTTATTTAAAATATTTGTGTTAATGTACTTTTGTTATATATCATACCTATGTACACTATTGTGTATGTCCCAATCCTCGTAAATACGTTGGACACTATTGTAAGTGCGGGTAGTATGCTGTATAAGTAGTCCACCACTAGCAGTGGTTTACCTACTTCAAGCCGCTGGCGAGTATTGTATTTTAGTGATGTTATAAAGATTACCATTTCATTTACAACCTCCATTTTTGGTTATTCCACATTCAATGACACTTTCTAGGCTACAACAACCTTATTAAAAATGAAGTTTTTTTATGATTTAATTGATTAAAAATAATGAAAAACAAAAAAAACTGGTTCATATTTGAAGAAAAATATTTACTACTAATGTTTTAATCCTTAGTAAATTGCTTTTATCCAGTTATAAAAAATACTTTTTTCTTGTCTCAGTCCTGAGTTATCTCGGCGCTCATTCAGCGGTGTTGAGTCGGGGGTGTTGAGTCGGTGTTGCTGAGTCGGTGGTGTTGAGTTCTGCTGCACCCTATGAGATAGGTGAAGCCTGTCTGAAACACAGAAGAAGTGTAAAAAGGTCGGGGTTTTGCTAAACTAGTTGAGTCGGGTTTCACTCACAGTTTCGAAGTTTTCTGCTTTATCCTTTCAAGACGTTGGCATTTACTGCTCATTTATAGCTCGTAATAACTTTTCTCTTTTTGTTATCTCTTTTAAACCCTGTATCCGCCATTCTTCTACCCAAAATCGCTAGATAGTTTATGTCCCTTTTGCCTTCAATATGTCATGTGAGTATCACATTTCCTAAGCCCTCTTTCCTTATGATGTGCTCTAGAAATTAAAACTGTCTCTTGCTGATTTTAAGTATACGTGTCCTTTTTCTTTCATTTTGCACATAAATTTCGTCATTGCTGACATGTTTCAGTTCATATGTTGATATTCACAGTAGCCTTCTGTAGAACTGTTTCTGTTCCTTCGAATCTCCTTTTCATCTGTAAGGAAATTGTCCAACAGTCACTGCCATATAGGAGGATTGATATTACATAGCAGTTCAGCACTCTTTTCTTTGTTTCTCTTGCCTCAAGTCTCCTCTTCATCTGTGAGGAAATTGTCCAGCATTCACTGCCATATAGGAGGATTGATATTACATAGCAGTTCAGCACTCTTTTCTTTGTTTCTCTTGCTTCAAGTCTCCTCTTCATCTGTGAGGAAATTGTCCATCATTCACTGCCATATAGGAGGATTGATATTACATAGCAGTTCAGCACTCTTTTCTTTCTTTCTCTTACTTCAAGTCTCCTCTTCATCTGTGAGGAAATTGTCTTGCATTCACTGCCATATAGGAGGATTGATATTACATAGCAGTTCAGCACTCTTTTCTTTGTTTCTCTTGCTTCAATCTTCTCTTCATCTGTGAAGAAATTGTCCAGCATTCACTGCCATATAGGAGGATTGATATTACATAGCAGTTCAACACTCTTTTCTTTGTTTTTCTTGCTTCAAGTCTCCTCTTCATCTGTGAGGAAATTGTCCAGCATTCACTGCCATATAGGAGGATTGATATTACATAGCAGTTCAGCACTCTTTTCTTTGTTTCTCTTGCTTCAAGTCTCCTCTTCATCTGTGAGGAAATTGTCCAGCATTCACTGCCATATAGGAGGATTGATATTACATAGCAGTTCAACACTCTTTTCTTTGTTTTTCTTGCTTCAAGTCTCCTCTTCATCTGTGAGGAAATTGTCCTGCATTCACAGCCATATAGGAGGATTGATATTACATAGCAGTTCAGCACTCTTTTCTTTGTTTCTCTTGCTTCAATCTTCTCTTCATCTGTGAAGAAATTGTCCTGCATTCACTGCCATATAGGAGGATTGATATTACATAGCAGTTCAGCACTCTTTTCTTTGTTTCTATTGCCTCAAGTCTCCTCTTCATCTGTGAGGAAATTGTCCAGCATTCACTGCCATATAGGAGGATTGATATTACATAGCAGTTCAGCACTCTTTTCTTTGTTTCTATTGCTTCAATCTTCTCTTCATCTGTGAAGAAATTGTCCCGCATTCACTGCCATATAGGAGGATTGATATTACATAGCAGTTCAGCCCTCTTTTCTTTGTTTCTCTTGCTTCAAGTCTCCTCTTCATCTGTGAGGAAATTGTCCAGCATTCACTGCCATATAGGAGGATTGATATTACATAGCAGTTCAGCACTCTTTTCTTTGTTTCTATTGCTTCAATCTTCTCTTCATCTGTGAAGAAATTGTCCCGCATTCACTGCCATATAGGAGGATTGATATTACATAGCAGTTCAGCCCTCTTTTCTTTGTTTCTCTTGCTTCAAGTCTCCTCTTCATCTGTGAGGAAATTGTCCAGCATTCACTGCCATATAGGAGGATTGATATTACATAGCAGTTCAGCACTCTTTTCTTTGTTTCTCTTGCTTCAAGTCTCCTCTTCATCTGTGAGGAAATTGTCCAGCATTCACTGCCATATAGGAGGATTTATATTACATAGCAGTTCAGCACTGTTTTCTTTGTTTCTATTGCCTCAAGTCTCCTCTTCATCTGTGAGGAAATTGTCCAGCATTCACTGCCATATAGGAGGATTGATATTACATAGCAGTTCAGCACTCTTTTCTTTGTTTCTCTTGCTTCAAGTCTCCTCTTCATCTGTGAGGAAATTGTCCAGCATTCACTGCCATATAGGAGGATTGATATTACATAGCAGTTCAGCACTCTTTTCTTTGTTTCTCTTGCTTCAAGTCTCCTCTTCATCTGTGAGGAAATTGTCCAGCATTCACTGCCATATAGGAGGATTGATATTACATAGCAGTTCAGCACTCTTTTCTTTGTTTCTCTTGCTTCAAGTCTCCTCTTCATCTGTGAGGAAATTGTCCAGCATTCACTGCCATATAGGAGGATTGATATTACATAGCAGTTCAGCACTCTTTTCTTTGTTTCTCTTGCTTCAAGTCTCCTCTTCATCTGTGAGGAAATTGTCCAGCATTCACTGCCATATAGGAGGATTGATATTACATAGCAGTTCAGCACTCTTTTCTTTGTTTCTCTTGCTTCAAGTCTCCTCTTCATCTGTGAGGAAATTGTCCAGCATTCACTGCCATATAGGAGGATTGATATTACATAGCAGTTCAGCACTCTTTTCTTTGTTTCTCTTGCTTCAAGTCTCCTCTTCATCTGTGAGGAAATTGTCCAGCATTCACTGCCATATAGGAGGATTGATATTACATAGCAGTTCAGCACTCTTTTCTTTGTTTCTCTTGCTTCAAGTCTCCTCTTCATCTGTGAGGAAATTGTCCAGCATTCACTGCCATATAGGAGGATTTATATTACATAGCAGTTCAGCACTGTTTTCTTTGTTTCTATTGCCTCAAGTCTCCTCTTCATCTGTGAGGAAATTGTCCAGCATTCACTGCCATATAGGAGGATTGATATTACATAGCAGTTCAGCACTCTTTTCTTTGTTTCTCTTGCTTCAAGTCTCCTCTTCATCTGTGAGGAAATTGTCCAGCATTCACTGCCATATAGGAGGATTGATATTACATAGCAGTTCAGCACTCTTTTCTTTGTTTCTCTTGCTTCAAGTCTCCTCTTCATCTGTGAGGAAATTGTCCAGCATTCACTGCCATATAGGAGGATTGATATTACATAGCAGTTCAGCACTCTTTTCTTTGTTTCTCTTGCTTCAAGTCTCCTCTTCATCTGTGAGGAAATTGTCCAGCATTCACTGCCATATAGAAGGATTGATATTACATAGCAGTTCAGCACTCTTTTCTTTGTTTTTCTTGCTTCAAGTCTCCTCTTCATCTGTGAGGAAATTGTCCTGCATTCACTGCCATATAGGAGGATTGATATTACATAGCAGTTCAGCACTCTTTTCTTTGTTTCTCTTGCTTCAATCTTCTCTTCATCTGTGAAGAAATTGTCCAGCATTCACTGCCATATAGGAGGATTGATATTACATAGCAGTTCAGCACTCTTTTCTTTGTTTCTATTGCCTCAAGTCTCCTCTTCATCTGTGAGGAAATTGTCCAGCATTCACTGCCATATAGGAGGATTGATATTATATAGCAGTTCAGCACTCTTTTCTTTGTTTCTCTTGCTTCAATCTTCTCTTCATCTGTGAAGAAATTGTCCTGCATTCACTGCCATATAGGAGGATTGATATTACATAGCAGTTCAGCACTCTTTTCTTTGTTTCTCTTGCTTCAAGTCTCCTCTTCATCTGTGAGGAAATTGTCTAGCATTCACTGCAATATACGAAGATTGATATTACGTAACAGTTCCGTAATTTTGTATGTCTCTAACGAAAATCTTCTGTTTCATAATACTTTCCTTAGCCTTTGGAAGTCATCTTTCTTCATCCCTATGCGCCTCCGGATTGAACTATCGCAATTTTGGCCCTCCTGTAAACCACTTCTCACGTAAATTTCCTTTAAAAACATAATCGAGACATATCATAGACCTTTTTGTCTTCTTATCGTACGAAAAAAAAAATCACTAGCCATGAGAAAACGTTTTACGTTAATCAACATGTTGATATCGCGAGAGTTCTTTAGGCTCCAACAAAAAACATTAACCTTAAACCTCGAGTTACCGTGTTAAATAGGCTCTTCTGATCAAGACTTTCTCATGGATGCCATGCATGGTGTCAAATTCGTTCAGAAATATTTAAACTGCTAACTATTAAAAATAGCTTTCATCGAGTTGACTGTAGCTCCTAGCGAGTACCATCCTTCTTTGAACCACGTGGTAAAAGGCGAATGATTTATCCGCAGTTCCTCACCGGAAACCACGTTCGTATGGCGCTACAGAGTTTGAAACAGCTGTACCAAATAACAGAATCCACGTCGGTTGAGTACTTTCAACAGCGAAAAAAAAAAAAACTAAAACGTATAGTCCATGCAACTAGAAGAGAAAACGAGGACTTCATTTAGATGTTGACGTTCCACACTACTTTAAACAAAAGGTTAGGAAGGAACCCCCCCCCCATCAATACTAGACGTAGCGATATGAGTTACTGGACTTGAGAAACCTATTTTATACATTTCAAGCGAAAGTGACACTGGCTGCTCTGTCAATGAATGCTAAATGTTGCCTTATGAGGAAACGGCTATTATCCTCATTACCAGTACCAAACTTCACTCGATAAGTGATCAGATTAAAATCATACCTACAAATAGACAATTACTATTCTTGAAAATGACAAACGAAGTCTTGAAGGAATTGATCTACACGAGGAAATGGCAAGAATAAGACGCCAGTGGAAGAAGAAAGAATAAAAATAGAAAATGCGTGTTGATTAAATCTCTGTGGGGCTGTTTGATATCTGACGTGTGAATGATCATCGTCATCTTCAGAAGTATTGACATTTCAGGTCAGGTCGGTTAATTTAACGATATATAATATATTATAAAGATATTTCATATCGAATGGAAAACTCTGAGGACAACAATAATAAGACAAGTTGCGTTTTACGTTAAAACTTCAATTGGTAAATATACGTCCGATTTAGACGTCATAAAAGTAAACATATATTCCGGTTTACACGCCATAAAGGTAAACATATATTCCGGTTTGCACGTCAAAAAAGTAAACATGTATTCCGGTTTACACGTCATAAATGTAAACATGTATTCCGGTTTACATGTAATAAAAGTAAACATGTATTCCGGTTTACACGTCATGAATGTAAACATGTATTCCGGTTTACACGTCATAAAGATAAACATATATTCCGGTTTACATGTCATAAAAGTAAACATGTATTCCGGTTTACACGTCATAAAGGTAAACATATATTCCGGTTTACATGTCATAAAAGTAAACATGTATTCCGGTTTACACGTCAAAAAAGTTAACATATATTCCAGTTTACACGTCATAAAGGTAAATAGATACCCGTTTACACGTCATAAAAGTAAACATGTATTTCGGTTTACACGTCATAAAAGTAAACATGTATTTCGGTTAACACGTCATAAATATAAACATATTTTCCGGCTTACACGTCATAAAAGTAAACATGTATTCCGGTCTACACGTCATAAAGGTAAACATATATTCCGGTTTACACGTCATAAAGGTAAACATATATTCCGGTTTACACGCCATAAAAGTATACATGTATTCCGGTTTACACGTGTTATAGGCAAACATATATTCCGGTTTACACGTCATAAAAGTAAAGATATATTTCGGTTTACACGTCATAAATGTAAACATATTCCTGTTTACACGTCATGACGGTCCGATTTTTTTTTAGATGAGTAAAAAAGGTAGACATATGTCCTGTTTACACTGAAATGTTTGCCGCAAGTTCATTTTATCTATGAGTCGAAATGATAAACATATATCCCATTTACACAAGATTCAAAAGAATTTTTTTTACATTAGGTTCACTCGGGGGGGGGGGGCACTCGCAGCAGAGACTTTCGAGAAGTGGTAATTTATATGAATAGAAGGAGAAGATAGCGGTTAAGTCTAGACTTGAACAGGTTAAGATTGTAGTGATTGTAGTGCCATAGGTGATGCACACTTAGGCGATCATGTATCTTTCGAGGCAGATTTTTCCCGCAGTTGGTTGCCATTTCTTTCTGCGGTAGACTAGTTGCCATCCAAGGCTATACAACCCGATTAGTCCTGCTATTTATCCATAGCTGGTGGTGGGGGGAGAATATTCATACCTTTCCCAAGGGTATTAGCACGTAAGTGAATGTAATGGATTCGACTGGAATTCGAACTCGGCTCTCCGATTCTTCAATGCGAACCGCTATCCATTACTGGACTCCTATCGCATTTCTTAATTGATCATTTCATTTCTGATATGAGTAATTGTCAATATTCTTGTATCATTTCGAATTGCTGTTCTCATATTGGTTGATATGGATGTTATTATAGACACAACGTTTCGATCAATTGCCCTCTGGCCATCATTAAGTGTCTATTGTTTTCTTTGACTGATATAGCATATCTGTGGATCATTATTTTGTTCTGTGATTCCAGTTATTGTTCGTTCATGCTGAACAAGTGTCTAACTATCTGATCAAAAGATTGAACAAACTCAACTGATTACCATTGATACAGAGATATTTAGCAAGCTTTATTTTTTATAATGATGTTCATCCCTTGTAAGGCCCGATGGCCACTCGAGTTAGAGACTAAGAGGCACAGGTTATGTGGATATTAGTTGAAGATAACGGCTAACCCTAGACTTGAACAGGTTAAGATTGTAGTGATCGGAGAAACATCCTCTAGGGAGTCTCTTCCATAGGGCAGTGGTTCCTAGGAAGAAGTCGTTTGAATGGAATTTGCTTCTCGTCGATGATATCCGGTTTACACTAGACTCAAAAAGGTAGACGTAGATGCGGTTTAGACTTGAGTAAAAAAAGTTAGTCATACGCCCGGAGGGAATGAGGGTTGTTTGCTATTATGTAAGTAGTATAGCGAGTCATAACCGTGAAGGTCAGACCTGATGGGACCAGGAGATGCAATTTCAGATTACAGATTTAGGGTGGTTAGAGTGGACATTGATGTATAGGGGTGTCGGACCAATATTATGGAAGGGTTTAAAGGTATCATTAGAGAGGTTGAGGGTGATATCTAAAAAGTTGACTATTTATAGGTTGGAAGATATTTCAGTCTTAAGGCCTAGGTATTTGAAGGTCGTAATTATCCTCTTATGTAAGCTGTAAGTCAAGAGACCATTGCTATTAGGGACAATGATTAGTCAGTCATCTCTATTGGTTAAGGCTAACTACTCTACTCAAGGTGTCTAAAATATATATACCCACTAAATCTGCAATTTGGGCAGAGTCGAAAGCCCCCATTGGGACATCGAAAATTTCATTGTCCTTTTTCACCCAAGTGGCAACATTGTATGTAAGTATTGATTTTCTTGACGCTAAAACCTGTGTGTTTGTATATATATATATATATATATATATATATATATATGTGTGTGTGTGTGTGTGTGTGTGTATTTATATGTGTACACGCATATATGAATGTATGTACGTGTAAATATAGATATCTTGTGTATATGTGTATATAGGTATGTGTTTTTGGACATAGAAATAGTAGGTCCTTGCTAGATTTAATATTCGTTGAATTTTTATATGTTTATATTAAATTTGTAACCTGTAGGTGATATTACTTTTGTCAAATATTCTTGATTGTACAGCGGCTCTTTTATAAATGCCCGTCAGTTTTAGTTGTCCCCTCCATCTTTCCCCTTGTTTTTCTTTTCTATTCTTTTCTATTTTCTCTCTCTCTTTGTCGTCGTCTGATTTTTAAGTTTAGTTTATTATGCGTAGTGTCACTACAAATGTATAGACCCATTTCCGGTGTCAGTTTTTAATTTAATTTAGGTCAGCGATTTAAGAATGAATTATGCATCGGAAAATAATTCAACTTTATCTGTATCACACTTTTAACTGACTACTTTTTTGAATTTCTCTCTATTAAATTTTAATCCCCACCTTCACTTTTAGGCCTTCCTGTTCTTCTCTCGTCTGTTACCCCTCTCTAGAACTTTCTGTTACCCCTCACATTCGTCCCTCACTCTCATACATACACTCTCGCTAAATTTATTTTTTATTCCCGGAGTTATTTTTTTTATTTCTTTTTGAATTTGTAGGTCTGATGAATTGGGTCGTAATTACAATTCTAATGTAATAAATTATAACCATGGAATATCAGTGTTTAAGCCTTTTTATTATATTCTTAGTCTGTCCTGGAGGTATAGTAATTATAAACACTAACACATACCATGAAAAAATTGTAAGTATCACTAGCTAATTAAACCTATAGGAAAAAAAACTAACAGTTAATGTTATTAATGTCACCAAATTCATGAACGAATACATTAATCCACGAGGACAATTCTCTGTGGAAAACTTGGAGCCTTAAAACCAACCTGCCTGCTGATTAGTGTTGATGCTGCTGTTGAAGCCTTGCTATCATTTGTCTTTATTAGCAGCTCCCATATAGTATTTATTTTTAAATCACTTTTAAAGTTATATTTTAAGCTTATCCATAAAATATCAGATAGGCATAAAAGAACTGAATTAGTAACATTATATTAAATGGAATTGATTTCGCCAAAAAAAGTTACGAGATGAAAGAGACCGTCACCGTTCTTTGAGTAAATGCCACAAATACAACTATAAGCTTCTGTCCTATCATTGATTCTTTTATGCAAGCTTTGATTTTCAGAAGGAGATTATTGAAGATTTGCCGAGGAGACTGTTTCTCGCGGCCTGGAATTAATTGGCAAGAGGAGCGCCTACGGTAGCATTGTCAGTGTGGCAAGGTTGCTGGGGGTGTATCAATAGGATTTTGATGAAGCGATGGAACCGGACAGCAATGGAATGTATTTCCTTTTCAAAAAGGGATAATGTTGGTGGTCAAGGTTAACTTCAGCGAGGACGAACGCATAAAACAAAAGCTGACCAAAATGGGTTTATTTTTAAAAAGACGATTTTAGTTCGGAGTCTTTGAAAGAAAAAAATGTAAAAAAGCAACTAAATTTTGTCGAAGACTTTGAAGAAATAAAAATTATACAACCGAATTGTGAAACGGGGGTGCCAATAAAGGGTTTGATAAATGCTTCGTGAATGACGAGCGTTTAAACGTTGGGTCATATATATATATATATATATATATATATATATATATATATATATATATATATATATTGATCTCAGTGGGGAAGATGAAGGATGATATTAAAATGAATAAAATCTTATCTAGATTGAAATTATTTAGGAATGATACTGAATGTGATAAAAAGAAAGAAAGAAAGAAAGAAAGGAAAAAAAATTGGGAAATACTAAAAGAAAGAAAGAAAGAAAGAAAATGTAAAGAAATACTAAGAGAAAAAAGAAAGTTTTGAGAAATAATAAAGAAAGAAAGAAAGAAAGAAAGAAAAAAAGAAAGGGAGAAATTGAGAAAAAAAGCAGAAAAACAAAGAAAGAAAGAAAGAAAGAAAGTATAGGAAAATACAAAAAGAAAGATAGAAAGTAGGAAATAAAGTGAAAAAAGAAAGACAGAAAAAACAAAGAAACAGACAAAAAGAAAAAAAACACTGAGAAAAAGAAAGAAAGATAGACAATCAGAAAGAACGAAAATAAGACAAAGAAAAAATAAAGAAAGAAAGTAAAAAGAAAGAAAGCGAGAAAGAAGGAGAGGCAGAAAGAAAGAAAGGCAGCTTGACAACCAGAAAGAAAGAAAGAAAGAAAGAGAGAGAGAGGGGGGCAAGCAGAAAGAAAGACAGCCAGACAGTAAGAAAAAAAGAAAGAAAGAATTTAAAAATGAAAGAAAGCAAGTAGAAAATGTGTGAAAGAAAAACAGAAAGAAAGAAAGACAGACGTAAAAAGAAAAAAATAGACAATGTAAATTAAAGAAAGATAGACAATCAGAGAGAAAGAAAATAAGACAATCAGAAATAGAGAAAGAAAGAAAGAAAGAAAGGTAGATAAAAAGAAAGACAGAAAGGCAGCCAGACAATGAGAAATAGAGAAAGAAAGAAAGAAAGGTAGATAAAAAGAAAGACGGAAAGTCAGCTACACAATCAGAAATAGAGAAATAAAGAAAGACAGAAAGGCAGCCAGATAATGAGAAATAGATAAAGAAAGAAAGAAAGAAAGGTAGATAAAAAGAAAGACGGAAAGACAGGCAGACAATCAGAATTAGAGAAAGAAAGAAAGGTAGATAAAAAGAAAGACGGAAAGACAGCTACACAATCAGAAATAGAGAAATAAAGAAAGAAAGAAAGAAAGGTAGATAAAAAGAAAGACAGAAAGGCAGCCAGACAATGAGAAATAGAGAAAGAAAGAAAGAACGGTAGATAAAAAGAAAGTCGGAAAGACAGCCAGACAATGAGAAATAGAGAAAGAAAGAAAGAAAGGTAGATAAAAAGAAAGACAGAAAGGCAGCCAGACAATGAGAAATAGACAAAGAAAGAAAGGTAGATAAAAAGAAAGACAGAAAGGCAGCCAGACAATGAGAAATAGAGAAAGAAAGAAAGAACGGTAGATAAAAAGAAAGTCGGAAAGACAGCCAGACAATGAGAAATAGAGAAAGAAAGAAAGAACGGTAGATAAAAAGAAAGTCGGAAAGACAGCCAGACAATGAGAAATAGAGAAAGAAAGAAAGAAAGGTAGATAAAAAGAAAGACGGAAAGACAGCCAGACAATGAGAAATAGACAAAGAAAGAAAGGTAGATAAAAAGAAAGACAGAAAGGCAGCCAGACAATGAGAAATAGAGAAAGAAAGAAACGTAGATAAAAAGAAAGACGGAAAGACAGGCAGACAATCAGAATTAGAGAAAGAAAGAAAGAAAGAAAGGTAGATAAAAAGAAAGTCGGAAAGACAGCCAGACAATGAGAAATAGAGAAATAAAGAAAGAAAGGTAGATAAAAAGAAAGACAGAAAGGCAACCAGACAATCAGAAATAGAGAAAGAAAGAAAGGTAGATAAAAAGAAAGACGGAAAGACAGCCAGACAATCAGAATTAGAGAAAGAAAGAAAGGTAGATAAAAAGAAAGAGAGACAGTCAAAAAGAAAGAGTCAAACAACCAGAAAGAAAGAAAGAATGAAAAAAGAGAGACAGACAGCGAGAATGAATGAAAGATGGAGAGAAACAAATACAGTCAGACATCCCGAAAGAAAGCCATACAATCAGGAAAAAAGAATGAAATATAATCAGAAAGCAAGAAAGAAAGAGAGAAAGAAAGAAAGAACGGACGAAAGAAAAGATAAAACAGTGCTTCTCAATCAGTTTTTTGACCAATGTCCGCTTTTTACCATATGCCAGGATACCATTCCCCACCATTCTAAGACTGTCCAACTCAAAACGTGCATTCCTAATAACATTTATATATTACAGAAAATTCTCATTCTTTTACTATATCGGTACAGATCCATTTACATGGATTATTTTTAGAGGGAGTTTTACAAATTTAATATCAACAGAAAATATTGATGGACTTGAAGGGAAATCTATCCTGGGTGTAATTCCGCCCTGGGTGAAAACCCCTAATATAGAAAGTGAAAAAAAGTAATTGACAGAATAATAAAGAAAAAAAAGAAGATAAAGTGTGAAGGAAAACATTGCGTGAAAGAGGAAAGAAAGAAAGAAAAATAGAGAGTGAAAAAAAATAGGGAATGAAAAAGAAAAAATAAAGAAAAAAGCGGTAAGAAAAGATAGCCAGTAAAAGAAAACAGGTAGTGAAAGAAAACAGAGAAGAAAGAATGAAAGAAAGATAATGAGCGAAAGAAAGAAAGAAATGCAAAAGGAAAAAGGCAAGAAGGAAAAAAACAAGCAAAAAGGGTAAAAAAATGTAAGTGAAAAAATAAATAAGAATGAGTAAACGAAAGAAAGAATGAGATAACGAGTAGAGAGTGAAAGAAAATACTGAGTGAAAGAAAGAATGAATGAAGAAAGAAAGAAAGTTTGGGGATATACTAACATAAAGAAAGAAAGAAAGAAAGAAAGAAAGAAAGAAAGAAAGAAAGAAAGAAAGAGAGGCATGCAGAAATAAAGACAGCCAGACAATAAGAAAGAAAGAAAGACAGCCAGAGAATCAAAGAGGATGAAAGAAAGAAAATGCAGGGAAATACTAAGAGAAAGAAAGAAAGAAAGAAAGAAAGGAAAAAGTAAAAAATAAACTGCTAAAGAAAGACAGAAAAAGAAAGAAAGAAAGAATTAAGAGTGAAGAATGAGTGAAAGATTTTACGCAAATAAGTTGTTTTTCTTATACACCTCGGTGGTTACCATAATGTTGTGGGGTCGTCACTCACATCGTCGGAGCGGAAATAATGGGAGCGATTGAATAAAAAAGACTGTCTCGTCCAAACTAAACAAGACGCGGGAAAAGATGTCGAATGACGCGTTTTTGAACTCAATTTATTAAGCTGTTAGGATAAAAGAATGAAAAACAAACAAGAAAGAAAGACAGAAAGAATGGAAAGAAAAACAGAGGGTAAAGTAAGGGCGACAGAAAGAACGAAGGAAAGAAAAGTGAAATTTAAACTAAATAAGAGAAATGGAAAAACAGAATGGGAAAGAATGAAAGATAGAAGGAAGGAAAATATGAAAGAAAGAAAAGGAATATAAATGTTAATAACAAAGAAATATAAGGACGAAAGAAAGAAAAAAGAAAGAAAAAGAAAGAAAGATATAGAATAGAATAGAATAGAATAGAATAGAATGAGACATAAATCAAAGAAAGAAAAACGTTTGATAGAAAATAGTAATTGAACGAAAGAAACCAGAAACAAAGAATTAAAATAAGAACGAAGAAGAAAAGAAAAGAGAATTAAAAATCAAGGAAAGGGTGAATAAAAGACTGTCTCGCTCAAACTAAATAAAACACGCTAAAGAAAGACGAATGACGCGTTTTTGGACCCAATTTTTTTCTCTCTTCCTTTTCTCCCTTGGTGAAATTTTTATTTCCAACGCTTTTCTAACGATCGTCTCGCATTTGCCATTCAGGTCTTCACCCCAAAATAAAACTTCAATTTCGATTAGGAAATCAAGCGGAAATTTTTGACGATAATCTTTCACTCAAGCGACGGGACTTTAATTTTCGATTTAATGAAGTAAATTCTTTGTTTCCCATTCATAATTACCGACGATCGACAAAATCTCGCACGCAACAGACTCGATTGCCGATCACGTGACTACTGACGAGAAAAATCAAAGTTGAAATGTCGATCACAACGTTCGCAGTCATCGAATATCGAATTTCTTTCGTTTTCACAGATTCCCGATTTTTCCCCATTCTGATCTTTATTCATTTGTCATTCTCAATTTCGTTTTTCTTCTTTCACCCGTTTCACCTTTTTCTTTCTTTCCTTCCTTCCTTCCTTCCTTCTTTCTTTCTTTCTTTCTTTCTTTTTCTTTCTTTCTTTCTTTGCTTGTTTTTCTGTTTCGTCTTTCTCTCTTTCCTTTGCTTGTTTCTCTTTTTCATCTTTCTTCCTTCTTTCTTTGCTTGTTTCTCTCTCATCTTTCTTCCCTACTTTGCTTGTTTCTCTGTTTCATCTTGCTTTTTCTTTCCGTCTTTGTTTCTCTGTTTCTTCTTTCTTTCTTTCTTTGATTGTTCCTCTGCTTCTTTTTCTTTCTTTCTTCCTTCCTTTCTTTCTTTCTTTTTCCTTCGTTCTTTCTTTCTTTCTTTCTTTTTCCTTCTTTCTTTCTTTCTTTCTTTCTTTTTCTTTCTTTCTTTCTTTCTTTCTTTCCTTGCTTGTTTTTCTGTTTCGTCTTTCTCTCTTTCCTTTGCTTGTATCTCTCTCATCTTTCTTCCCTACTTTGCTTGTTTCTCTGTTTCATCTTCCTTTTTCTTTCCGTCTTTGTTTCTCTGTTTCTTCTTTCTTTCTTTCTTTGATTGTTCCTCTGCTTCTTTTTCTTTCTTTCTTCCTTCCTTTCTTTCTTTCTTTTTCCTTCGTTCTTTCTTTCTTTCTTTCTTTTTCCTTCTTTCTTTCTTTCTTTCTTTCTTTTTCTTTCTTTCTTTCTTTCTTTCTTTCCTTGCTTGTTTTTCTGTTTCGTCTTTCTCTCTTTCCTTTGCTTGTATCTCTCTCATCTTTCTTCCCTACTTTGCTTGTTTCTCTGTTTCATCTTCCTTTTTCTTTCCGTCTTTGTTTCTCTGTTTCTTCTTTCTTTCTTTCTTTCTTTGGTTGTTCCTTCTGCTTCTTTACCTTTCTTTTATTCTTTCTTTCTTTCTTTCTTCCTTTTTTTTACTTTATTTTTCTTTCTTAGTTTCATATTTCGTTCTTTCTTTCTTTGCATGTTTCTCTGCTTTTCCGTTTCTTTTTTCACCTTTCGTTGCTAATTTTTCTGCTTCTTTTCTTTCTTTCTATTTCATATTTCTTTCTTTCTTCTTTCTTTCTTTGCTTGTTTTTCTTCTTCCGTTTCCTTCTTTCTTTTTTATCTTTCTTTCTTTTTTGTTCATCTCTTTTTCTTTCTTACTTAGTTTCATATTTCTCTCTTTGCTTGTTTGTCTGCCTCCTTTTCTTTATTTCTTTTTTCATCTTTCTTTCTTTCTTTTAAAATCTTTCTTTGCTTCTTAAATAAACAACTACTGGAATATCTAAAACTAAACGTTTAAGCAAAACAAATTAAAACAAGTATGAATGCAGATCATTATTGAAAGAAGTAAGACGGTTCTTATGGAAAGATTTCAGATTGGCAAGTTTTTCCATTTCCCTAAAGCAGACGTTAAACAAATGAGAGTATTATCGTCTCCCTTATCTTCCATCTCTCTCTCTCTTTCTTTCTTTCTTTCTTTCTTTCTTTCTTCTTACTGAAACCGAGCAGGGACTATGATACACCGTTTGTGTCTTTTATCGCGATGATGAATTTTTGGGTTTTATAATGGTTACTGGCTATGAATGCGAAATCGTAGAGCCGAGTTCGAATTCCAGTCGAGTTCATTGCAATCACTTACAAATAAATACCTTGTAAAAGGTATGCATCCTTTTCTTATCCCCCAGTTGTTCCCAAATGGTACGGCGCGTCTCAAAGGTGCAACAGAAGAGGATAGCAGGTGAGGCGGAAGAGGATAGCAGGTGAGGCGGAATGATTGAAAGACAATAAAAGATTTAGAAACAATTTAAAAAATTCAAATTCCAAAAATAAATATGATTTCAAAATTTAAAATATTCTTATGGATGACTTGTAATTCCATACAGGAGTCCCAGTATAAATAGTTAGAAATAATTATTGACCGATTTTATCATTTTGATATTTTTACATTATATCAAGTATTAAGTAACCAGGGTCCGCAAATTGGGGGAGCGAGTTATCAATGATAATGTTCTGGCTTCGAATCCGCGGTTATCTCTCTTCTTATCCTCTCTCTGTGTTTTTCTAAATTTTATTTTCAAACGTACTTTTTACCACTTGAAATTTGGTGAGGCCTAAACAAATTTTTATCCCGAAAATACGGCACAGAGAAAAAATATCGGTGGTTCCAATTTGTTTTAGATAAGTCGTGTGTTTTAATTTTTGTTAGATCGTCACTTGAAGAGGATAGCTGTTTAAAAAAATTCAAATGCCAAAAATAAATATGATTTCAAAATTAAAATATTATTATGGATTACTTGTAATTATATGCATTTCTCCCAGTAAACAAATACATGTACACATCGAGTGTGCCAGACCAGCTGCAATCTTCAGCTAAGCACCGTGCTTCAAAAAACGGTTTTGGCCCATTAAGATCAGTACCTCCCCCCCCACACACACACGCACACACGCTGGGCCAAACCGTGTGGAGAGGTACTGGGCTTATTATGGATGACTTGAAATTACAGGCATTAGTCCCAGTATAAATAGTTATAAATAATTATTGACCGATTTTATCATTTTGATATTGCTTCATTATATCAAGTATTAAGAATATAGTAACCAGGGTCTGCAAATTGGAGGAGAGAGTTATCAATGATAACGTTCTAGCTTCGAATACGCGGTTATCTCCCTTCTTATCCTCTCTCTGTTTCTTTTTTTTATTTTCAAACGTACTTTTTATCATTTGAAATTTGGTGAAGCGTGAACAAATTTTTATCCCGAAAATGCGGCACAGAGAAAAAAAAATTGGAACCACTGCTAAGTCATGTGTTTCAATTGTTGTTGGATCGATACCTGAAGCGGACAGCAGGTGATTCGGAAGAGGATAGAAGGTGAGGCGGAATGATTGAAAGACAATCGAAGATTTAGAAACAGTTCCAAAAAAATTCATATGCCAAAAATAAATATGATTTCAAAATTAAAAATATTATTATGGATTACTTGTAATTATATACATGAGTCCCAGTATAAATAGATATAAATAATTATTGATCGATTTTGTCATTGGGATATTTTTGCATTATATCAAGTATTAAGAATATAGTAACCAGGGTCTGCAAATTGGAGGAGAGAGTTATCAATGATAATGTTCTGACTTTGAATCCGCGGTTATCTCTCTCTATCTCTGGACATTCTTTGCCGTAGGGCTGCTTATACCTGTTCATCGGAAATTTCCTTTGGTAACGCGTGAGCAAATTTTACAAACATATTCATACAATTGTATTCAAATCAGAGACTATCAATGCAGTTATGCTTGTGACATCACCCCAAGACAGTGATTCCAAAACATTGCATTGCGCCTGAAATGCGCAGCAGAAAAGGATAGCAGGTGAGACGGAATGGTTGAAAGACGATCAAAGATTTAGAAACAGTTTTAAAACATTCATATGCCAAAAATAATTATGATTTCAAATTTTAAAATATTATTATGGATTATTTCTAACTGCATGCACGAGTCCCAGTATAAATAGTTATAAGTAATAATTGTCGCTTATTTATTTAGATTTTTTTCACTCCTATTATTGCCATGTTATTTTTCTTGCTTTTATGCTAAGTTGTAGTAGAGTAAACTTTTCTGAATTCAATAGGTGATCCGTTGTCAATTATTATTTTTGACGAGTACATATTTGCTGAAACCGAGAGAAGGTTACTGAATAGAATAATCATATGAAGGTTGGTAATGAACAATAACACTTAGGAGAGGAACAACGCATATAAGATTCGCCAGCGGCGCGTAGAAAAAAATAGACAACAGCTAGAAGTGAGTCAAGTGAATTCCACACTGAATATACAACTGCTGACCGCAATGGTATCTACCAACTGCACCACGCAGTCACATGCGGAACAAGGCCGAATTTAATGTGGGGTTCTCGAGCCCGTAGGTTCAGCCAAAAATTCCTTGGGGACCCCGTGTAAAACGAGGTCGGGTAGGTGTAGATTTTTGCCCTTCGATATAGCCGCATCTGGGGATCCTCTAAGCCCGGAGGCAGAGAGTTTAACCAGCCCAGCTGAAGACGAATCTTCAACTGCAGGCCGACCGACCAACACATACAGTATTCACTATTGTATCTATGGGAATGAGGGCATACCCATTATCATCTGTAGGTATGCTGTAACAATATTTCAGTTTATTTCTCATATTTTTACAACTAGAAGTAATAGTCTTTAAGTTGTCTGAATTTTTTTAGATGAAGCATTGTTAATCTATATAATACTAAAAAAAATAATCTTGTATGTATGTGTGTATGTTTGATTGTTCCCGAGATACTATGAGGCGGGCCGCACCATTTGGAAACCACTGGTTTAAGCCACTGGTTTCCAAATGGTGCGGCCCGCCTCATACGTGCGGCCTGCCTCATAGGTGCAGCCCGTTTCATATGTGCGGCTGAAAAGGATAGTTATTGGTTAATATATACAGGGTGTCCATAAAGTTCTTGTGCACTTTAACAAATTTATAACTTTATTTGTATTTGCGATAGAAATAATTTGTAAAAAGGATTAGAAAGAAGTAAATCTATATTTTTTAAGGTTTTATTGAAATTTTATTTAAGTTTCCACCTGTCCTCCATCATAAGCAATACAAAGGGTAATACGATTTTGCAGTTCACGGAAAACATTTGCCAACTGATTTACAGTAATGCCTGAAATCACATTAGTTATTTTAGCTATACTTAAAACTAGGTACATTAAACTTTTTAACATTTTTTACAGATTATTTCTGTCGCAAATACAAATAAAGTTATAAATTTTTAAAAGTGCACACGAACTTTATGGACACCCTGTATTAACATAATTCTGGGTAAGTTCTGTCTGTTGCCATTTTATTTAAGACTTTGTTGTTGCTTACTCGCACCGTCCATGGAATTCTCAGTATCCTTCTGCAGAACCACATTTCTGCTACCTCTAAGCCAGGGGTTCCCAAATGGTACGGCACGCCTCATAATTGTGAGACGCCTCATAGGTTCAGCCGGCTCATAGGTGCGACCCGATTCATACGTGCGACCCGCCTCATAAGTGCAGCCCGCTTCATAGGTGCGACCCGCTTCATAGGTTCAGCCGACTTATAGGTGCGACCCGATTCATACGTGCGACCCGCCTCATTATTTCGGCCCGCTTCATAGGTACGGCCCGCTTCATAGGTACAATCTCCTCATAGGTGCGACCCGCTTCATACGTGCGACCCGCCTCATAAGTGCGGCCCGCTTCATAGGTACGGCCCGCTTCATAGGTTCAGCCGACTTATAGGTGCGACCCGATTCATACGTGCGACCCGCCTCATTATTTCGGCCCGCTTCATAGGTACGGCCCGCTTCATAGGTACAATCTCCTCATAGGTGCGACCCGCTTCATACGTGCGACCCGCCTCATAAGTGCGGCCCGCTTCATAGGTACGGCCCGCAACATAGGTACGGCCCGCTTCATAGGTTCAGCCGCCTCATAGGTGCGACCCACTTCATACGTGCAACCCGCCTCATTATTGCGGCCCGCTTTATAGGTACGGCCCGCTTTATAGGTACGGCCCGCTTCATAGGTTCAGCCGTCTCATAGGTGCGACCCGCTTCATAGGTACGGCCCGCTTCATAGGTACGGCCCGCTTCATAGGTTCAGCCGGCTCATAGGTCCGATACGCCTCATAGGTGCGGCCGCCTCATAGATACGACGGAAAAGGATAGGTATTGGTCAATATATATTAACATGATTCTGGGTAAGTTCTGTCTGTTGCCATTTTCGTTGCGGCAACCTTGTTGCTTACTAGCACCGTCCATGGAATTCTCAGTATCCTTCTGCAGAAGCACATTACTGCTGCCTCTAAGCCAGCGGTGCCCAAATGGTACGGCACGCCTCATAGGTGCAGCGGAAGAGGATAGCAGGTGAGGCGGTATGATTGTAAGACAATCAAAGATTTAGAATCAGTTTGGGAACCTCTAGACAGTGTTTCTAAAATCTATGCGACTAGAGAGAAGAAAAGTAGGTGTACCGACAAGAACTGTTTTTATTCGATCCCCAACAAGAGTCACCGAGTACTAATTGCGTTAATGACTCGACTAGTAAGGAAACAAAATTGACGATGATAATGATGATGACGATACCTGTAAAGTTATTAGTAAGGGAAAAAAGGTAATCGAATTGAAATCAATATGTTGAGAAGTGCGATGTTGTATGAGATCGAAATGTATTAGCTTTAAAAAAAAAAACGATAAGAAATGGTAACGTGAAGGTTAAAATCTGGTCTTGTAGTTAGGGGGAAAATCTATGAAGAAATCAAAGACGAAAATGAATGCCATAAATACCGTCATAGAAAAACGAAATAAAAAAGAAAACTTGGAGAATCAAATAGAATTAAAAAAAGTGAAATTAATAAAGAAAAAAATTGTTGATCCGAGAAAAATTCTCAAAAAGGCAGTTGTCTTCAGGATAAGGAATGAACATTGAATGAGAATAAATACGAATAATCGAACACGAATAAACGAATACGAATAAAAGAATACAAATAATCGAACAAGAATAAACAAATGCGAATTGGAAGCCAAAGAAATGAGAAGAGTAGGCGTAAAACGTATTTAATCGAAGAAGTAAATAATTGAAAATATATGATAAAAAAAGGATTGTTTCGTAAAGGGTGTTAGTTAATTATTTTAATATAATAATCCTAAAAGTGATTTTATTGAAATAATGATTATTATTACAGCTATAACACCTTTCGTTCGATTTCGTTTCCTTCTATCAACATATAATCAAAACTTCTTATTTCTATTTAAAAAGATTGACAGAAATTTGATCAAACAATTTCTGAAGGTATAAGAGTTTTTTAATACGACCATCTTTTAATCCGACCTTCCTTTAATCCGATCGAAATTTTAAGGAATTATTTTTTAGTGTTATTTATCATTTGTGCTTTTATCAATCAATTCTGGAAGTAGAGTTTCTCTAATCCGATCTCTCTTTAATCCGACCGAAATTATATAAAAATATTTTAATCCTATTTGATATTTCTGTTTTTTTATCAATCCATTCCGCAGATTTAAGTATTGTTACAAGGAATACATTTTACTAGCCACACACACGTAGTTCTTTTTAGTTCCCATTTGGGATATCAAATTGGGGCCAAATAGTAATCAGATATTTTTATTTAGTCTCCATCCGTTTATTCGTCCATGTATTTTATTCAATATTTGCCCGCCTTTTTTTTTGTTGTTGTTGTCTGTTTGAATTTTTGTGAGGGAGATATTATTATTTGTTCTTTTAATTGAATCAAATAATCTCTTGAATTTTTATACAGTGTAACCCGGATATAAGAGAGTTGTCGGGACCGGAGAAGAAGTCTCTTATATCCGGGTTTCACTTATATCCGGGTTTGGTCTATTCTATATACATTAACACAGGCTCTAATTTGGGACCAGAGAAAATCTCTCTTATATCCGAGTTTCTCTTATATCCGGGTTTCTCTTATATCCGGGTTACACTGTAATAAACCATAATTTCTTAGCATCAGGTTTCAGGTGTTCAAACTCGGCCACTGGCCTACGAAAGTCATTCACAACGTCAAAATTACTCTGCATTGCTCTCCCCATATTCCCAATAACAAATCCTGGTTCCCGAGCTATGGTGTCTGGGAAAGTCAGTTTTCGTGAGAAGACACTTCCAGATGGATGCCTTAGGAGTAATGAGATGACTTCTCTGCCCGCCCGGGGGCAGTGGCCGGCAAACTGTAATCGTTTTTGTCTGAGATTAACAAAGATTGGTCTCAGTTCTCAGTAAATTGCTGATTCTGGTTACTGAGCGGGGTTGCAAGGTGAGACACCGTCAATAAGCATCACCCCCGCCTGCAAGATATTGCCGGAGAAGAAGACATTTCCCCTATTTTTTTTTAAATAGATTTTCGTTTGTAAACTGAGAATCCAGTGAAAGCGACCGATATTGTTTTCAGACCTGACATCAAAGTTCCCCGATTGAATTATTGAACCGACTACTAAATATAATGTCGGGGTATTGCTGCTATTTTTGAGACCTGTTGAGAATAACGTTATCAATTACAAGTCACCAGCCGGAAAGTTACAATGATCAGTAAAAATGACCCAAACCCTAACCCTCATCAGCCGGCCGTAGACCAGAGCATGACAAAATTGGGAAGGGTTAATCTGCGAACTGTAACCCACGACAAATGAACTCTCATTGTTTCTAAAAGCAAGAATTGCTTGTCTGTCCTGGAAGTCGCTTTTTTATTTATTTTTCTTATAATTCACATTTCGTTTCTGAAGACGTTTCAACCAGCATTGCCAAAGAATTCCTCAGATCAAGAACTTAAACCTAACCCAAAAACCAGTGGGGAGATTCTGGTTCCTGAGGCAGTTGGTATTACAGTAGAAGTTGGATTTGCGATCTGGTTACGAGGGAATACACTGCACTTTGACATCAGTTTAAAGAGTGGAATATTGTTTGCAGGCCTGGGATTAAAGTTCCCTGATTGACTTATTGAACCGACTATTAATTATCATGTCGGGGTACGGCTGCTATTTTTGTGAGTTTTTGTGTATAATGCTGGCAAATACAGATGTGAGGTAATGGCGGTTAATTTTCCTTTGTTTTTTTGGGTCAAGAAATAAAAGTAACAACCGAAAGTGCAAATCACAAAGTAGTGAAAACGAAATCAAGAATGTAATATGGGAAGTCTATTAACAAGGGATGGGAAGTGAGACACTAAAAATCCGAAGGCTCCTTGTGAAATGGAAAGATGCCACCTAAAAGCAAAAGAAAGTATTAAGGAATATAAACATTTTGTTACAAAAAAAAACTGTACTGAATTGCAATGTAATAACAATCCCGATATATGACAGTGAAGGCCGGACAATTCCCTCACGGATGAAGAGGAGACTTGTTGCAAAAGAAACAAAGAAAAGAGTGATGAACTGCTATGTAATATCAATTCTCCTATATGGCAGTGAATGCTAGACAATTCCCTCACAGATGAAGAGGAGACTTGAAGCAAGGGAAACAAAGAAAAGAGTGCTGAACTGCTATGTAATATCAATCCTCCTATATGGCAGTGAATGCTGGACAATTTCCTCACAAATGAAGGAGAGACATGAAGCAAGAGAAATAATGAAAAGAGTGCTGAACTGCTATGTAATATCAATCCTCCTATATGGCAGTAAATGCTGGACAATTCCATCACAGATGAAGAGGAGACTTGAAGCAAGAGAAACAAAGAAAAGAGTGCTGAACTGCTATGTAATATCAATCCTCTTATATGGCAGTGAATGCTGGACAATTCCCTCACGGATGAAGAGGAGACTTGTTGCAAAAGAAACAAAGAAAAGAGTGATGAACTGCTATGTAATATCAATTCTCTTATATGGCAGTGAATGCTGGACAATTTCCTCACAACTGAAGAGGAAACTTGAAGCAAAAGAAACAAAGGAAAGAATGCTGAACTGCTATGTAATATAAATCCTCCTATATAGAAGTGAATGCTGGACAATTTCCACGCATATAAAGAGGAGACTTGAAGCAAAAGAAACAAAAGAAAGAGTGCTGACCTGCTGCGTAATATCAATCCTCCTATATGGTAGTGAATTCTGGACAATTTCCTCTCAGATGATGATGAGGAATGAGCCAATAGAAATGTAGATCTACAGAAGGATGCTGAGAATACCTTGGACCGAATATGTAAGGAACGACAGAACTCTAGAGACAATGGACACAAAGCCTCACAGTTGATATTTCTAGGGTGCATAATGAGGAATGGGGGCTTGGAAAGTTTGAATCTCACAGAACAGATTGAAAGAAAGAGGGTCTGAGGTGACCAACCCGTAGCCTATGTGGCGCATGTAAGTGAATGCATTGGGAAGATCGGTTTAGTCGAGATAGCAAACAGACAGAATTTATTAAGAGCCACAGATGACAAATTGTTATGGCGAGCCCTGATCGACAAAGACATGACGAAAGACGGCACATAGAAGAAGAGTAAATACTATAGAAATGTGTTTTTTCATCAGTACTAAATCGAAAAATAGCATTCATAGACAGTGAGCGAACAACCATAGAATAGGCATTGAACGACGACATTAAAAAACAATGAGTAATATTCCATCATTCAACGGCATTCAAAAAATCGGAGATGGAAGTTTAGTGCGCGTTAGCGCAGGACGAAGGGGTTTTGAAAGTAGTGACAGGAGATATTTACAAACATCATAAATCGTACTTATTTGCAGCCAAAACAGCTCTGATGGTGATGCTGTTTTATATATATATATATATATATATATATATATATATATATATATATATATATATATATATATATATATATATTATTTCCCACCTCTACTTAAATGCATATACGATGCCATTGTAAAGAATACTATCTGTGTTTGATGAAGTACTTTTAACGTACGAAACGTGTTATATTTTTTCTACAAAGAGTTCGTTCTAATTTATCCTTCAATTACTGAACAGCTAGTGATTTTTCCAAGCGTAGCTTAGATGTGGCGCAAAGTCGAATGTGTGGGCCACCCAGTGAGGATCGAACTCACTATTCAGTCGCAATTGTTCTAGCGATACAAGCTTGCTAACCATTGCACCACCTCGAGATGGCCCAAGGGATTTTTCCAAGCGTAGCTTAGATGTGACACAAGGCCGAAAGTGTGGAGCACCCAGTGAGGATTGAACTCACTAGTCGCAATTGTTCTAGCCCGACAAGCTTGCTAACCATTACACCGCCTCAAGTTGCCCAAATTATTGAACTGATATATGGAGAAGATTGTCATGAACCGTTATTAACGTGGATTAACGTGGATTAGGAATCGCTTAATTCTCGTGAACATATCTGCATTCATCTGATATTGTAACAAAATACGGCTTGATATTTGAATCGTAAATCTTCTCCTGGCGGAACTGGACAGTCGGACATTTATTCCAGCTGCCTCTGAACCAAACAGACGCTTCTTTAGCAGTGAGGATGGTTTTAATTGAACTATCAGGCAATTCACAGGTACTGCACATGTGACCGGAAGAACTATTATGGTGAAAGAACTAACGACGGTTTTATCGTATCGGAAAGAATGAAAGAAAAAAGTAGGAAATAGAGAAAATAAAGAGGGGAGTTGAAATGTTAGATGAGAAGAAAGATATACAACAAGAGATATAGAAGAGAAGCGAGTGAAAGAGAAGAATAGAAAGAAAGGTGCAAGAAGAACAAGAAAAAGAAGAAGAGGAGGGAATGAGTGCGAAAGTAGGAAGAAGGTTGCGAAAGATAATAGCAACTTAGGAACATGAAAGAAGGGATAAAGTAAGGAAAGAAGAAGAAGAAGAAGAAGAAGAAGAAGAAGAAGAAGAAGAAGAAGAAGAAGAAGAAGAAGAGGAAGAAGAAGAAGAAGAAGAAGAAGAAGAAGAAGAGGAAGAAGAAGAAGAAGAAGAAGAAGAAGAAGAAGAAGAAGAAGAAGAAGAAGAAGAAGAAGAAGAGGAAGAAGAAGTAGAGGAAGAAGAAGAAGAAGAAGAAGAAGAAGAAGAGGAAGAAGAAGTAGAGGAAGAAGAAGAAGAAGAAGAAGAAGAAGAAGAAGAAGAAGAAGAAGAAGAAGAAGGTGGAGGAGGGGAGGAGAAAGAATGGGAGTGAAGTTGGGAAGGCATGAGAATAAAGGGACATGAGAACATAAAGGAGAAATGAGAAAGTAAGGAAGGAAAGATAACGAAAGAGAAGACGATGAAAAAGAGAAAAAGAAGAAGGAAAAGAAAAGAAGAAGAAGAATATGGTTTGACAGAAGAAATGATAGAGACAAAGAAGGATAAAAGATTATCAGGAAAACAATCAAAAGAAGGAAAAGCCCAAAGGAGGATATGACATGGGAAAAAAGAAGGAACTTCCTTAAGAATAAGAATAAATAGAAGAAGAAAATGATGATGATGATGATGATGATGGAATTACATAAAAATAATAAGAAAACTAAGAAGGAATTATATAAAAAATAATAATAATAAGAAGAAATTACATCAATAGTAATAATAATAATAATAATAATAATAATAATAATAATAATAATAAGGAAAAGAAGAGGAAGAAGAAGAATGAATTACACTAAGAAGAAGAAGAAGAAGAAGAAGAAGAAGAAGGAGAAAAAGAAGAAGAAGAAGAAGAAGAATGAGAATAAGAAGGAATTACATCAAAGTAATAATACTAATAATACTACTAATAATAATAATGAGAACAAGAACGAATTACATCAAAAATAAGAATAATAATACGAAGGAATCACATCAAGAAAAAGAAGTGGGGGAGAAGAGGAAGAAAAACAAGGACAAGGAGAAGAGAAAGAGGAAGAATGAATTACATCAAAAATAATAAGAAGGAATTATATGAAAAATGCGACGAAGAAGAAAAAGAAAGAATTACATCAATAATAATAATAATAATAATAATAATAATAATAATAATAATAAGAAGAAGAAGAATGAATTACATGAAAATTAAGAAGATAAAACAAAAAGACAGCGAAAGTGGTAATAATTATAATAAGAGGAGGAAGAAGAAAAATAAGAAGAAAATAAGACGGAATAACAGCAAAAATAATAACACGTGGAATACGAAATGTCAGCGAATGTTTATAGAATGTGAAGAGAAAGAAGAAGAATACAAAAGGGCAGTGGAAAGAAGAAGAAGAAGAAGAAGAAGAAGAAGAAGAAGAAGAAGAAGAAGAAGAAGAAGAAGAAGAAGAAAGTATATCGATTGGAAGCATGAATAACAATAAGCAAAAGAATACAAGACAACGGAAGAAGAAGAAGAAGAAGAAGAAGAAGAAGAAGAAGAAGAAGAAGAAGAAGAAGAAGAAGAAGAAGAAGAAGAAGAAAAGAAGACGACGATAATGAGAAAACAGAATGACAGAAATAATAAGATGAAAAAACAGCGATAGTGAAAAGAAGAAGAGATAGATGTGTTGACAGCCAGAATAATAAAAAGAAAAAATACGAAAAGACAGCTAAAGAAGAAGAAGAAGAAGAAGAAGAAGAAGAAGAAGAAGAAGAAGAAGAAGAAGAAGAAGAAGAAGAAGAAGAAGAAGAAGAAAGTGGTGGTAGAGGAGGAAATGAGGAAATCAAGAAGGAAAGGATTATTATGAAAAGATGAAAAATGAATGAGAACGCGCAAAAAGAATCGAGTTTTCAACGAAGTAAAAAAAACAAAAAAAACGAAAGAAGCAAAATCAAGTGTGACGAAAAGAAATTGGAAAGAAATTATGGAAGATTAGCAGAACAATAAAAAACATTCTAAAAATACAAATGAAAATTATAAGAAAATTATAATCAAAACCTTTACTCTTCTATGAGAAAAAATCGAATATTTATTTTTGATTTCCGTAAACTAAATAAACAAATCAATAAACAGAAGTCAATCATCAATGTTTCCGTTCATCGCATTAATAGCAGACTATTACGTCATGAAAAATGTTAAATTTCCGCTAATGGCGGCCGTCGACGGCCCATGATGGAGGCGATTGCTAATGAGACTCTCGTCATCAATCTCAAGTGCGAGATTTCATTTCACTGCGATTATTTCCTTTTGAAATGGGACAATTTCCTGTCGTCGCGTATTTATTATGCTATTGAATTCGATAACTTTTAATCAAGGAAGGCCTTTTTGGGAAAACTTAAATTAATAATGTTTTTTCTTTCTTTTTCTTGCTTTTCAGAAGGTAGCGAATCAAACAATAATTTTGTTGAAAGAATAAAGATTCCCGTTAAATGTCAGAAAACGTCTGCACTTTACTAACACGTTCAAATATTTTGTTCACATTAAAATAAACAAGAAAGGCTTTTGCGTCTGCATAACCTTTTTATGCACTTTGACATATCAAGAGGTATTCTTTATTTAACAAATCAATATAGGTATACCTGACCCTACGTCGTCAATTGGTTCCAGAGGTCACAACTTATGTTGAAAAACAAAGTCAAAATAACCACACTATAAACCGGAAATAAGCGCTCCCCGTTGCATATTACAGTACTTATGATATGTACGTAGAGTATTCTGAATAAAATAATCAATTTCCACCTTATCTTCCAGCGATATAGCTTTATGCTTAGCATTAGCACTGGTACTGGGACTTTTCTTCAGAGCCATAGGCAAAAATCTATTCTAAATCACAATTGAAATGTAACTGAAAGAATGCCAACGGCAGAGCACAGATGTAAACATTATTAGCAACAACAATAAACGAGAAAGACGAGACACTTAATACAAACATAACTCTCAAATAGATACTATACAGGTATACCTCACCCTACGTCGTTAACTGGTTCCAGAGGTCACCACTTAGGTCGAAATAACAACACTCTAAACCTCAGATAAGCAATCCCCATTACACATTACGGTGATTATTGTTTCTTAGTAGCCATTGGGCCAAAATATAAAGTCACAAATGGATGAGAATGATATGTACGTACAGTATTCTGAATAAAATAATTCATTTCAACATTATCTTCCAGCGATATAGCTTTACGCTTAGCATTAGCACTGGTACTGGGACTTTTCTTCAGAGCCATAGGCAAAAATCTATTCTAAACCACAATTGAAATGTAACTGAAAGAACGTCAACGGCAGAGCACAGATGTAAACATTATTAGCAACATCAACAATAAGCAGACGTATACCGTGCGTATGCCTAAACTAAATTGGATTTCAATTTCGCGGTAATCACGAGTGGCGCTGACAACGACGCCAAACGGTAGATATTGGAACTGCCGTGGAAAACATCAATATTGAGCTCTTAAAGACCGCTAAATAAGAAGACAACACAGAGTCACAGATGTTTTCATATTTAGTTCTCTAGGATTTATGATGATTATGTTAACATTTACTGTAAATGTACGTATTTTAATATGATTTTATATATTTTTATTCTTATTTACTGTACAGTAACATGATTTTTATGTGATTTTAACGCTTGTCTAGTGATATTACGACTTCAATATTTGTTGCATAAAGTTGAATAAAATGAATTAAACTTGATTTTTATTTTTCCATATATTTTTTGACAAACGACGTGTAATCGAGATCGACTTAACTCGAAACGACGTAACCCGAGGAGGAGGAGGAAGAGGAGGAGAAATTAAGAAAAGAAAGTTATCGAAGAAGAAGATGAAGAAGAAGGAGGAGGAGGAGGGGGAGGAGGACGAGTATTGAGAGAGAAGGTATGGAGAAGAAGGTTATGAAAGATAACAGGGACACTGAGAACATAAAGAAGAAGTGAGAAAATCTTGAAAATGGTTAAATGTATAGCCGAAATCGCTCGGAAAAAAGAACAATTTGACAGTTTTTTATATAACTTATCTACTGAAAGGAAAAAATTATAAGATGACATGAGAAATTGTATAAAAAACTAAATCAAAGCACCTTAACTATCATAACAAGGAAACGTGCAAGAAAGAATGATTACTGTTTAAACACACAAATATATATATATATATATATATATATATATATATATATATATATATATATATATATATTTAATAATAATATTTTTAGTTTTTAAAAATATGATTCCTTCGCTACATAAGAGTTCTCATGTTTCAAAAGTCAAGCGAGAATTTGGGAATCCTCGCTTGACAAGGAAGCGGGTCCAGACACCTTAACTCTACATAACTTAAAAAATTATATTAGGAGTCTCGGCTCTCGCTTTTGAAACATGAGAACTCTTAAGTAGCGAAGGAATCATATTTTTAAAAACTAAAAATATTATTATAATATAAGTTCTACTTCTGTATGGAGCGCTGTCTTTTTGAAAATAAAGCTAAATACTGAGGAACACCGGATTATCTACCTAACGTGTTCTTTCCTATTTTTCTGCACACCTGCATATATATATATATATATATATATATATATATATATATATATATATATATATATATATATATATATATATTTCCATGCATGAAAGAAGGATTTTCATGTATTTGTGGCAGAAAGGGAATTGAGGTAAGGCTGGTCGATACTGTCTATCGTACTCCTTGCTAATCCGACTCAGGAATCATACATTTAACAATTGACACAATCAGAACAAGACCCCATCCTTCTCTATCATATACCATAAGACCACATTTTTGCATGAGGGTTAATAGAAATCCCATGATAAATGATTTTCTAAGCGTAGCTTAGATGTGGCACAGGGACAAACGTGTGGAGGACTCAGGACTGAACTCATTACTTAATAGTATTTACACTATTTATATAGTTCGGACTGTTGTCCTCATCTTTATTATCATGTTCAGGACGTTTCGCCCGTTATACGTTCCAGCCTTCTTCAGGTTGGATTTCGGTCCGAACATTTTTTATATAATCCACGGGGCGAGATTTTTTTTTTTGATATATCAGTCAACTCTTCGAGTTTCTGTTCCCTCTTTGTGACCAGGTATTGAACTCACAACTCTTTGTCACTTTTGGGATTGCTCAACCAACGATTTTATTCACAGGGCTATGTGTCGTATTTGATGTAGCAAGACAAATTATTTAACCTTTAAACTACGACATGCCTTTGCATATATATATATATATATATATATATATATATATATATATATATATATATATATATATATGTATGTATATATATATATATATATATACATATACATGTATATATATATATATATATATATATATATATATATATATATATATATATATATATATATATATATATATATATAAAACTTCTCTCTGTTAAATTTCAATCCCCACCATCACCTTTAGGCCTTCCTGTTCTTTCTTCTGTTACACCCCTCTCTAGAGCTTTCATACATTTCCCTCTCACACTTGTTTCCCACTCCCACACATACACTCTCACTAAAATTTTGTTTTTTATACCCGGAGTTATATTTTCCGATTTCATTTTGAATTTGTAGGTCTGATGAATTGGATCGTGATTACGATTCCAATGTAATAAATTATAACCATGGAATATTAGTGTTTGAGCTTTTTTATTGTATATATATATATATATATATATATATATATATATATATATATATATATATATATATATATATATATGTATTTGTGTGTTTAAGCAGTAATCCTTCTTTCATGCATGTTTTATTGAATATGATAGACAAGTTGCTTTGATATAGTTTTTATACAATTTTTCATGTGATATTTTTATTTTTTCGTATTGGTAGATAGATAGTGTAACGGACCGACATTTTTTCAATTCACCGCATGAGGTTGGTAGTGTCACTGGTTGTTTACAACACTGAAGCAAATGTCGGATAAATGATACCGTATTTTAAAATAACATCCGATAGGTAGCAGCGTTATAAAGAAAAAAGAAATACCTGGTTAAATCTTATATCTACAGTCTTAATATTTTACAAAAGTCGATATTGACTTTAATGTGTTTTATCACGGTCAAGATATTTTGTCCATGTTCATAGTTAATATTATTAAGTGACACATGGCACAGTGAATAACGGCGTTAGTTAGATCCAGTGACAGGACCCAAAGAATGTGAGTTCAATACCGGTTAAGGCAGTGGAGAACTTTCAGAGGGGAATTAACAGGAGATAACTGATAACTGGCATCCGTTAATCATGGTACGTGGAACTAGAACAGTCTACCCCAGTGAGCGAAATAAAGGGTTCAGTTCGACATTGCATCCACTTGACGAGGCCGGGGCGTACGACGGCCGAAACGTTGTAATAAATATGGCGACAAAGATGAGGACAATAGTCTGAATAATATAAGTAATGTACATAAAACCTCATCTCCGAAATATAGACAGAAACTATTTCTTATTTAGCAGTTAAAATATTTAATCCTTGAAAATGGCTAAATGTATAGCCGAAAGCGCTCGGATAAAAAGAACATTCGGACAGTTTTTATATAATTTATCATCTGAAACGAAGAAAATTATTAGATCGCATGAGAAATTGTATAAAAAAACTAAATAAAAGCACCTTGTCTGTCGTATTCAATGAAATGTTCATGAAAGAAAGATTGCTGCCTAAATACACAAATATATATAGGTAGATAGATAAAGTTGTAGCCTTTGTCTCTCTGATTGTTTGTTATAGTCTCTTCCTAGGGTTTTAGAGATAGACGCCCCATAACCACATATTCTGAAACTACTCCAGGGTACTTGGATAAGTATATTTCATTTTGATCAAAGGGAGTGGTGGGCACGAATTCTCTACGGATTTTCCCCTTTGGTATAAATTAAATTTAAATTTGAACAAGGGAATGACTCCTTTCTAAAATATAGAAGGAGAAAGTCAGAAGATGGAGGTCACATCGGCCTGGTCAAAGTGACATATTTGTTTCGACAATTCAACTGTCATACCAATGTTGGAATCTGCTCATCAATTCATTCAAACAAATATTGCATCAAAGGGGATAGATCAAGCTGTTTTTGCACAGACACACACACACACACACACATACACACACACACACACACCACTGAATTTTTTTCCCCTTTGATTTAAATTAAATTAAAGTTTGAACAAGGGAATTACTCCCATCCAAAATATAGAAGGAGAAAGCCAGAAGATGGAGGTCACATCGGCAAGATTAAAATGAGACAATATGGACGTCAAGTTGAGCAAGAAATCGCCAATCCGTGTGTAGTGCCTTACAATGCATATTTGATGCGACAATTCAACTGTCATATCAATGTTGAAATCTGATCATCAATTCATTCAATCAAGTATTTCATCAAATACATATCAAAGGGATCAGATCGAGCTGTTTTGCAACCACTGATATTTTTCCCTTTGATTTCAATTAAATCTAAATTTGAACAAGGGGATGGCTCCTATTCAAAGTATAGAAGGAGAAAGTCAGAAGATGGAGGTCACATCAGCAAGATCATTGAGTAATATTGAAATGCATCATTTTTATCTACAAATTATAACAATGATTTAAAATCAATCATCATTTTCTTACAAAAAACGCGTGATACGCAGCAAGCCGCGGGTAATTCAGCTAGTATATACATATAAAACGAAAAGGAAAACTTGTCTTAACCGACGCGTTTCGTCCTCTGAGGAACTTAATCAAGGCAAACTTAGAGATTTTATTTTGAAATACAGTATTTATATACAACAACAAAATGTTATTGCTTTTCAAATTTTTAAAATTTAAGAACGCTCATAAATATTCATCAGGTTAACCGAAAAGTCTAGGCAAGCTATGGAGGATGTCAAGTGACACAATTCATTGTCTAATAAACAAAATAAAAGTCTCTCAGAGGACGAAACTCTTCAGTTAAGATAAGTTTTCCTTTGGTTTTTATTTCTATTGTCTTTTAACAGATATACTCCATCTGAAATTTTACAAACACTCACACACCCACGCACAGACCCCAACACACAGACAGACAGACAGACAGACACACACACACACACACACACACACACATATATATATATATATATTACTTTTATTTAAAGAGATTATATTAAAAACATGTTGAATCGCTACACAAAAGCTTTGATACTTCAAAACTATGATTGCAATTCTTCAGTTGATGGTAAGTAAGGAGTTACTTACCATCACCTGAAGAAGTACAGTCATAGTATTGAAACATGAAAGCTTAATATATTGCTCTACTTTGTATTGAGTACTTTTTAAAGAAGTAATTGCTACGAACAATGGAATTTTACTCCATCTGTTCTTTCTCTCATTTGTATATATATATATATATATATATATATATATATGACGTCACACATTATGTAATGGACAAAGTCCGACAATTATTTAAAGAAATGTTTATGTTTAACATTCTTTTTATAGATACAAGTATTTAAGAAAGTAATCTGCTTATAATAAACAGTATTAAATAACATTTACCGGCCTGAATGTCCGAGAAATTTTCTTAGAAAATATTCGTCCGTTGATAGGATTCGAACTTGCATCCTATACGGAACCGTCATATAGCCTGACGTGCCTTAACCAATTCAGCCACTGAGGATCGTTCGGTTGGTAAGGTCGAATTTACTGCTTATAAACTTCAATCTTCCATGAATCTCTCGCGTACATTCATAACTGCTCATGGCGTATCAAATGTAAACAAATGACGTCACACATTATGAAATGGACAAACTCCGACAATTATTTAAAGACATTTTTATGTTTAACATTGTTTTTATAGATACAAGTATTTAAGTAAATGCTCTGTTTATAATAAACAGTATTAATAACATTTACCGGCCTGAATGTCCGAGAAATTTTCATAGAAAATACATATATATATATATATATATATATATATATATATATATATATATATATATATATATATAGTATAGTATAGTATAGCTGGCCACTCGTACTCGAGGATACCCGTCTACTAGGGCTTCTATCTAATCCCTATTGCAGACGCTTACTCAAGCGCATTTGTGTTTATTCAACACCAACAGAGCCCACCTGTGGTTTATACTGCAACTATGCTGAGAAGACCTTAGTAGGTACAGATTCTTAGTTACAGAAAGAGTGTGTTATCTAGCGTGATCAACACTTTGAACAAGACCATCACGCTCAAGCCTTCGGCCACGATGACTTGTGACTTCGTGCGAGCACAACTATCGACGGCCCCCAAGTTTTCTCTCTACCCAATTTCACTCACAAGGCTTGGTTCAACACTTTCCAAAGGTGCCGCACGCTCGCTGGGATTGACCCCGCCAGTCCGATAACATCAGGAAGTCAATCTTCCTGACAAATCGACCATGGAACCCGGGTTTTATGGTCAGAATGCGAACGTTCTAACCACTCGGCCACGTACCCATATATATGGACATGGACATAATATCTTGACCGTGTTTTGAAACAAAAAAAAAAATGAATCACTTTATAAAACATACACATAACAAACTATTTCTAATTCTAACAGTTGAAATATAATCCTTGATAATGGCTAAATGTATAGCCGAAAGCGCTCGGATAAAAAGAACATTCGGACAATTTTTATATAATTTATCCTCTGAAAAGAAAAACTTTATTAGATCGCACGAGAAATTATATAAAAAACTAAATAAAAGCACCTTGTCAGTCGTTTTTAATGAAATGTGCTTGAAAGAAGGATTGCTGCCTAAATACACAAATATATATATATATATATATATATATATATATATATATATATATATATATATATATATGTGTGTGTGTGTGTGAGTGAGTGATGGATTCGCAGTAGTTTTTGACGCAGTCAATGTTTCTCACTATACACACAATTTATTTATACATTTTTTTTTCCAAAATAAACCAGTTTTACACCGAATCCATGCAAGTATTATTTACGAGACCTCGACCTCAAGTGTCCCATTCGTGACTTAATTCATTTCGGACATCCTCCTCGAAGATTTTTGGCTGCATTCCACTTAACATTTGGAGAAGATTGATGGCACCTACACTGGAGACATCATAAAAAAATCAGAGTGTCGAATTAATTAATACTAAACAATTCAAATATATCAATGTACGGATCAGTCACAATAAATTTATCGTAGGAGGCCGAGCAGTTCAACATAGAATAGGCTGCACTACAGATATTATTTTCCAACAGCTCAAGAGGCTACATGATATTAACCTAAGAACTCGAACCATGTTTTTAAATAGACTGGTGAGACTTTAATAATGGTGTCGTCAGGGGCGGATGATCCTATCATTTAGTACAGGCGGCAAACTAGGGCTCCTGAATATTAGCTATAATGCTGGTTATAAATAATATCTATCTATCTATCTATCTATCTATCTATCTATCTATCTATCTATCTATCTATCTATCTATCGCAATCTGTTCATATCTATAATTATGTGAAAGAATACGACAATGTAATGTATTTTTCAAGGTATAGAACCTCGACCTGGGCACCCCGGCGTGGTGTAATGGTTAGCAAGCTGGTCTTGCTAAAACTGTTACAACTGAATAGCGAGTTCGATCCTCACTGGGTGCCCCATACTTTCGGCCATGTGCCACATCTAAGCCTTGCTTAGAAAATCAATATAGAACCTCGACCAAAAACGCTCAATTCATAATTAGAGTCTTAAATTTCAATAAATCACCAAGTTTTCAATTGACTTATATGCACGGTCGGATTATCATCTAGGCTCAAGCCTATAGTCTATAATAGTCTATAGGCTAGGCCTAGATGATCCTTAAGGTGATTATAGGCTATAGCCTAGGGCCCCTCAAGCTTATAAAAGCAATGTTTTTATTTTATTTTCTAGACGTTAAACAAACAGAAATGATATTACTATGGCAAACTCATAATCATTTTGATTGTTTTTTTAATGCAGGTAATTATTATTTTTATAATGCAGGTAATTATTATTTTTATAATGCAGGTAATTAAAATTTGTTTCTTTTTATTATGGTTATGTTGAAATATATTCTAATTTGGTTTATTAGTATTTATTAAAGAATATTTTTATTGACAAACAAAAGATAACGAGTTTATCTAAAGAATTCTCCATAAGTTTTCTTGAATCGATGTAAGTATCACCAAATATATTACGAATAAAAAATATTCATGACAGATGTGGGCGAATTAAAAACTAGTTCTGTCTGAAGGCGGGAATAATTTCATTGGCCTACGAGACTTTATCCAGTCCTGGGTGTCATAGACAGCGCCATATCAATTCTAAACTGTCAACATATAAGCCGTTTCCTCAGATCAATGATTAAAAATGACTTCGAGCGAATGAACCATGTCTTTTTTTAGTGAAGACTATCCATTTTCGAACATCGTGGACTGACGCTATATAATCACAAACAAAGGACTGTACGAAATAACGGAAAAAGTATCACTTAAAGAGTTTCAACAGATACAGCAACTAACTAGAACGACACTGTCTTCTGTAGTTTATTGGTGCCTATTACATCTACTCCTCCCTAGCTATTGTGATGATGGCCAAACCAATTGTCCTCCACAGGAGCTAGTTTAAATGCCACCCGATAAGGCGGCGTTTATGCTAGTCTATAATAAAACGTGCAGTACATTTTTGGATACAAAGGGAATATAAGAGTTACTCCGCTTGAACCATGAAAGCGACGATAATGGCTAGTATAATATATTAATATATATTAATCTCGCATAATCTGGCAACCCTGAATCTGGGCTCAACGAAAATCATTCCCTGTGCCTAACTTTTCTCGGGCTTTTTAATGAATCATTGAAATTGGACCAGTGAGAGCGGAGGAGTTGCTTGGACACACACACACACACACGTACAAACACAAACACTGTACTTTATATATAAGATTTCCTCGAGTCCAGCAACTCTTATCGCTCTGTTCAGTATTAATGGGGGTTTCCTTTCTCGCCTTTTGTTCGAAGTAATGTAGAACGCCAACATCTTAATTATGTCATTATTTTCTCTTCAAGGTATCATGTGATATCCATTCTAGTTATCTGTCTTTATTTCTGAGATGAGGTATTATGTACACTATTTCCATTATTCGGACTATTGTCGTCATATTTGTTTCGGGCGTTGTACGCTCTGGCCTTCTTCAGGTGGTTGGAATGTCGAAATGAACCCTTTATTTCGCTCACTGGGGTAGACTGTTCTAGTTCCACGTGCCATGTTTAATGGATGTCAGTTATCAGTTAATTTCCCTCTTCAAGTTCTCCACTGCCTTAACCGGGTATTGAACTCAAACTCTTTGGGTCTTGTCACTGGATCTAACTAACGCTTTTATCCACTGTGCCATTTGTCATTGGGCATAAAGACGTTAGTTAGATCCAGTGACAGGACCCAAAGAGTGATAACTTTTCCCTTTGTATCCAAAATTGCATTGCACGTACTATTATAAACTAGCTTAAAAGCCACCCTATCAGGCGGCATTTAAGCTAGCTCCTATGGAAGACAATTGGTTTGGCCATTATCACAATAGCTAGGGAGGAGTAAATGCGATAGGCATCAATAAACTACAGAACTCAAAATTGATCGCAGCATTTAAGTATTAAGTTTAAGCTTATCTGCTGTCACTTAATTTAAAGACGATTTGATGTACGTAGGTACTTATTTTCCATACAGTCAATTATTTTTATTTCATGGGTAACAGAACAAGGGACAATTCATAAGATAATATTAATATAATGTAAAGATGGGAAAACAGAAATTAGAATTGGTCATATATTCAACATTTGAAGAGTTAGAGAAACATAACGTCTAATTAAGTAAAACTTACATTATGGAATCTATATGAAATACGAGCGCAATTATCCAACGAATTCTGAAGTCAAAAAGCCCCAATTGTACTTCATAGTAATTTATATGCTAGGAGCTCAATATCTCTAATATATATTATCTGCTTCTAGGTGAGATCACTCTTCAGGTTTAACTAATTTGCATATAGATTTTTTTTAAAAGTATATATTCATTAAATAACTATCCTTCATTAGGACACTTTTATTCAAAGATTGTTTTTATTCTTATATAAAAATAGTTCTGTTTAGGAATATTGTCTTGTATATAATGCAGAAAAGTGCTTAAATTTTTCATTTTACTTGGTTTTCAACAAGTCGGCATCTATTTGTAAAACTTTCTTTAACTATAACAAGCCAATTACGAATGAAAATTTTTGTTTCAAATATTTCAAGTAGTAAATATATCTTTGTGAAGCGATAGCGAGCGGGCGATGTCTGCTAGTATTTTATAAATTTCAGCCGATGCTAAACACGTCCAGAAATATCTAAATTGTCAGGTGTATACAACAGCTTACTGGCTTCAGTGGTTAAAAAATGGCTTCGAGCAAATGAAGCCTATAGGTCTTGGCGTGGACCATACTTCTTAGAACGTTGTGGGTTGGCTCTACAAGCAAAGAACAAACAGATAACAGAGACCACAACAGATGAATATCACCCCAAGCAAGGGTGGAGGCCACTAGCACGCAAGGGGTTACAGAAGGTTTGGAGGAAGAGCAGATAGGAGTGGTAAAGGAGAGGATGTGGAGAAAGATAGTGGATCGATCAAAGCAAGGGGGTTACAGAAGATTTGGAGCGAGAGCAGATAGGAATGAAAGGTGAAAGGATGTGGAGAAGGGAAGTGGATAGATCAAGGCAACTGGAGATGTCGATTGACGTTACACTTGGAGATTGTATTTGTCAGGGAAACAGGAATAGGGAAGGGAGTTCCACATGAGAGATGTGCGAGACATGAAGCTATTGGAGTAGAAGAGACGTCTACATCTAACAGTTTCAACGGTGAAGGGGTGGGAACGGGATGCCAGCCTCGTAGGACGTTTAAATTCATGAGGCCTAGGGACCAGCGAAAGCAGCTCCTCGGAGCAATTACCGTGAAAGTATTTGTAAAAAAGACAGAGCGAGGCAACGTCGCGTCTGTGAGAGAGATCTTTCTAGAAAGAACGATAAGAGTTACTGAACCCGAGAAAGCAATTTTCCTGAAATCTCCTTTTAAATAGAAGGATTTTATATATCTCAAGACTTCTCGCTGCCATCGATCAGCATGGCTGATGCTAACCTCCAGGAAAGTGATTCACTGCACCTTCTCGGGCTCACGTTCTCTGCTGATATGAAGTGGAAAGACTATATTGAATCCATTGCTAGGTCAGCTGCTAAGAAAGTCGGTTCACTATGTCAGGCGAGACATTTTGTTTCTCTTCAGAATCTATCTTACACATCTATAAGTCTACCATTCGTCCATGCTTAAAATATTGCTGCCATATATGGTCCGGTGTCCCTGCTATTTACCTGGAGCTCCTTGATAAGATCCAAAGAAGAATCAGCAATATTATTGCTCCTGACCTGGCAGCTCGGCTTCTGTCACTTTCCCATAACCGTAAAGTTGCTTTCCTGTGTAATTGTTCGTGTGATCTCTTCACTATGGTACCTAGATTTTATGAATTTAAAATTATGAATTTAAGCGCAGTTCTAGATTGACAACAAGGTTTCATTACCTTACATTTGAATTGGCAAGATGTAACCGTAAGTTCTATGTTAGCAGTTTCTTTTCTCGCATTTCATAGTAATTGTTCAGATGAGCTCTTTGCTATGGTACCTAGACATTTTTTTAAAATTTAAGCACAGTACTAGATCTCATCAATTTAGAGTTGAGCTGGCTAGATGTAGCCGTAAGTTCTATGGTGAGAGTTTCTTTTCTTCTCGCTTGTGGAACACCCTTCCGGCTCCCTATGTCTTAGCCAACTTTAATCTGCAATAGTTTAAATGTAATGTCAAACTTTATCTACTGTCCTCCTGATTACTCTTTTCTCTTCCCACTCATTATTAATGTTTCTGTTCCTAATTCGACCACACCCTGCACCCTGTAATTCCCTTTCATCTTATTGGTTATACCGCCTTGTTGGGATGATATCGATTAAAAAACAAATGAACATACTGAGATAGATAGGAATAGTTTGAAATATATAGATAGATAGGTAGATCGATATGAACAGAGAGAGAGAGAGAGAGAGAGAGAGGGGGGAACAGATTGAGATAGATAGATAGATAGATAGATAGATAGGAACATATTGAGATAGATAGATAGATAGATAGATAGATAGATAGATAGATAGGAACAGATTGAGATAGATAGATAGATAGATAGATAGATAGGAATAGATTGAGATAGATAGATAGATAGATAGATAGGAACAGATTGAGATAGATAGATAGATAGGAACAGATTGAGATAGATAGATAGATAGATAGGAACAGATTGAGATATATATATATATATATATATATATATATATATATATAGATAGATAGATAGATAGATAGATAGATAGATAGATAGATAGATAGATGGTATGTTGAAATTTTCGAGGAATGAGTTATTTCCCAAAGCTGATTAAATGGCGGAAGAAAACGAGTTTCCGTCAAACCGAATCTTGGTAGGGCTGATAATCTTTAACATTAGATATATTAATAGATAAGAACAGATTGAGATAGATAGATAGATAGATAGATAGATAGATAGATAGATAGGAACAGATTGAGATAGATAGATAGATAGATAGATAGATAGATAGATAGATAGATAGATAGATAGGAACAGATTGAGATAGATAGATAGATAGGAACAGATTGAGATAGATAGATAGATAGATAGGAACAGATTAGATAGATAGATAGATAGATAGATAGATAGATAGATAGATAGATAGATAGATAGATAGATATGAACAGTCTGAAATAGATGTGAACAGACGGTGATAGAAATATAGATTTATTAGCTAATAAAGTTCGATCTCTTATTCTAGTATTTCGTGCCATTGTTCGAGTGCTTGTTAAAACAAGATTTCGATTATTGATTTTCCAGATAATTATAGCTCCCTATCTGAAAGTTCATCTCTATACAATCTTTTTTGTCTCAGTTTTCACTTCTGTCGTGAGAAGCTAAACATTTATGCCTAAAATCCGGAAAACGATATAAACTTCTTCTTCTTCTTCTTCTTCTTCTTCTTCTTCTTCTTCTTCTTCTTCTTCTTCTTCTTCTTCTATATGCCGTGTCTCTTCAGGACGTTGGTGATCATGTCTCTCCACAATTTCCCGTCCTTTGTAGCGCCTAATAAATTTTCTCTTTTTGTTATCTCTCCTAAACCCTTTTCTGCCATCCATTCTTCTTCACCATTTTCTGCCATGTCATTCTTCTTCACCTATGTGCCGTGTGCTTCCAGGATACTAGCGATCATGGCTCTCCAAACTTCCCTCTGTTTTGTCTAATCTGCCATACATTTGCTTGAGCTCGAGTTTCTTCTTCTATGTGTCATGTCCCTTCATAATATTGGCGATCATGGCTCTCCACAACTTCCTCTACTTTGTAGGTCTTAATAAATTTTGTCTTTTTGTTATCTCTCCTAAACCCTGTGCCGTCGTCCATTTGTAAAAGCTCCCTAAGTAGGTTACCTGTTGTTTACCTCGGCCCCACTTTCTTTCAATCTGTCCTGTGAGTATCAAATTTTCGAAGTCCTCTTTCCTTGTTATGTGCTCAACAAATTTACGAATCCTGATTTTCATAGCAGGCTGGCCTTCTCCACACGGAAAACTGGCGCGACATTGTACTTTTTTATCCTCAGTTGCAACATCCGAACATAAAAGTAATGGCTGCAGATATTTTGACCAGATAAATTTCTGCAAAACGACAATTTCTGTAAGTCATGTTCTTGATTCTCGAAGACTATCATCACACTCTATTTTTCTCTCTCTTTCCATCGCTCTCTCTCTCTCTCTAAAAAAATCTTTACAATTTTGTTCGCGAAGGGATTTCGCCATTTTATATCATTAACTTTACTACTCTACTTTTTGTGTGAATGATTCAGTGTAATATATATATATATATATATATATATATATATATATATATATATATATTTTATATATATATATATATATAGCTAAGCGAAAATTTTCTATGAAAATTTCTCGGACATTCAGGCCGGTAAATGTTATTTAATACTGTTTATTATAAAAACAGAGCATTTGCTTAAATACTTGTATCTATAAAAAGAACGTTAAACATAATATAAATGTCTTTAAATATATATATATATATATATATATATATATATATATATATATATATATATATATATACACGTGTAACGTGAAATCTCGCGTATCGTGGGACCCTAAATTTTTCATTTATAAAAAGTGATTTTATTAAGTATCTCGTGTATTATGCGAATCCCTTTTTTGAGAGACCAAATTACAATAGACTAACCTCTTTTCCTCTATCTCTTTATACAATCTGCTAGTTAAATAATTTAAAAAGGTGAATGATAAAAGTATCGTTAGTAACGCTATACCCAATGCGTAAACGCGTACAGCCAAAAACAACCGAACGAAAAACAACTAAACATCTTATAAACGTAAAGAATAGAAAAGATGCATATTCGCTGTTAGTATTTTATAATACGATAGTAATATGCGAATATTACATACAATATTTTGGATACAGTTAAGGAAAACATCAGTTTTATGAAGTTCATGTTTATTTTATAGTGAGGTGTGTATTTACTACAGTAAATAGATATATCGTTTACACATTATGAAATGGATAAAGACCGACAATTATTTTAAGAAATTTTTTTATACGTTCTTTTTATAGATACAAATATTTAAGTAAATGCTCTGTTTATAATAAACAGTATTAACGACATTTACCGGCCTGAATGTCCGAGAAATTTTCATAGAAAATGTGCCTCCTCCGACAAGAATCGAACCTTTATCCTCTACGGAATCGTCATATAGCCTGACGTGCTTTTACCGATTGAGCCACAGAGGAGCGTTTCGGTCAGCAAGGTCGATTTTACTGTTTTTAAAATATATCGTTTAGTCAACGGACTAAGCTAATTCTATATGTCGTGTACGATGCGACCATCTTAAATTTAGCTTCAATATATATATATATATATATATATATATATATATATATATATATATATATATATATATATATATATATATATATATATATATATATATATATATTACTTAAAAGTTATTTTCAGTGGCTACACGTATTTGAGTAGACGCTATGTTTATTTATCAAACGGTATATTCATTTATTTTTGTCTACCGGCCTGAATATTCGTGAAATCCAATAAGCGAAAGAATATTATCTCTCCGCCAAACGCATATTTTTCTCTTATAAGATTCATTTAGTAAGAAATCTGTTGGATGAATAAATGAAAGATCCATCCCTTTCTTTACATACCGGGTGCTACAGTAAACTTGTCCAATTTAAGATTAATCTTTGGACCGTTATATTTTAGAAATGATTAAAGATATATTACTGGAATTCTCTTAGATTTTTATCACGCTATTCGACTCTACTTCAAACAATAAGAATGCATTTAGCACTAAGTTAAAATAATGATCCCTCTTGCCATTGTGACCTGCTGGTTCAGCTTTCCTCTCTACTGTTCCTTCTTTTTTAAAAATATTCACCGTTTTTTTTTTATGGTTCTTGAATAGACTTTGAAGATGGAAGCCAGAGTGTGAATGTTTGTACCATTACTGAAGGTTCGAATGATCTTTTTCCTCTCACCATTGCTCAGTTGGGAAGACATAGTGGGACTGACACAAAATGACTTTAATCTGTTTTCTTTCTAGCTGAATAACTCAAAGAGTTTTTTTTTCCAATGATCCACAAAGCAAACGTGTTATCGGAAAACCTGGAAACCCTGTGGGATGGACAATTATCGGATGCGGTTACACGATTTCAACAATTTTGCTGTTACAGAATATACATATATATATATATATATATATATATATATATATATATATATATATTTTGAACGATAAAAATTATTAAAAAAATCAATTAAAATCTTCAGAGATACTGGGTTGTAGATTAATATTCTTATGCTATTATTATTATTATTTCATTTAGATTCCTCGACTAGTTTCGCCCAACATGGCCATCATCGGGAGAGAAAAAAATGTTTCTGCTTGCTGGTAGCAGTAAACTACAGAAATGAATGTCTATATATATATGTGTGTGTGAGTGTGTGTGTGTGAGGCGGCCTGATGATTGCGTCCAGAATGAAACAGCCTGTCGCCTCTGAGTGTTTGACTTCAATGTTCACTTTTATATTTATATTTACATACGCTCTATCTCTGATATTGAGCACTTTATCCCATAAATATAGCACACCTTAAATCTGTATTTCTGCATATATATATATATATATATATATATATATATATATATATATATATATATATATATATATGCATATATATATATATATATATATATATATATATATATATATATATATATATTTTCAGAGTAAATTGACGATGCTACCTGAAAAACTGACGAAACCTTGGAGTTGGGATGC
>OZ038514.1:40521497-40533997 GCA_964036315.1 Acanthosepion esculentum | reverse complement strand
TTTAATAAATCAACAGAACGTCTGCTCAAATACGGGCATCCACTAAAAATAATGTTTAATTAATAAAATCTGTCGGATTAAGAAGCAAAATATCCATTGCTATTTTTTCTTCTTTCATGCGCCATCGCCCTTTATGACGTTGGCGATGACGGCTCTCCACAACTTCCTATACCAGTCCTTGTTCTGTCAAGCATGTACACAAACTCGTTCGGTAGGTTACTTACTTTAGTATGACCAGTGAGTATTAAATTCTCCAGGCCGTCTGTCCTCATTATGAACCCTAGAATTTTCAACTCTCTCATTCAAAGTACAATGCAATTCTTTTTTTTTTATTTTCATTTCTCACATGCGTCTTTCACGGTATCTGTCTATATTTCTGAGATGAGGTATTATGTACACTACATACATTATTCGGACTATTGTCCTCGTCTTTGTCGCCATGTTTATCACAACGTTTCGGCCGTTGTACACTCCAGCCTTCTTCAGGTGGTTGGAATGTTGAACTGAGCCCTTTATTTCGCGAAATATATATATATCATATTCCTGGGTCATTTTCCAAATTATTTAAGATGATCTTTATATATACTATTTTACTCCTGCATTGATTTCGGCCAGTGAACTGGTATTTCTGCTACACTTAGTGATTTGGCGGGGGAGGGGGGTTATTACTAATATCATTTTCTTTAGTTTCTTGTAAATAGTTTTGTATTCATATTGTAAATACTCATTGGCGTTAGTTTTTTAGAATGGTTATTTTATTCCCCTCCCTCCACAGACACTGAATTGTAAATATGGGGACTAGTTAGTATTTTCATAGAGACAGTGAGGTATTATGGTGGTTGTAGTAAGAAAGGTACGTATGAATGTGGTGTTTTGGTGTAAGGAATATTGTTCGTACGATTGGGTCAGTGTTTGCGGCTAGCTAAGTTATAGTTAAGACAGAAGACCGTCCTTTCTCCAATCCCCCTTTCGGCCTTGTGCCACATTTCTGTGTATTAAACAGAATAAATATCACTTTCCTCATTGGTAAAAAAACTTTATAAATTTAAGCGCAGTACTCGATTGGCGGCAAGGTCTCGTCATATTGTATTTGGAATGCCTAAGCTAACAGTTTCTTTTCTCGCATTCATCGCCTGTGAACCTACTTGCGGCTTCAGTTACGCATAATCTTCAAAAATTTAAATGTGGACTTAATCGTTATTTTCTGTTTCCTTCATTTCTCTTCTTTTATTGTTCTCTCTCCTCAATAATGTTATTTTTCATATACTCTGACACTTAATATACTATTTCGTCTATTGGCTTTCTTGCCTTGCTTGAGGGTGAAATGATTAATTAAAAAAAATAGTCCTAATTTATTAAATGGCAAGCGAAGAAAATTTTATGAAATATTTTCAACCGGAAGTATTTCTTCGGAGAGGTGGGGGAAGAATAATTTCAGTTAACAACAGTACCTATCCTGTTGTCTGCAGAATTAATAAGCGCCATCTTTCAAACATGGCGTAATAATAAATTAAATATTATAAAATTAATAGACGAATTCGTCGTTGTCAACTTGTGTTAGCAATAGGATATATTTGTATCCAGGATGTTCTATTTTTAATTTCTATATTCTAATATTGTTTCTATTTTCTTTTTCTATATATTTTTTTTTTAATCATATCACCCCAAGCAAGGCCGGAGGCCACTATCACGCAAGGGGTTAAAGAATGGTTGGAGGAAGAGCAGATAGGAGTGGCAAGGGAGAGGATGTGGAGAAAGAGAAAGACAGTGGGTCGATCAAGGCAAGGGGGCCACAAAAGATCCGGAGCGAGAGCAGATAGGAATGAAAAATGAAAGGATGTGGAGAAGGGAAGTGTATAAATCAAGGCAACTGGAGATGTCGATTGACGCTACACTTAAACCGTTGGAGATTGTATTTGTCAGGGAAACAGTAATAGGGAAGGGAGTTCCATAGGCGAGATGTGCGAGACATGAAGCTATTGGAGTAGAAGAGACGTCTACATCTAACAGTTTCCACGGTGTAGGGGTGGGAGCGGGATGCCAGTCTGGTGGGGCGTTTAAATTCACGAGGCCTGGGGACAAGCGAACGCAACTCCTCAGAGCAATTACCGTGGAAGTACTTGTAAAAAAGGCAGAGCGAGGCAACATCGCGTCTGTGAGAGAGCGACTGCAGACGAGATGACAGATCAGGGCCAATCACGTTGCCTATCCGTCTCTGGATCTTATCAAGAACCCCGAGGCAAACATCAGGGGCTCCAGACCATATATGGTAGCAATACTCCATGCAAGGGCGAATGGTCGATTTATAGACTTGGAGGATCGATTCCGGGGAGAAAAATATCCTGGCTCGGCACAGAGAACCAACTTTCCTTGCGGTGGCTGATGCAACTGACTCGATGTATTTGTTCCATCCCAGATCAGCAGACAGCGTGAGACCGAGCAGCCGCAGGGAGGAGCTCTCGAGAAGTTGGTCATCAGACATTCTGATGGATCCTTGTGGTGGTTGATAGAGAGCAGTTTTGTTTTAGAGGCGTTAAAGTTAACAAATACCGTGTCCCTTGAGGATGTGGGAGTCATGCTTCTCCACAACATACTGTCCTTTGTAGCTCTGAGTAAGACTTTTCTTTAACTAACATTCATAATCCCTGTTTTGCCAACCATATCCACAAGTTCATCAAAAAAGGTTATTCACTGCTTTCCTGTCAAGTCCTCTTTGCTCGTTATGTGCCCTAGAAATTTCAATTGTCTCTTTCTGGTTTGAAGAATAAGGGATCGTTTCGTTTCCATATTCCTTAAAACTTCCACATTATTCACATGTTCGGTCCATGGTATTCCCAGGTTCATTTTGTAGACCCAGATTTCTGTTGCCAATAGTCTCTTCACCTCTCAAGTCATTGTCCAGCATTCACTGTCATATAGGAGGACTGATATTAGATAGTTCAGCATTCTTTTCTTTGTTTCTCTTGCTTCAAGTCTCCTCTTCATCTGTGAGGAAATTGGCCAGCATTCACTGCCATATAGGAGGATTGATATTACATAGCAGTTCAGCACTCTTTTCTTTGTTTCTCTTGCTTCAAGTCTCCTCTTCATCTGTGAGGAAATTGTCCAGCATTCACTGCCATATGGGAGGATTGATATTACATAGCAGTTCAGCACTCTTTTCTTTGTTTCTCTTGCTTCAAGTCTCCTCTTCATCTGTGAGGAAATTGTCCAGCATTCACTGCCATATAGGAGGACTAATATTACATAGCAGTTAAGCACTCTTTTCTTTGTTTCTCTTGCTTCAAGTCTCCTCTTCATCTGTGAGGAAATTGTCCATCATTCACTGCCATATAGGAGGATTGATATTACATAGCAGTTCAGCATTCTTTTTTTTGCTTCTCTTGCTTCAAGTCTCCTCTTCATCTGTGAGGAAATTGTCCTGCATTCGTTGTCATATAGGACGATTTATATTATATAACGTTTCAGCACTTTTCTTATTTGTTTTTTTTTGTTTTTTTTTTCCACAAGTCGCTTCTTCATCTGTGAGGAGATTGTATAACATTTACTGCCATATAGGAGTAATGATATTACGTAATATTTTAGTAACCTTCTCATAGTTTTTAACGAAATTTTCCTTTTTCTTAATATTTTGCTTCGCTTTTGGAAGGCTTCTTTCTTTATCTCAACGCGCCTTGCGATTTGAGAGTCGCATTTTCTGTCGTCTGTTTAAACACTTCGTGGATATGTAAATTTTTGTATTTTCTTAATTTTCCTGTCTCCAATTCGTACTTCGTCTCTTGGTCTGTTCCTTTTACTAACAACCGTGCATACTCTCTTGATGCTTAGTCCTTTCTTCATGCTTTCGCACACTGACTTCTGTAGGAATTCTTGTAGTTTCCTCTCTGTGTCTGTTATCAACACCGTGTCATATCAAATACTATTAACATTGTAGCTGTTCATAATGAATCCCAGTAGGATTTTCTCTTTGGATCGTTTCACTCTAAAAGGTTCAACCGTCCTGGGTAAGACGATAAACTACGTCCAGCAGCAAGGGCTCTGAGTAGGAGGTTTTGAGGAGCGTGGGACAACCTTTTAATTGATGGTGTTCCCATGTCCACCCTGACCCGGGGTGGTAGCACCTGTTAGGGTTCCAGCTATGGGCAAATAGTTAACTATTACCAGCAATGCGTTTTTGGAAAAAAATATTACCAGCAATACAATTTTGAAGGAAAATATTACCAGAAACATATTTTTGACAAAACAGAATATTACCAGCAATAAAAATTTTTGTCGGCATTAAATAACCCATTGAGGTTGATATGTCGTAAAACAAAATAAACGAAACCAATGTAAACCAAAGAATACATATTCTATTCATACGAATCTATCCTAAAAATGTTGTCGGCATTAAATAACCCATTGAGGTTGATATGCCCTAAAACAAAATAAACCAAACTAAACCTAAAAGGTTCAATAAGTAAGATGAAGCATCGTAGTTTTAAGTATTTTTTTTTATTTCTACGGATGTGGTTTCCTCCAAGTAAATTAAAAGAGGAAACGATTTAACATTGGGCTAATAATTAAACTCGTTTCGTTTAAATTGGAATAATATATTCTCGCTGATTTTGGGCACTTCTACATGGTGTAATGGTTGGTAAGCTTGTCTCGCTGGATCAATTACGACTGAGTAGTAAGCAGCTGTCCTCCAGGGTGATAACCTTGCACCTTTTCACTTTGTTACCAGCTTTGACTACGTATTGAGAACTTCCTTCGACAAACATCATCTACGTTTTACTTTATAACCAAGACTCTCAAGCCTATATACTGCCAAACATTTTACCTACATTGACTATACAAATGACCTAGCTATCACTGCAAACACCATTACCAATGCCATAGTACTCCTACATTACCTAGAAAATACCGTCAATGATGTTGGATTATATCAATGCCTGTAAGACTGAATTTATAGGCATCAACCAGCAACGTTCAATACAAACTGTCTCGGGTGAGTCAATACATTATTCGGGGTATTGTCCTCATCTTTGTCGCCATATTTATCACAACGTTTCGACTGTTGTACGCTCCGGCGTTCTTCAGGTGGTTGGAATATCGAAATGAACCCTTTATTTCGCTCACTGGGGTGGACTGTTCTATTTCCACGTGCCATGTTTAATGGATGTCAGTTATCAGTTATCTCCTGTTAATTCCCCTCTCCAAGTTCTCCACCGCCTTAACCAGTTACTTGATTAGATCCAGTGACAGTACCCAAAGAGTGTAAGTTCAATACCTGATTAAGGCGGTGGAGAACTTGGAGAGGGCAACTGATAACTGACATTCATTAAACATGACACGTGTAACTAGAACAGTCTGCCCCAGTCAGTGAAATAAAGGGTTCAGTTCGACGTTTCAACCACCTGAAGATGGCCGGGGCGTACAACGGCCGAAACGTTGTGATAAATATGGCGACAAAGATGAGGACAATAGTCCGAAGAATGTAAATAATGTACATATGACCTAATCTCAGAAATATAGACAGTTACTGAAGGGCCGAAACGTTGTGATTAATATGGCGACAAAGATGAGGACAATAGCCCGAATAATGTAAATAGTGTACATAATACCTCATCACAGAAATATAGACAGATACTGAAGGGCCTAAACGTTGTAATAAATATGGCGACAAAGATGAGGACAATAGTCCGAATAATATAAATAGTGTACATAATACCTCATCTCAGAATATAGACAGATACTGAAGGGCCGAAACGTTGTGATAAATATGGCGACAAAGATGAGGACAATAGTCCGAATAATATAAATAGTGTACATAAGACCTCATCTCAGAAATAGAGACAGATACTGAGTCAATACATCTGTCCAAGTTTTTACATACCTAGGAAGTGAGATGAATTCTACTGAAAAGAATGTGAAAAATCACATAGCTAAATTTTGGGCCGCCTTGAATGAAATGGATGGAATTCTGATCTACCAGACAACCTCGAGCGGAGATACTTTCGAGCAACTGTAGAGACGGTGTTAATGTTTGGTGCCCCTGCCTTGGACAGTAACTAAAACCCTACAGTCTAAGCTTGATGGATCCTACAATCGGATGTTGAGAGCTATATTTAACATCTCTTAGAGGCAACATCCAAATAAATCACACATCCCTGGTGTTTCTAAAATATTATGCGAACACAGAATGCGATTTGCAGGACACTGCTATCGACCAAAATGAGAACTTTCGAGTGATCTACTGTTCTGGACACGTAGCCATGGACCAAGACGGGTTGGTCGCCTGCCAACTGGCTAGGTTATGTCGCCCTAATGAACTTCCGGATTTGATGCAGGACCGTGATGGTTGGCGTAATAGACTAATAAATTCCCGAGCTAACCCGATTGAATAAAAATAAGTCAGCTCGATCTTTACTGGGTGCTACCTACTTTCGGCCTTGTGCCACATCTAAGCTATGTTTGGTAAGTTCCTAGATTATTGCTTGTTGTTTCTTATTGTTTGTTTTTTTGCTTATCTTTTTATTTACTTATTTTTTCCCAAACAGTTACTACAGTTTCTTCCACAGTTGATATTAAACGTTTGTTTTTACTGGTTGTACTTAGTGACATTAGGATATTTACCAAATATCAAGAAAGTACATCGCTTGCCAACTCAAGCAACAACAAAAAATCAATACGAGAAAGATGATTACAGTGGAAAAAATTGTTTGAAAAAAAAAGAAAAAAAAGAAGCTGTGTTCGAATTCCACTAGTGTCTGTTACATTCATTTACGCGCCAGTGACCTTGGGAAAGGCATAAAAATTACATAGCATTTATAGTTGCTTGAGAGCGCCACCTAATGAATTCTTGGTGGAACTGACAAAAGTATGTGAGGATAACCCCCAAGACATTTGTGACCTGAGGGGCTTAATTTATAGTGATATAAATATATATATGAAAACAAATGAAAGAGCAATTATTTCAAGTCGCATGTTCTATCGTATACCTCCGCAACGTCCCTATCTATCTATCTATCTATCTATCTATCTATCTATCTATCTATCTATCTATCTATCCTAGGCTTTTCAGATCTAACTATATCTCTATGTCATTCACGCTTTGTTTCTTTCTATCTATCTATCTATCTATCTATCTATCTATCTATCTATCTATCTATCTATCTATCTATTCCTATTCTCGCTTTCTCGTGCTTTCCATCCCTCTCTCTCTCTATCTCTCTCTCTCTCTCTTTCTATCTATCTATCTATCCTAGGGTTTTCAGATCGAACTATATCTCTATGTCATTCTCGCTTTGTTTCTTTCTATCTATCTATCTATCTATCTATCTATCTATCTATCTATCTATCTATCTATCTATCTATCTATCTATTCCTATTCTCGCTCTCTCGTGCTTTCCATTCCTCTCTCTCTCTCTCTCTCTCTCTCTCTCTCTCTATCTATCTATCTATCTATCTATCCTAGGGTTTTCAGATCTAACTATATCTCTATGTCATTCTCGCTTTGTTTCTATCTATCTATCTATCTATCTATCTATCTATCTATCTATCTATCTATCTATCTATCTATCTATTCCTATTCATCGCTCTCTCGTGCTTTCCATCTCTCTCTCTCTCTCTCTCTCTCTATCTATCTATCTATCTATCTATCTATCTATCTATCTATCTCTCTCTCTATAACCATCCTAGGTTTTTCAGATCTAACTATAACTATGTCATTCTCGCTTTGTTTGTTTGTTTGTTTGTTTCTATCTATCTATCTATCTATCTATCTATCTATCTATCCTAGGCTTTTCAGATCAAACAATTTATCTATGTAAGTCATTCTCGTTTTGTTTCTATCAAATGTATGTGCTTCGCCAGGGCTACATGCAGTTTTGATTTCAGGGTTGTCCTTCTTCTAGAACAATTGTCTCTCACGGCTAAAGGACCCAGTCTGTCCTGATTTTTAACCATAGCACCTCAAAAGACCCTCCTAAGGTTTTGAATTCAGAGTTTTTCTTCTTCTAGACTGGTTACCAACCAAGGCTATAGGACTTTGTCTTTTCCATTAGCTGGGGGACAAAAGATGGATACATACCTTTTTTCAAGCATATTTGTATGTTATTGAATGTAAAAGACTCAACTGGCATTCGAACTCAGCTCTCCTATTCCTCAATCCGAGCCGCTATCCATTACTCCACCACGCCATCAAAGAATGCACAAAACTGCTTTTGAATAAACACATCAAAATAGTTTTACATTATTTTCACTTATCCATCTTATCCATCTCCTTCCGCAGGCGCAGGACTTGTATCTGGATCGAATCGTTAGTGCAATATTTAAAAAAAATGCTCTCCATTATTCTCCGGCCTTAGAAATAGCAACAGATGCCTTTTAGAATTTAACCAAAGCATCAAGACGCCAGAAAATGGCCGCAGAAACAAAGAAACTGAAATGCTATGTAATATTTAATCTTCTACATGACAAGGAATGCTTCACAGTTTCCTCACGGTAGAAGAACAGACTTGAACCGAAAGAAACACGATTCTACCGAAAAATCCTAAAACTATCATGGACGTACCATGTGCGTAATGAGGAAGTTTTAAGGAAACTATGAATAGGAATGACAAGAAATCGTATACTTACAATCAGAGGGAGATGTCATTTCTAGGACACATAACGAATATAGAAGGTCTGGAGAATTTAAAACTCACATGTCATATTGATGGCAAAAGAAGTAAGGGGATCCTATCGAGTAACCGACTAACGAGTTTATTTAAGTGGATGGCAAATGAAACACGAATAGGGTTGGTAAATGGCTAAAGTTTTTAGAGAGAAAGAAAAGATGTGGAGAGCCATGATCGCCAACGTCATAAAAGTATTTGGCACAGGAAAGAAGTGAATGAGTGTCATGCACTATAAAATACGTTTATTACAAGAAGGGGGGGCTTTGAAAGGTACTGCCAACATGGATTAGTAGCAACCCCATAATGTCTTGTTTTAGTGCTGAGCTCCGATCAATTACTCCCCGTTCAATAGATAAATGTCTCTGAGATTGCATATATTTCAGGAATAGCACAGAGCTTTTGAAATGATCCTGAAGTGGACATGGTTTTATGAGATTTGGAGAAATGAAAACGTCCCCATTTTAAAGTGCACTGGTGAATCGAGGGGTAAAATCGTAAGCTAAGCAAACCTCTTTAGAAAATGAAGGGTTCTGAATGGTTCAACAGAATTTGCCAATTTCCTTGGCACCAAAATGAGAGTCATCAAAGAAAACACTTCTGTTAATGGCAAGCCGAGCAATGTTTCTGACAATGGGACCAAATCGAAAGTAATTGGCATGGATTTGGGAATGACGATAATCTGCTTTAATACAGAATCGCTCAAATGAATGATTTTATTATGATATTCATTGTCGTCGTAATGAATATGTTTTTACAACTATACAGTAAGGCTCAAATGAATTTTTTATTATGATATCGTAGTCGTAATAGATATGTTTTTATAACTATACAGTAAGGCTCAAACGAATTTTTTATTATGATATCGTAGTCGTAATAGATATGTTTTTATAACAATACAGTAAGGCTCAAATGAATTTTTTATTATGATATCGTAGTCGTAATAGATATGGTTTTATAACTATACAGCAAGGCTCAAACGAATTTTTTATTATGATATCGTAGTCGTAATAGATATGTTTTTATAACTATACAGTAAGGCTCAAACGAATTTTTTATTATGATATCGTAGTCGTAATAGATATGTTTTTATAACAATACAGTAAGGCTCAAATGAATTTTTTATTATGATATCGTAGTCGTAATAGATATGTTTTTATAACTATACAGTAAGTCTCAAATGAATTTTTATTATGATATCGTAGTCGTAATAGATATGTTTTTATAACTATACAGTAAGTCTCAAATGAATTTTTATTATGATATCGTAGTCGTAATAGATATGTTTTTATAAAAATACAGTAAGGCTCAAATGAATTTTTATTATGATATCGTAGTCGTAATAGATATGTTTTTATAACAATACAGTAAGGCTCAAATGAATTTTTATTATGATATCGTAGTCGTAATAGATATGTTTTTATAACAATACAGTAAGGCTCAAATGAATTTTTATTATGATATCGTAGTCGTAATAGATATGTTTTTATAACAATACAGTAAGGCTCAAATGAATTTTTATTATGATATCGTAGTCGTAATAGATATGTTTTTATAACAATACAGTAAGGCTCAAATGAATTTTTATTATGATATCGTAGTCGTAATAGATATGTTTTTATAACAATACAGTAAGGCTCAAATGAATTTTTATTATGATATCGTAGTCGTAATAGATATGTTTTTATAACAATACAGTAAGGCTCAAATGAATTTTTATTATGATATCGTAGTCGTAATAGATATGTTTTTATAACAATACAGTAAGGCTCAAATGAATTTTTATTATGATATCGTAGTCGTAATAGATATGTTTTTATAACAATACAGTAAGGCTCAAATGAATTTTTATTATGATATCGTAGTCGTAATAGATGTGTTTTTATAACAATACAGTAAGGCTCAAATGAATTTTTATTATGATATCGTAGTCGTAATAGATATGTTTTTATAACTATACAGTAAGGCTCAAATGAATTACTTTATTATGATATCCATCGTCGTTGTATATTTTTACAACTGTAGAGTAGGGATCAAATGAATTATTTTATTATAATATTCATTGTAGTCGTAATAAAGATTTTTTTACAACTATGCAGTAGAACTCAAAGGAATGATTCCGTCCTGGGTAAGACGATAAACTACATCCGCGCCCTGGGTAAGACGATAAAGTACGTCCAAAAGCAAGTCGTCTGATCAGTAGATTTTGAGGAGCGTGGAACAACCTCTTAATTGCTGGTGTTCCCATGTCAGCCCTGACCTGAAGTGGTAGCACCAGTTAGGGTCCCAGCTCTGGGCAAATAGTTAACCTTGAAACTGGGGTAAAAACACCATAAAAGTGTAAAAATAGTGTTTAATACCAGAAATACTTTGTAAAAAATATTTCCAGCAATAGATTTTTGAAGAAAAAAAATATTACCAGCAATAAATTTTTCAACAAAAACAAAAAAAATATTACCAGCAATATATCTTTGAAAATAAATATTACCAGCAATACATTTTTGAAAAAATATTACCAGCTATACATTTTTGAGGAAGAAAATATTACCACCGGTAGTTTTTGGAAAAATTATTACCAGCAACACATTTTTGAAGGAAAAATATTACCAGAAATAGATTTTTGAAAAAACAAATATTACTAGCAATAAAAATTTTGTTGGCATTAAATAACCCATTGAGGTGTTGATATGCTGTAAAACAAAACAAGCCAAACCAAACCAAATGAATGATTCTATTGTAATCGTAATAAAGATGTTTTTACAACTATACAGTAGGGCTCAAAGGAATTATATTATTAGGATATCCATCGTAGACATAGATTTCTATAACTATATAGTAGGTCTCAAATAAATGATTATCTAATGATAAACATCGTTGTCGTAATAAAGATGTTTTTACAACTTTTGGGAAGGCTCAACTGAATCACTTTATTACGATATTCATCGTAATCAGAGTAAAGATATCTTTGTACAAATAAGCATTAAACTAATTTGAGCGGCCAGCGTAAATTTAGGCTTTTCTAAAAAAGAATGTATATATATATATATATATATATATATATATATATATATATATATATATATATATATATATATATATGTGTGTGTGTGTGTGTGTGTGTGCGTGTGTGTGTATAAAGAAAAAAGAAAGAGAAATATTTTTTTCTTTGAGAAATGTGAAGGCACAAAATAAAAAATTCAGTATTGCTTGAATTTTAGTGAAAACCCTTATCCCAGATTTATTTTGATTGTTCGATATTAATTCTAGGTTTATAAAAAAATAATATAGATCCATATAAAAACTTTACTAATTCTAGGTTTATACTAAAATCCTGTAACTATAATTTTATAAAAAAAAATGCATTATTATAGGTTTAAAAAATCTATTATAGGTTCATAAAAAATATTTTATTCATTCTAGGTTTATAGAAAAACCTATAGTGATTATAAATTTATAAAAAATATAGGTTCATAAAAAATCCGATATTAATTCTAGGCTTATAGAAAATCCTATTTAACTATAAAAAGATAAAAAAAAACTTATGGGTTCATAAAAATCCGATATTAATTCTAGGCTTATAGAAAATCCTATTTAACTATAAAAAGATAAAAAAAAACTTATGGGTTCATAAAAATCCGATATTAATTCTAGGCTTATAGAAAATCCTATTTAACTATAAAAAGATAAAAAAAAACTTATGGGTTCATAAAAATCCGATATTAATTCTAGGCTTATAGAAAATCCTATTTAACTATAAAAAGATAAAAAAAAAACTTATGGGTTCATAAAAATCCGATATTAATTCTAGGCTTATAGAAAATCCTATTTAACTATAAAAAG
>OZ038514.1:40486497-40516497 GCA_964036315.1 Acanthosepion esculentum | reverse complement strand
GACTGATATTCACTTACGTGCCAATGCTTTTGGGGAAAGGTATGAATCCTCTTCTTCTCCCCAACAAGCTGTGGATAATTAGAAGGACAGACAGGGTTCTCTAGCTTTGGATGGCAACTGGTCTACCGCAGAAAGAAATGGCAATCTGTTGCGGGAAAAAATCTGCCTCGTCAGTCATGTATCGAAAGATACATGATCGCCTAAGTATGTATCACGTATGGCACATAACTAGGCTGGCAATGAGGACTCATTGACTTACAGTTGGCTAGATGTATCCGTAATTTCTATGCTAACAATTTCTTTTCTCGCACCTCTCAATCCATTTTCTCTCCAGAATCTCTCTTAAATATCTATGTCTACTAGTCGTCCATGCTTCGAATGTTGCTTCCACATATATCCGGTATTTATGCTATATATCTAGAGATTATTGATAAAGCCCAAAGAAGAATCAACAATATTATTGGTCCTGATCTGGCATCCCGGCTTCATTCACTTTCCTACCGCCGTAAAGTTGTCTCCCTTTGTCTTTTCTATAAATACTTTCATGGTAATTGTTTGGGCTGATCTCTCCGCTATGGTATCTAGACTTTGCGAATTTAAGTGCAGTACCAGTTCGGCAACAAGGTCTCAATAATTTACAGTTGAATTGTCTAGATGTAACCGTAAGTTCTATGTTAGCAGTTCCTTTTCTCGCACTTCTCACCTGTGGAACCCTCTTCTGGCTCCATGTGTCGCAGCCAACTTTGATCTTCAAAAACTTAAATACAATATCAATCCATATCTACTGTCTTTCTGATAACTCTTTTATATTACTCGCAACTCAATATTTTTTTTCTTTCACACCCAGTAACGCCTTCTATCTTGGAGTGATTTCGATAAAAATAGAACGAAATAAACTGTTGGAGGAAGCGCACAATCTGACGTGATCAACACGTTGAACAACGCCAGTACGTTCAAATCCTCGGTCACGATTTCTAGTGACTTCGTGCTAGCATAACAGTCGACATCTTCCGAACTGTTTTCAGGTACATTTTAACGGTGCTACCTTCTGGGATGGCCTCCCCAGTTCGATATTATCAATAAGTACCCTGATAAATATACGACCATGTGTCATGGTCGGAATGCTGGCTTTCCAATTCTTGTATTGGCAATCGTTATATACTGTCACCCTGATTACTCTTCTATTTTTCTCGCAACTCAATAATGTTTGTTTTCTAATTTTTCCACACTCAATAACCTCTTGTGTCTTAGCGGCTTTACTACCTTGCTGAGGGGGGAGCAAATTAAAAACAAAAATAAAAACAACAAATATGGGGATAGAAATTCAGAGAGAATTTAATAAAGGAATCGGTTTTTGCGGTCTCCAAGACGATGTCGTTTTATTCCTTACTCTTGAACCAGTGTAGCCCCTAGACTTTACCAGATGCGTCTACGCCATAAAACTGGCCTTTCACTATGCCCAGGCTATTAATCGAATGCTTCTAAAATCAAATCTATGACATGTTTAATGCTCCTCGCGGGCACATCCACACAAGCTGCAGCCAGGCGGAGAGACAGCCGCCCACGTTGAGGGGATTATGAAGATGTATTGATAGTAATGAACACGTGTTCGCGTCTTGCAGCGAATGCGATCAGCACTGAGATCTGAGTGATGGTAAGAATCGATCCCGGGTGTCATGGTCGGAATGCTAGCCTCCCAACTACTCGGTCACTCAATAGGGGCAAAAATTATTGGTGTTTTCTAACAGATTTACCAATAGTCGTGACAGTCGATTTAAAAGGAGAAAGTGTTTTCATGAAGTTTTGCTTTCGAAAAACTGCTGATGAAACTTTCGTAATAACCTCGAAACGTTTTTAGGAAAACACTTTTAAAAAAACACTTGGTATTCTCGTTATAAATATAGTAAAATTTAAGTTGAAGTCAAACCACGATTTGGCTGACCTTCAACAAGCAAAAATGACAACATGAAGTAATGAGGTCAGTGTAACAGAATACGAAGGCCAGGACCACAATGGTCAGCGATTGGACAGAGTGACCCTTGGGCGTCGTATTACGACAATGATGGATTGCCTTTTTGTCTAGGTTTTGGTTATTAGTCCAAAATGACGCGAATTCAACAGCAAATATTTTGAAGCGTTTCCCACGCCCAGATTCGAGAGGCCGACTAAGACCATACACGAAGGAAATTTAAACCAATGTGTGGCATACTTTCCCGTAACGTCATTCCTTCCGCTGCCTCTTAGCATTCGAACTGCCACGTCTACCCCTCTCTTATAATAAAAACAAATAAGTAAAAGAAATCGTCATTTTTGTTAATATCATTTCATGTAGTAGTGTGGGGACTCAGAGATGACACGAAACGTAACATCAGGTTGCATGACCGATAAATATTATTTTATACATATTCTATTTTATATTATAGGACAGATTTGAAGTGAAGTGCTTTTATTATAGTAATGCCGTACTAATTTTTTCTATAGAAATTTATTGCAAATAAGTTTTACTCTAGAAATCACCTGATTTTTAATATCAGATTTTTTTTCTAAATCTCTCTTATTCACACGTCATATCTTTTTTTTTTAATTATCGCATCTTCACGTGTCTGTCTATATTGGAGTGCTGTTTTCTTTTTTTTTTAGTTTTTATAGGAAAATATTCTCCTGATACTATCATCTGTCAAAGAGAACTTCACACTTCCTCCTGCTACTAAGCAAACTTATCAAAACAACTATGTCGTCCTTGGGATTTTTTTCATATAATCTAGTCTTCCATATCATTATTAGAGAATTTGATCCTCACCGGCTTCCCTACACGTGTGACCTTTACTCCAAAAGTATGCTCTGATGAATAAATAACCATATAAAATACGCACATGCGCATTTCCTCTTTATTTTACTATATCTTTCTGTACATTTATTCCATTCCTTCTTCGAGAGGAATACGAGTTCGCGTATAAAATCATCAGAACTAAAATAACATTCTAATGTTAACAACGCGCATGTGCGGGACAAGTTGCTATCCGCCATGTTGGGCTGCTACATTTTTTTCTCTTCCGCTCTTGTTTGATTAGATTTATAACGTTCGACACCCTAACGTCTAGGTTTCTGCCTCAAGACAATAGAAATCCAAAAAGAAACTAAACAACCGGTTTATATCTTTCGTTCAGAAATTGTGAGAAGTTATTTCCCACCCACTGTTCTTTTCATTGGTTGGAAAATGTTACTTCTCTTTTGTCTTTTTTTTCGTTTCGTTTCTTCTTTTCCCGAATTCACTCGGTTGCATTGATTGGTTCATTCATCTCATTTATTAAATTCTCTTTTAAAATTATCTACATTCTTTTATTCTATTCAAACAGGCTGGCTTTTTCGGATTTGTGCCACTTTCGTCTTGTTTACGATACCTTCTGAACGAAAACCGTATATACTCAAGTATCATACGAATTTTTATGATGAGTTTTTTAAGCAAAGAATACAGCGGTTGCTATATACACAAGTAATATATTCAAGTGAAAAATCTTGCATTGTCAGACCGGTTCGAAAATTTCTACCGGGAAAACTTGTAAAAAGGCCCAGTCAAAATGGGCTACTTAATCAGAAAACGTATTCAAAAAATGAAATAAAAGTAGAAGCAAGTATAATGTTATATCCATTCAATATTGTCTTTTTATGGGTTTATGTGAAGGGACTGGTCTATGCCCGCTTCCTCTTCCTGCTAGCATTGAGGAACTCAAGCAGAGAATCACTTCCGCACTGGATAATGTTACCGGAGACATACTACAGCGTGTTTGACAAGAGCTTAACAACCGACTTGACGTGTGTCTGTCTCAAGCGGTGCACATATTGAACACTTATGAAATCGGTCCCATAATAAACTTATGATGTTCAACATCTAAACTGTTCAATTTCATATATATATATATATATAAGTAATAATTAGGAGGATTTGATAAATGTAATTAAGTAATTCATCGAGTCTGAAACCTCAACAGAATGCTGAAAGCACTGTCACAGAATGCAGAAAGCACTGGACGGCCGTTTCGTCCTATATTTGGGACTCATCAGCAGTGCGCGTAGAACAGTTGGTAGGGTGTTCGCTTGACAACCTAACTGTCAGGGTTTCAATTCTCGGTAGTGGATGCGCACTGCTGATGAGTCCCAAATATAGGACGAAACGGCCGTCCAGTGCTTTCTGCATTCTGTGACAGTGCTTTCAGCATTCTGTTGAGGTTTCAGACTCGATGAATTACTTAATTACATTTATCAAATCCTCCTAATTATTACTTATATATCACCGCTTGATCCAGCTTCTAATAGCTCCAGTTGGGGCGGCTTGGTGATAGTAGTCGTGGCTCCCGGGGACACACTCCTATGGTTACAGAGAATCTCAGTTGGGTTCCGCCACGGAATAATGTGAGTGAGCGGCGCTATATCGAGTCTGATTTGCTACCTCTTCGTCACCGAGGCCCGTAGAACAGTTGGTAGGGTGTTCGCTTGACAACCTAACTGTCAGGGTTTCAATTCTCGGTAGTGGATGCGCACTGCTGATGAGTCCCAAATATAGGACGAAACGGCCGTCCAGTGCTTTCTGCGTTCTGTGACAGTGCTTTCAGCATTCTGTTGAGGTTTCAGACTCGATGAATTACTTAATTACATATATATATATATATATAATTTTGATGATTCTTCTTTGGATTTTATCAAGAATATCTAAGTATATAAAAGAGCACAGGACCATATGTTGCAGCAATATTGGAAGTCTAGACGAATGGTAGACTTACAGGTTTTGAATCTATCTCGCGTAATAAGTCTATCATTTGGCCAGCGTGATGAATCTTCTATTTCACTCTCCTTAATAATGTTACTGCCTTCCTATTCGCTGTAATCCCTTGTAACTTAGTGGCTTTAGTGCCTTGCATGAGGTGAAATGATAAAAAATGTCATGGAAAAATGAGTCAATTCCATTTTGGTGCGATTCCTGATTTTTGGAGCATTGTGCAGTATTTTATATTTTCGTCTACCATGAGAAACAATTGAAAAGTCTATTGAGACCGGAAAGTAAGGACTGAATAGCTGCAACCAAATATGACACCAATAGTATTAATATATATATATTAATGATGCGAAATGATGGTTCCGTATGGGATACAGGTTCGATTCCTGTCGGAGAGCGAAAATTTTCTATGAAAATTTCTCGGACATTCAGGCCGGTAAATGTTATTTAATACTGTTTATTATAAAACAGAGCATTTGCTTAAATACTTGTATCTATAAAAAGAACGTTAAACATAATATAAAATGTCTTTAAATAAATTGTCGGACTATGTCCAATTCTAAAATATATGACGTCATTTGTTTACATTTGATACGCTAGAGCAGATATGAATAGAAGAGATTCATGGAAGATTTAAGTTTAAAGATAGTAAAATCGACCTTGCTAACCAGACGCTGCTCTGTGGCCGAAAGGTTAAGGCACATCACGCGAAATGATGGTTCCGTATAGGATACAGGTTCGATTCCTGTCGGAGAGCGAAAATTTTCTATGAAAATTTCTCGGACATTCAGGCCGGTAAATGTTATTTAATACTGTTTATTATAAAACAGAGCATTTGCTTAAATACATGTATCTATAAAAAAGAACGTTAAACATAATATAAATGTCTTTAAATAAATTGTCGGTCTATGTTCATTTCTAATATATATATATATATATATTGAAATATAATTTAAAATTTTTCTATCCAGAACCACTCTTACATATCTTTAAGTCTACCATTCCTCCACGCTTTGAATATTACTGCTTCATGTGGTCTGGCACTCCAGCTATATATTTAGAGATTCTTGATAAAATCCAAAGAAGAATCAGCAATATGACTGGTCCTGGCCTGGCATCTCAGCATCAGTCACTTTCCCACTATCATAAAGTTGCTCTCTGTGCCTTCTCTATAAACACTTTCACGGTAATTGTTCGAATGGACTTTTCTTCTTTGGTATTTCCTCTATGAATTTAAGCAGAGGACAAGATTGGCAACAAGGGCTCATCAATTTACAGTTGAAATGATGAGATGTAACCATGAGAAACTATTGAAAAGTCTATTGAGACCAGAATGTAAGCACTGAATAGCTGAAACCAAATATGACACCAATATCTATCTATATTTCTGAGATGAGGTATTATGTACATTAGGTTTATAATACCCAGAAATTCATACGCAGATGTCCTCAAGGACACATGGCACATAAAGGCGTTGGTTAGATCCAGTGACAGGACACAAAGAGTGTGAGTTCAGTACCCGGTTAACGCAGTGGAGAACTTTCAGAGGGAAAAATTAACAGGAGATAACTGATAACTGACATCCATTAAACATGGCACGTGGAACTACAACAGTCTGCCCCAGTGAGCGAAATAAAGGGTTCAGCTCGACATTCCAACCACCTGAAGAAGGCCGGAGCGTACAACGGCCGAAAGGTTGTAATAAATATGGCGACAAAGATGAGGACAATAGTCCGAATAATGTAAACAATGACACCAATAGTATTAATATATATATATATATATATATATATATATATATATATATATATATATATATATATATATATGTAAGCAAATGTGTGGATGTAGATCCGACGGTATGATGAAAATGTCGAAAAGACAAAACAAAATCCGAATATGTGAGTTTACTGGTTTTTTTATTTATTTTTTTATTTACAAAAACAAAAACAAAAACAAAAACAAAAAAAACAGTAAACTCACATATTCGGATTTTGTTTTGTCTTTTCCACATTTTCATCATATATATATATATATATATGTATATATATATATATATATATATGGTGTTTAATGTGTCGTGCCAGAAAATTTTTATCACCGGAATCTATCTTGCATATTTATAAGTCTATCATTTGTCCATTCTTTGAATATTGTCGCAGCATAGGTTCCGTTGCTCCTGCTATATATTTAGAGAGTCTCGATAAAATTCAAAGAAGAATCAGCAATATTATTGGTCCTGACCTGGCAGCTCGGCTTCTGTCACTTTCCCATAACCGTAAAGTTGCTTTCCTGTGTAATTCTTCGTGTGATCTCTTCACTATGGTACCTAGATTTTATGAATTTAAAATCATGAATTTAAGCGCAGTTCTAGATTGGCAACAAGGTTCCATTACCTTACAGTTGAATTGGCAAGATGTAACCGTAAGTTCTATGTTAGCAGTTTCTTTTCTTGCACTTTCCACTCATGGAACTCTCTTCCGGCTTCTCTTTTTTCAGTCAAGTTTGATCTTCAAAAATTCAAATGCGATGTCAATCGTTATCTACTGTCTCTCTGATTACGCTTCTATTTTTCTCGTAACTCAATAATGCTTTTGTTTTCTTTCACATCCAGTAACATTTTTTTGAACCTGACCTAGCGTTTCGACTTGTAAAATGACCAATCCTCACTTTCCGTTATAGATGGGAAAGTGAGGATTGGTCATTTTACAACCCAAATATTGCGGAAATATTATTCTTTTGGTCTAATCCTATTCTTGGAAAGATAAATCATGGTAGAAAGTGTCGGGTACATTCTGGAGCAATCTTTAATTTTTTGGCATTGTGCTGTATTTTGTATTTTCCACATATATAGCCATCTGTGTCTGACTGGGTGTGTCGTTCAACCTCTACAGATACTAATCAGAATGCAGCGTAGCATGTTGGCAACGAAGATGAAATTTCGAAAAGAATATGTGGATTCTTGCTCGCTTCGATTAACATTGGGTAGAAACTGGAAATATATCATCTTATTTGGATGCAGCTGAACACCTTTTGATAGCGAATTTGTCAAGAAGCAGAAATAAAACCCGAAGAAATTCTGCTCAACTTTGTCGACAGGAAAATAATTTTTTTTAAATTGTCGATATTCGATACGCTATAGTTTGTAGCAACAGAATTTCTCATACATACCTAAAAGATAGATAGATAGATAGATAGATAGATAGATAGATAGATAGATAGATTCTTTTTCCTTTTAAGTAAATTTAATGACCAGGGTTTCTCAGGAATCTTGTATTTAGCCTATCTTTGAGTAAATTTAATTTCCAGAATTTTTCATGAATCCTGCCGTTCAGCCCACCTTTGAATTGGCAAACATAATTTCTTTTACTGATTTTAGATAGTCGTAAAAGTAGGGCCATTAACAAAACTGACTATCCAAAAGCTATCTGGGTGGTTCAGGTTGGGGGAACACGATTGGACGGAAAGAGGTGGTGGGTTCCCCAACCAGTATCCATATAATGAGTGGTCACTGAATTAACCGGCAGTCAGTCAGTGAAATGACCAGCAGTAAGTGCGACGGTCAGACAGTGTAGGCGTAGGGGTCATTTTTCCGTGGCTGGAAGTTTACTTTCTCGAAGCAAAACGAAGACATTGCCGATTAAGGAAGAAATCATGTTTTTTTTTGTTTTTTTTTTCCCAACCAGTGTCTTGAAAAGCATCTGTTGTTATTCTTTGTTGACGTCGATCACGGTCCTAATTTTGTAACCAACCTGTGGAACATAGCGAGGGCCCGGTGCATTCGCATGCAGCCGAACTTGGATATCATCACAGCTTGTGCAGTGACCTGCAGAATCGATCATCACAGATTTCTTTCTGTTTGTTCACATATTTCTTCTTTTTTTTTTTACAAAAAGTAATTAAGAATTTTTTTTATATATATACAAGTTTTATTTTGTCCACTAATTTTTAATCTAAGAATTTATTTTATATATATACAAGTTTTAATTTGTCCACTAATTTTTAATCTAAGAATTTATTTTATATATATACAAGTTTTATTTTGTCCACTGATTTTTAACCTAAGAATTTTTTGAGATATATACTAGTTTTATGTCCACTAATTTTTAATCTAAGAATTTGTTTTATATATATATACAAGATTTATGTTGTCCACTAATTTTTAATCAAAGAATGTTTTTTATATATATACGAGTTTTATTTTGTCCACTAATGTCTAATCTAAGAATTTGTTTTATATATATACAAGTTTAATTTTGTACACTAATTTTTAATATAAGAACTGAAAAAGAAATATTAAAAATGTAGTTGAAATAAAAATAAGTTATTTTTTTTCACTACTGTCGGTTCCCTGACGAGATGATGATCAAATTTCAACTCTAAATTGATTTCCATTTAAAAAGCTAAATTCATAAGAAAATACATTCAGGAGTTATAAAAATAAATTCCCAGCGGCCGAACATTTCGCTTTAAAACTTTTTCATTTTACCAAAAGGTTTTTGAAGAAATAAAGGGAAAATTATCCAAAGTTAAACAGAAAGTAAATACGTGTGCATGTATATATTTTACTTAAATAACATATCTCAAAATATATTTACAAAATGTTAACAAAATAACTATTTACATACTGTTATATAGGAATAAAGTGTCGCTGCCGACATTTGCGTTTGAACATAGCTCTACAGTGAGAAAACATAGGCAATCCCACAAGCTAAGTAGATCACATGACCATAGAGGAAACGCATAAATAGAAAGTAGCGTGACGTCTAAATGATCACCATTTCTATTCTATCCTCTAATACTATACGGATCGCTATTCTCTTTTCTATTCTCTATACTATTTCTATATACTGTTCTCTATACTATTTCTCTATACTGTTCACTATACCGATTACTATTCGGTGGTTACTATTCGAGCGAATAGTATCGAGCAAGTAGTATTAGTGCGAGTGATATTCGAAGGCGTCTGACACCAGTATTGTTCAACGGCGTACTATAGTTGTATCTGCGATTACAAAGTCTCTACTAAAACGAGATTTACAAAAGCGACAACGAGTATTCATTGACATAAAAAAAAAACATACGGACCATAGTCCGTGTCTTTGTTATTATCAAAACGTTTCGGCCGTTGCGCCGTCCGGTCTTCATCAGGTGTATATCGATCCAAGTTATAAAATAATTTTATTTATGACAGAAAATTTTCGAAAAATTCAATAGTCTTATCTTTTTTTAGGGTTAGAATTTTTTTTATGCTTCAGATGTATCACGCACATAACTGACTGACATATTCAAAATGTTTCTCGTCATGAGAAATTACTGTATTTTGGTACATATTCGAATTGAATGAAGAGGTTATGACCTCTAGTGGTGAATGTAGCGTTTGTTAGAATGAATGGGGCCATGAGTATGTGGAGTAATGGATAGCGGCTCAGATTGAGGAATCCGAGAGCCGAGTTCGAATTCCAGTCGAATCCATTACATTCACTTACGTACTAATACCCTTTGGAAAGGTATATGTCTTCTCCTCTCCCCGTCTATAGCTATGGAGAGATAGTAGGAAAGACCGGGATGTATGGCAACAGGTCTACCGCAGAAAGAAACGGCAACCTACTGCGAGAAAAAATCTGCCTCGTCAGTCATGTATCAAAAGATTCATAATCGCCTAAGCGTGTATCAGGCATGGCACACAACTGACTGATATTCAATTACGGGCAAAGGTATGAATCCCCTTATTCTCCCCCACAGCTATGGGTAAATAGCAGGACAGACCAGAATTTTTCAGGAACCCTGCCGCCAGCTCGCCTTTGAATTGGCAAACATAATTTCTTTTACTGATTTTAGATAGTCGTATAAGTAGGGCCATTAACAAAACTGACTATCCAAAAGCTATCTGGGTGGTTCAGGTTGGTGGAACACGAGTGGACGGAAAGAGGTGGTGGGTCCCCCAACCAGTATCCATATAATGAGTGGTCAGTGAAATGACCAGCAGTAAGTGCGAAGGTCAGGCAGTGAAAGCGTAGGGGTCTTTTTTCCGTGAAAGGCGTAGGGGTCTTTTTTTCCGTCTTTGGATGGCAAATGGTCTACCGCAGAAAGAAATGGCAATCTACTGTCAAAAAAAAATCTGCCTCGTCAGTCATGTATCGAAAAATACATGATCGCCTAAGCGTGTATCAACGCATGGCGCATAACTGACTCACTGAAGTCACTTACGCAAAGCGCATACATACGTGATCGCTCGCAGACAATGTGTTGCGGACAGAGAATTAACTCTTCTATTATAATATAAAGTTCTGAACACCAGAATTTTTTTTCTCTGTAGTTCTTCCAACACGAATAAGCTTTTGGTCATTTGAAATTCTTTGATATATTTGCAATGCAATAAACTCTTGACAATACGTTTTAACTTAGAATAAATGCATTTTAAATGAGTTCCTGATAGAAAACCACTATAAAATGTTAGTATACATTTGCAATGTAAATGAGATTTCGATAACAACGCATTACAAGTGAAAGAACGGAAAATGTAAATCATTTTTAACAAAACTAGACACGTCATACTATCAACTCAATAACAACTACAGTTGAAAATAATTTATCTCCGCTTAATATAAAATATGTTACAACTACTTTTAAAAGAAGAATAATATTAATACAAAACAAAATAATAACCAATAAAAATCTGAAGCAGGAATTTATACTACAAACTGTAATAAAAATCACAAAAACTACATAGGTGAGACTTCTAGCAATTTAAATAAAAGAAAATATAAACATAAAAGATATATGGCAAATAAGCAGCTTCGTCCCCGTAAAAAAACAGTGTATCAAAATGATGCTTTTTCAATGACACCGCTATTGTTCTAACTACCTTCACTCCCACAGGAATTTTTATTGTTTTGAAAAGCGATGATTGGAATTTTTTTTAAGCATTTCACCCCATGCAAGGAAGTGGCTACAGAGAGTGGGAACAAGAGTAAAGAGGGGTGTTTGAGGAAAGGATATTGCCAAGGACGGAGATCAGGATCAAGGCATCAGAAGATATCGATTGACATTACATTTGAATATTTGAAGATTATAGTTATCAGGAAAGCAAGTAGGAGGAAGGAATTTCCACTGACGTACGAGAGAAGAAGCTGTGTGGAAGAGGCGGTTACATTTAACTGTTTCCACAGTAAGCGGGTGGGACCGAGATACCAAACTAGTAGATAACAACCTTAAATTCATGCAGTTGCAGTACCACTGAAAGTAGCTCGTCAGAGCAGTTGCCATGAAAATATTTGTAGAAAAGACAGAGGGAAGCCGCAGCACGTTTGTGAGAAAGTCACTGTAGACGAGATGCCAGATCAGGAACGCTCACATTGCGTATCTGTTGTAGCAAACCTTGGGATGATAATGGGTATGTCCCCATTCACATAAATACGATAGTAAATACTGTATGTTGGTCTGCAGTTGGAGATTCATTGTGGAATTTTTTTGAGTCTCTTCTAGCAGTTAACTACTTCTTCTACGCGCCGCTGGCAAATCTTATATGTGCTGTTCTTGTCCTAAGTATTATCGTTTGTTACCAACCTTTGTGTGATTATTCTATTTAGTAACTTTCCCTAGGTTACAAAAGTTTTGCAACGAGGACAAGATAAAATTACAGCAATATCCATCTTTCATAAAAAAACATATTTTCTTTAATTTATAACTTGTTAGTTGTTTTTTCTATATATACATATTAAGAAACTATACGTGGCTTCTCATTATGGTATATATACATATATATATATATATATATATATATATATATATATATATATATATATATATATATATATATATAAAAGTGAACATAGAAGTCAACACTTAGAGGCGACAGTCTATTTCATGCTAGTGCAATCGTCAGGCAGATAGTGCTGTTATTTTTCTCGGCTATTTATATATAAGGGTCAGTGGTGCATTGTGGGTAATCTATTTTGGCGGTTACTTATTTGTTTATTTATGTATTTATGTCAAATTATTTTGCTTGTTTTTTGTTTTTTTTGTTTTTTTATTTTATATATTTATTTATTTATTTTTTGTTTTGATCGGTGTTTTTTATTAACGTAGTAAAAAATTGTTTATATAGCTTATTGTTGGTAGTCTATTATGGCGCTCATTTAGCGGAAGTCGTTTATTTGCTTATTTATTTGGGTCAAATCGTTTTGCTTGTTTTTATTTATTTTTCATTTTTATTTTTTATCTTATATATTTGTTTATTTATTATTGATTAAAGCTATTTGTTGAATTTTGGGGTTGAATGTTGTGGTTTGTTCTGACTATTATTTTGGTGGGAACAGTTTTTTAATTTATTTATTTGGGTTGATTATCTTTATTTGTTTTTTTCTAAACGGCTAGTTTGTCGGTATCGGTTGTTAGTTTATTTATATATTTGGATGTATTTAGATCAATTTATTATACGTGTTGTTATTTATTTGTTACACTGCATATTTCTCTTTTTGGTTTTCGATTTTTAAGTTACGCAGTATATTATTTTTTATTCATTTTTTTATCGTTATATAACAGTTATAACTATTTTCCGTCCGATTTTTTGTTTTGATTTTTGTAGTTTAATTTTTTAAGTTCATAATAGTTTGATAATTTGTTCCTTATTCACTTTATTGATTTTGTTCCTTATTTTATTATTCTATTTCGCCTATTCTAACAGGTATGGTTTGGTAATTTGTTTGGATTAATTTACTTATTTTATTGTCATTTTGTTTGTTTATATATTTATTTATTTTTCTATTTTAAGTTACGTAGTAAAAATTTGTTTTCATGTCTACATTTTGAGATTAGCTCGGATCTTTTATTTAATAATTTATTTTGGTCTGGGAAGGTAATGATAGCTATTTTTTACTCCAAGGAAAGTTTGCAAGTTTTTGATAGGTTGTTGTAGGCTGATGATTTTTTCCTTATTTTCCAAGATATTTTTGGTGTGGTGTGCGTTTTGTTTTTTATTTCCCAGATATACTTAGAAAGCATTGTGCTGTTCGCATATTTACTATTTGTGAAAGACATTTTGTGTACATAATTTCTTTGTTTCCAGGGTCCTACGGTTACTCCTATGTATACCTTTTCTTCATTATCTGCTGATTTTATCGTGGCTTGGTAGATTACGTTGTTTTGTAAACAATTACCGTTTAAGGGACATTCGTTTTTTATTCTGCAGTTGCACGTGGGTTTAATGTGTTCGTGTGGTTTGTTAATAATTTTCCTGTTGTGCTTTTTTATTATTTGTGCCATGTTCTCGGTGCAACTGTAGCTGATTCTTACTGTGTTTTTGTTGAATATTTTGTGTAGGGTGCTTGATTCCGGGAAGTGTTTGTGTAAAAGTTTGAAGAATATTTTTCCTATGTTTGTTTTTACGTTTTTGCTGTACGGTGGATTGAACCATATGATATTTCTTTTCTTGTTGGCCTTTTTTGTGTTCTGTGGTGAGTATGTGAGTGTTACTTGGAATCCGCTATCTTTTAGGGCTGTTTCGTAGTTTTTCTTAGCGACAGGCTGTTTTATGCTAGACGCAATCTATATCTATATATTATATCCATATTTACATAGGCTCTATCTATATTAAGCACTTTATCCCATAAATATAGCACATCTTAAAACTACATTTCTTCATATATATATATATATATATATATATATATATATATATATATATATATATATATATATATATATATATATGGACACTTTCTACTCATTTCTATAACCTAATATATATGATCTCAGAATTTAAAATTTTGAATTGAGATTATTACTGAGGAACAAGCCCTCTCTAACTGAGAATCCGACTCTGTACTAAGACAACAATGTATAGAGTGCAGTAATGTCTTAGTCAACTACTGCAAATTCTTCGTCAAACACCATTTCACACTGTATTCGCCTTTTTAAAACATCTGTTGTCGCTAGGTTGCATATTTAAAACATTTGAAAACAACCGCTCTAAAATAAATAAATAAATACATGAATAAAAACGCGTTGGACAAGTCAATGTATAAGCACGTTTGAGACAGACAGTTTTAAATGTGGATCTAAAATTTACCGCTCCTACAGCTTCAGCGTTTGTTATTGTTGCATAACTTTAACTGAGGTTTTCTTTTATATTCCCTCCACCCAACACAATCTTTAAAATAATTTCATCTCAAGCAAGGCGATAAAAACCAATCAGATTAAATGGGTCATCGAGAGTGGACCTAATTGAGAAAGGATATTAAAAGAACAAAGCCTCAAGGAGACGGAAGGTGACGATAGACGCGACATTTAAACTTTTGAAGTTCGTATTTGATAGTAAAAGTAAGACGTATTTATATTAAGTCCTACAAGCCGTCCCTCTATAAGCAGAAAAGTGTCTGTTATGTATAATTAGAGTTTGATGTTTACATAGTTATTATGTAACAGCCGGTCTTTGGTGTTTGTTTTTATTTTAATCTCGGGACACTTAGCAAGTGCTAAGGATGTTCTTTTTTCGACAATCAGACCCGGGTTCGAATTTCATCAGTCTGTTATCAGTCTGGGGAGTTGATCTTAGCGTGCGACACTGTTGGTACGTGCCTGAAAAAATACTTTCAGTTGACCCAAGCCAAGGAAATTCGTAGACGGAAATGTTTGGAGGTTGTCGATGGCTGTGCTAGCATGAAGTCACCGGTTATCGTGACCGAGGGTTTGAGAGTACAGGTCTTGTTTAAACTGCTGATTGGGCCAGATTAAGAGCGCACTCTCAGAAACTGTAAGTTCCGCCAAGCACAGTTAAAATATAAACAGCAGTTCGGCTCTGTGTGTGTTGGGTCCGACTGAGTCGACGGCTGCATCAAGGCTGGCTAATAAACCATTACCCGGACATTACAGTCTGATGCTTCTGCTATGAGATTCTTGAGAAAATCCCAAAAAGAATCTGTCATGTTATTGCTCCTGAAGTGGCATTTCGTTTTCAGTTACTCTCCCACTGCCCTAACATAGTAGCCATGTGAATTTTCTATTAAATATTTTCATGGCAACTCTACTGATGAGATTTCCTCCTTCGATACCTTAAGTTAACGAATGTAAATGCATTACTAGATTGGCAGCTAGGTCCCATCTTTTTACAGCTGAAATGGCTACAGAGTACCGTAAGTTCTATGCTAACAGTTTCTTCTCTCGCATTTCCCGTTTGTTGAAATCATTTCCGGTTTTTTGCTTTCCAGTCAACTTTAAACGTCAAAAGTTTAAATGCAATGTCAATCGTTATCTAGATCCTCGTGATTAAACTTTTTTTTCTTTCCTTAGTAATGTTTCTGCTGGGTAATATTTGCACACCCAGTAATCCCTTGCGTGTTAGTGGCTTTACTACCTTGCTTGGAGTGAACTCGATTAAATATATTCGTTCATGTTTACAATATTGCTGCCGCATAGGGCCCGGTGCTCCTGATATTTATCAAAATCTCTAAAGAAGAATCAGCAATATTTTTGGTCCTGACCTGACATCTCGGCTTTAGTCACTTTCCCACCACCGTAAAGTTACTTCCCTCTGCCTTTTCTATAAATACTTTCATAGTAATTGTTCTGATGAATTCTTCGCTATGGTACCTAAATGTTTTTTAATTTAATCGCGGTACTAGACTGGCGTCGAGATCTCATCAATTTACAGTTGAGCTGGCTAGATGAAACCGCCTGTTCAATGCTAACTGTTTCTTTTCCCTTTTCTGGCTCTGTGATTTCCAGTCATCTATAATGGGCAAATTTTAAATGCAATCTGAATCGCTATCTGCTGTCTTCTGGATTGCTCCTGTATTGTTCTCACCCCTTACTAATGGTTCTTGATTGCTCTTGTATTGTGCTAACCATTAATAATGTTCTTGATTGCTCTTTTATTGTTCTCACCCCCTACTAATGGTTCTTGATTGCTCTTTTATTGTTCTCACCCCTTACTAATAATCCTTGATTGCTCTTGTATTGTTCTGACCCCTTACTAATAATCCTTGATTGCTCTTGTATTGTTCTGACCCCTTACTAATAATCCTTGATTGCTCTTGTATTGTTCTGACCCCTTACTAATAATCCTTGATTGCTCTTGTATTGTTCTCACCCCTTACTAATGGTTCTTGATTGCTCTTGTATTGTACTCACCCCTTACAATTGTTCTTGATTGCTCTTGTATTGTACTCACCCCTTACTACTGCTTCTGTTATCTAATACCATTGTCGCTTTAATACCTTGATCGTGATTTTAATAAATGGGGAATCATTCTCTACGTCTCTTTATAAGTACCAGTTTAAATTGAATGTCATTAATCATCTCATGATTTTTTGAGCCTTGTTCTTTTATTGTTCTCCCTCCTTTGCAGATTATTTCACTCTCGGTATATCGTTGCGTCTTTGTGGATTCATCACCTTGCTTGGGGAGAAATAATAAAAAAAATTACTAATTATAATCATTTTAACTTCTATGCAAATAAAATGATAGGCACGGTAATGAATAGCGACCCGAGTTCGAATTCCAGTCGGATCCATTACATTCACTTATGTCCTAATACCATTGGGAAAGTTATGAATCCCCCCCCACCAGTTATAAGTAAATAGCAGGAAGTGATTTTTCTTCGGCGAGATAGCCTGATGCAGTTCAACTCTCTCCGGGTCGGTTTGAATTCAGAGTTTTCCTTCTCCTAGACGGGTTGTCAGTGGGCTTCGCCAGGCTATCTTGTTCAAGAAACACTCAGACTACTGCCATTTCAGTACCTGTGCTGCCCCTACGACACTGATGGATCATGGGATTTGTGTTCGTGACATTTTTTAAATTTGCACGCATTTTTTGAACCCTTTCTTTCCGTTTTTTTTTTAATTTGTACGCATTTTTTAACCCTTTCTTTCTTTTTTTGAACACTTTCTTTTTTCAGTTTGATATTTGTTTAGTTTTTTATTTCTTTTATTTTGCTGTTACCCTCCCCGACTTTTATTTGATTCTGTTCTTTTTCGTTTACTGTTCATTGTTGGTTTTATTTATTTTTCTCGGATTTCGGTCCGACCTTTTTTATTTGGTTTTATTTATTTGTTAAAAATTTCTGCTTAAAAAAAAAAAAAAAGTGTGAGAAAAGAAATTATAGTCAGCCGCGGTGAAGCGATACAGGAGGCTAATCTTCTGCCGCTGGATTAGCCTCCTGTATCGCTCCCCCAATCATTTTTTTTTAGACAGAATTACTTTCCGGGTACGCCTTCTAGTCAATTAATAAAAATAGGAAAAGGTTTGTACTTACCTCGGACACTATGTAGATCAAGAATAAGTTCCCCAAGCACGAGGGCACAATCCAGCACACATAAAATGACCACCGTCAATATAACAAACCTACTGTGAAAGAACATTTCCCCTTTTCGTCGCAATCTGGATAAAAAGAAAAGAAAAGAAAAGAAAAAAGTTAGATATGCGAGAATAGAAATTATACCGGCGTTTTTATACAGTCACTCCTCACTTAATGACTTGCTACCATATAAAAAATATCTCATCTATATTATAATTCTGCTTGTTGCTCTCTTCGTTAGCTAGTTCCTTAGATCGCACGGCCGTTACGTCCTGCTGATATCTCGTAAATGATGGACTGTTTTGATCGCATGGAAAAAGGTGAAATGACACTGCTTGGTTTCAATAAGAAAATGAAAGAAAGAAAGAAAGAAAGAAAAAAAGAAAGAAAGAAAGAAAAAAAGAAAGAAGTGTTTAACATCTTCTTTCAATACCTTATAAATAATGGACTATACCATTTTGATTGCGTAGAAAGAGGGGAAAAGACACTAATTGGTTTCGGTGAAGGAAAGGAAGAAAGAAAGATAGAAAGAAAGACGTGTTTAACATCTCCTGTCAATACCTTATACATAATGGACTATACCATTTTGATTGCGTAGAAAGAGGGGAAACCACACTATTCGGTTTCAGTGAAAGAAATAAAGAAAGAAAGGAAGGAAGAAAGAAAGGAAGAAAGAAAAAAAAGAAAGAAAGAAGTGTTTAACATCTTCTTTCAATACCTTATAAATAATGGACTATACCATTTTGATTGCGTAGAAAGAGGGGAAAAGACACTAATTGGTTTCGGTGAAGGAAAGGAAGAAAGAAAGATAGAAAGAAAGACGTGTTTAACATCTCCTGTCAATACCTTATACATAATGGACTATACCATTTTGATTGCGTAGAAAGAGGGGAAACCACACTATTCGGTTTCAGTGAAAGAAATAAAGAAAGAAAGGAAGGAAGAAAGAAAGGAAGAAAGAAAAAAAAGAAAGAAAGAAGTGTTTAACATCTTCTTTCAATACCTTATAAATAATGGACTATACCATTTTGATTGCGTAGAAAGAGGGGAAAAGACACTAATTGGTTTCGGTGAAGGAAAGGAAGAAAGAAAGATAGAAAGAAAGACGTGTTTAACATCTCCTGTCAATACCTTATACATAATGGACTATACCATTTTGATTGCGTAGAAAGAGGGGAAACCACACTATTCGGTTTCAGTGAAAGAAATAAAGAAAGAAAGGAAGGAAGAAAGAAAGGAAGAAAGAAAAAAAAGAAAGAAAGAAGTGTTTAACATCTTCTTTCAATACCTTATAAATAATGGACTATACCATTTTGATTGCGTAGAAAGAGGGGAAAAGACACTAATTGGTTTCGGTGAAGGAAAGGAAGAAAGAAAGATAGAAAGAAAGACGTGTTTAACATCTCCTGTCAATACCTTATACATAATGGACTATACCATTTTGATTGCGTAGAAAGAGGGGAAACCACACTATTCGGTTTCAGTGAAAGAAATAAAGAAAGAAAGGAAGGAAGAAAGAAAGGAAGAAAGAAAAAAAAGAAAGAAAGAAGTGTTTAACATCTTCTTTCAATACCTTATAAATAATGGACTATACCATTTTGATTGCGTAGAAAGAGGGGAAAAGACACTAATTGGTTTCGGTGAAGGAAAGGAAGAAAGAAAGATAGAAAGAAAGACGTGTTTAACATCTCCTGTCAATACCTTATACATAATGGACTATACCATTTTGATTGCGTAGAAAGAGGGGAAACCACACTATTCGGTTTCAGTGAAAGAAATAAAGAAAGAAAGGAAGGAAGAAAGAAAGGAAGAAAGAAAAAAAAGAAAGAAAGAAGTGTTTAACATCTTCTTTCAATACCTTATAAATAATGGACTATACCATTTTGATTGCGTAGAAAGAGGGGAAAAGACACTAATTGGTTTCAGTGAAGGAAAGGAAGAAAGAAAGATAGAAAGAAAGACGTGTTTAACATCTCCTGTCAATACCTTATACATAATGGACTATACCATTTTGATTGCGTAGAAAGAGGGGAAAAGACACTAATTGGTTTCAGTGAAAGAAAGAAAGAAAGAAAGAAAGAAAGATAGATAGAAAGAAAGAAGTGTTTAACATCTGTCAATACCTTATACATAATGGACTATACCATATTGATTGCGTAGAAAGAGAGGAAAATACACTATTTGGTTTCAGTGAAAGAAAGAAAGAAAGAAAGAAAGAAAGAAAGGAAGAAAGAAATAAAAGAAAAGAAAAGAAAGAAAGACGTGTTTAACATCTCCTGTCAATACTTTATAAATAAAGGACTATACCATTTTGATTACGTGGAAAGGGGGGAAAAGACACTATTCGGTTTCAGTGAAAGAAAGAAAGAAAGAAAGGAAGTAAGAAGTGTTTAACATCTATCAATACCTTATAAATAATGGACTATACCATTTTGATTGCGTAGAAAGAGAGGAAAAACACTCTTTGAGAAAATTAAAGAACTGAAGAAAAAAAGAAGGGAAGTGCTTAACGGCTGTTACTTTAACATGGAAAAGTTGTCAGTTTCAAATCTTTTCATTTGTATCCCCTTACTTCTTAAAATAACGACCCGCATTCGCATTTATCATTGTTATTGTAATATTTTGTTAGAGTTGTTAAGCTCATTTATTTTACCGATGCTATAGGGAATTTCTACGGAGATTTTATTGTCGCAGATCTCGCCATGAGCTTATTCAATCATTAACTTAAGAAATAAGAATTAAGATTCATCAGAAAATTTAAATAGGAAAACCGTAAACTTTGCAGAGTTTAAATATAATTTATATACAATAAATAACCATTAAAATAATATTTATTTAGCAGAACTGAAAAAATGGGGTAGTACTCAAACAGACCGCACATAAGAAAAAGAATGAATATATTTTTTTAACCTTTTATTATAAATTAGGAGGCACGGTGCAGTCATGGGTAGCGGTTCCGATTGAAGAACTGGTAGAGCCGAGTTTGAATTCCAGTCGAATTACATTCACTTTCGTGCTAATACCATTGGGAAAGGTATGAATCCTCTTCTTCTCCCCCAGCTATGAGTAGCAGGACAGATCGGGCCTTAGATGGCCATTGGTCTACCGTAAACTACTGCGAGAAAAAATCTGCCTCGTCAGTCATGTATCGAAAGATACATGATCGGCTAAGCGTGTATCACGAATGGCACATAACTGATTGAATATAAATTAATGTTCATACAACCTTCCTTATACTTTTTATGTCAGGATCGAAAAATATTGATTTTTTATCACTTCTAAAAGGGGGCCTCTTTATAAGATTAATACAGGGTGATATCTATCCATGATTTTTTAAAGAGTTATCCGCACTATATTTTCATTTATCGATATCAGGTTTGAAACTCTGTTAACATCAGTGATAATAAAGGGTCAGCGAAAATGATGGATAAGCTATAATAAATTCAGAAAAAAAAATGAAAATAGCTGCAATTGAACATAGAATATGCTGCGCCAGATGTAGTTTCGCCCTGCACTTCAGATTGTTAGAACAACAAAAGATCAATCGGAAAATCTTAAATAGACGAGTCACATCGAGACTCTCATATGGATGTCAGACATAGCGTCATCATCCGTTCAGAAATATTTTAAACTGTCAGCTGTATACAGCCGTGTTTTAAGATCCATCGTTAAAAATCGCTTCGAGCGAGTGAAACCTGACGGTCTTCGCAAAGATCAGCTATCTTTGAACATTTTAGACTGGCGCTACAGAATCACAAACAAAGAACTGTACCAAATAAGAGAAACCACGCCACTTGAGGACTACCAACAGCAGCAACAACTAAAATGGATAGCACATGTAACTCGAAGAGAAAAAATGACATAATCAAGATGTTGATATTCCACACCACTTCAAACAAAATGTTAGGAAGGAAACCCCCATCAATACTGGAAAAAGCGATAACAGCTACCGGACTTGAGAAAAAAAACTTTCTTCAAAGATTTTTTTGCAAGAGAAAGATTTAATAAACTTCAACCGAAAGCAGTATTAGCTGCTGCGTCAATAAATGTTGAATGTTTCCTTATAAGGAAACGGTTGATATTACCATTAACACTGGACTGTCAATTTTCTGCCCTTCTGTAAAGCAGTCAGAATTAGTGAAATGTATCCTGAATCTTCAGGGAAGTTTCATGTTGTGGTAGGATCCACCTAATTTGCATAGTGGAGTACCGACTATATAAATATGGTTGGTACCGGGAAGAGAGGGGAACGAATCAAGAGATTCAACCAGAGACTCTGCCCGACTGCGACTCAGTCAACACATTCTCCAGGAACGGTCTTCCCAGGAAAATACAAAAGACTATATGTAAATATTGTGTACACTTTCCTGTTTTCAATACATTTTGTTCTAAGTACATTTTGTGTTGCATTATTATTCCATGCATTAGTCAAGTTTCAACATTTTATCAGCAAGAGGTGAGATCTCAATCAAGCTGTTCATATGACCAAGTTTACAGATCTGTACCAAATAACAGAAACCACATCACATGAGGACTTACAACAACTAAAATGTATCACACATGTAACTCAAAAAAGAAAACAATGAAATATTCATGATGTTGATGTTCCCCAAATAAAATGTTAGGAAGGAAACCCCCCATCAATACCAGAAAGAGTGATCACAGTAATGCCTATCTGACCAATGACAATCCCACCATTCCTGATTTTCAACGCATTTCTATAGTAAAATCATTAGCAATGCCTATATATATATATATATATATATATATATATATATATATATATATATATATATATATATAGAATAGCACTATTCTATCAGTAATTCTTAACGTCATTCTTGACCACTGATAATCCCTTTCTTCCTCATTTGCATTTTCTTATTTATATTCAATGCCTTCTGGTTATTATATCACACTTGTCACTTGTGAAACTCTCTTCTGGCTTCTTGCTTTGTCGTCAACTTTGATCGTCAAATTGTTACGTCATTCAAAATTTTCTTAATTCTTGTTCTTTTATTGTTCTATCTCATTTATAGAGTTTTTTCTCATGTTATCTAGAATTCCGCAACCTTTTGTGTCTTAGTGGCTTTATTGCCTTGCTTGGGGTGAAATAAAAAAAATTAAGATACAAAATTAGCCATTTCCTGAAAAATTGTTTTGAGAGAAAGATTTTATAAATTTCAGCTATATATATATATATATATATATATATATATATATATATATATATATACACACATACGGGGTGTCACAAAATAGTTGACATCATTTCACAGGCCAACAATTTTGGCAATTCTTGTTGAAATTAACTCAAATTTTCACAGAATGTGTAGAAACAGATCAAAATAGGATTTCTTTTTATGGTGGTATGGTCTAGGGACTGGTCTAGGGACTGGAAATCGGTCCCATAATAAAATTATGATATTCAACACCTACACTGTTCAATTTCATTCAGCTAGACTTAGTAGTTTTCAAGGTAATTGCTTTTAAAATAATGTCATTTTTTGGGGGACACCCTTTATATGATAAAAAAATTAGCCAGTGGACCTATTTTCCTGAAAAATTGTTTTGAGAGAGAGATTTTATAAATTTCAGCTAAAAGCATTACTGGCTGCTCAGTCAGTGAATGTCGAATGTTTCCTTATAAGGAAACGGTTGATATTACCATTACCATTTTTGTGACAATTTGCAGTCCTTCATTGGTGATTTGTTCTGTAAAGAAGGCAGAATTAGTGAAATGTATCCTCAATCTCCTGGGGTGGTTTATCAACAAGAGATGAGGTCTCAATCAAGCTGTTCATGTGACCAACTTTGTAGAATTGTACCAAATAACAGAAACCACATCACTTGAGGACTTACAACAAACGCAACAACTAAAATGGATCGCATATGTAACTGAAAGAGAAAACAATGACATAGTCAAGATGTTATCTACTTCAAATAAAATGTTTGCAAAGAAACCCCCACCAGTACTGGAAAGAGCTATAACAGCTACTAAACTTGAAAAACCTATTTTCCTGAAGAATTGTTTTAAAAGAAAGATTTAAAAAAAATGTCCACAGTTCTGACTGCTCGGTCAATGAACACCAAAAGTTATCTTATAGGGAAACGGCTAATATTACCATTAGTGCTGATGGTGTACTTTTCTCGCAATTTCTCAAATAACGAGCAAAAAATGAAAGGAGGAATTAACTCTATTACCTACAAGGATTATCTGAAAGAATATAGTGGAGAAACCTCAAGAAATTTAAATAAAAGTTATTTCTTTTGAGTTTTTTTTTTACATTTTATTCTACATTTTCTGCATGTGAAATAGAAATTTATTTAATTTCGAGTAAATATTGTCTGAATTAATATATGTTCCCAGCGCTTGTGGTTAATTTATTATAGATTTTTTCAAGAATTTAGTTTACACTTTATTAAATAGTGTGTATATGTTGTTAGAAACGGTCTATACGTTACTGAAAAGTAAATATATTTTTAATTCCAGAATAAGGCCAATATATTGTGGCCGTCTTCATAGTGAATGTTGTAAAATTAAAACTACAATTATTTTTTGACGTTTTTTACATTTGGGGGGACAGGTATTGTGAACTCGTCAAATATATTGCGTACCGCGGCTGGAACATTTCATGCAGTTTTAAATGTGTCTGTAGAAAGCTCTGGTCAGAGAAATGTAGAGTCAGCCACCTTGACAGCCGAATTGTGATGGGTGACATAATTACATGGTATAATTAATGTTGGTTTAAATGTGTCCATATAGAGCTCTGATCAGAGAGGTATAGTGTCAGTCCTCTTGACAGCCGAGTTGTGTTGTGACATCATTACATGGTACGCTTAATGTTGGTTTAAATGAGTCCGTATAGAGCTCTGGTCAGAGAGATGTAGAGTCAGCCACGTTGAGAGTCGTGTTGTGGTGTGTGACGTAATTACATGGTATAATTGATATTGGTTTAAATGTGTCCATATAGAGCTCTGGTCAGAGAGGTATAGTGTTAATCCTCTTGACAGTCGAAGTGTAGTTTATAATTATAGTGTATGCCATAATTACATGGTATAGTTAATGTTGGTTTGAATGGGCCTGTAAGGATTTGGGGTCTTCTTTCTGTGGCTCTTGAGTCTTGTATTGGGTGAATTATATTATAAAGAAAAAAGCCACAAAAGAAGATTAAATACATCATTAAATACTTGAAATACATCAACAGTAAGTCATATTAAAAAAATATTTCGATAATTTGATGTGCTCTCATGATTAAATGCCATATATATAATACTAAAAGTCTGTGATTGCGTGTGTGCTTGCATTCTTATGTGGTGCGTCCCTCCAGGGCGTCATGATTTAAGTTAATCTGATTTAATTGAATAAAATCTTTAAATAAGAATTGTTTATACAGTAAGTATTTTTATTTTAACTTTCTTCAAGCAGACAATTTTTAATTAAAATATTTTTAACTTAAAGACAGCCACAAAGAGATCCCGCTTTGCTGTTTTGTCCATTTGTTTGTAGAGTAATTATTTATATTTCAGCTTTCGTTAAACAAACAATATTTTAAATATTTAAAAATGTTTTCAGTTAATCTGATTTAAAAAATATTTTAATTGCATAAGAATTAAAAATTACAGTATTTTTATTTTCTTCAGACTATTTTAATTAGAATATTTTAAGTTAAAGACAGCCACAAGGAGATCCCGCTTTGCTGTTTCGTCCAGTTGTTTGCAGAGCAATTATTTATATTTCAGCTTTCGTTAAACAAACAATATTTTAAATATTTAAAAAATTTTTTTTTTACATATTTAAAACATATTTTCAAGTGAATATCATTTTAAAATATTTTTTGGCATGCTAAAAATATTTTAAGTTTATCTGATTTAAAGTTCAATTTTCTGGAAGTTTTATTCCTATTAAATGCTGTAAGCAATCAGTAAAACGACTTGTAAATCAAAACAATGTTGACTCGAACGGAATGAAATATTTAAGTGAATCATAATTAACTTATCTTTCATTTCAATGGTATGTCGAAATCAACTTCAACGTTTTATAACCTGAACCGACAGTGACCCAAAGGTCACGAGTAGTCTAGTGTAGAATATACAAAATACAGATATATGCATGTATATATGTATATGCGCGTATACAGATATATATATATATATATATATTTTAAGACATTTTTATGTTTAACATTCTTTTTATAGATACAAGTATTTAAGTAAATGCTCTGTTTATAATAAACAGTATTAAATAACATCTACCGGCCTGAATGTCCGAGAAATTTTCATAGAAAATATTCGTCCTCCGACAGGATTCGAACCTGTACCCTACACGAAACCGTCATATCGTCTGACATGCCTTTTAACCGATTCGGCCACAGAGTATCGTTGGCAAAATCGAATTTACTATATATATATAAAAGTGTACATAGACGTCAACACTCAGAGGCGACAGACTGTTTCATGCTAGACGCAATCTCAGGCTGCATGCATATATATATATATATATATATATATATATATATATATATATATATATATATATATATATATATATATATATATATATATATATATATATATATATATATATATATATATATATATATATATTCCGCGCTGGGTAATGTTACTGGAGATATACTATAGCGTGTTTGGCAGGAGCTTAACTACCGACTTGCCGTGTCATAGGCGGTTCACATATTGAACACTTATGAAATCGGCCCCATAATAAAATTATGATATTCAACACCTCCACTGTTCAATTTCATTGAGCTAGACTTAGTAGTTTTCAAGATAATTGCTTTTAAAATTATGTCAAATTTTTTTGGACACCCTATATATATATATATATATATATATATATATATATATATATATATATATATAAGTTACACAGTATTTTTGTAGATAATGGGTATCCTTCCAATATAATCAAGCGTGTTATCGCTAGAAAAGTTAGACGATTTAAGGAACCAGCTGTTTTAGGACCAAGTCGTTGTCCCATTTACTTAAAGTTACCCTCGCTTGGCAGGAACGGAAAGCTTATCGCTGATAAGGTTTCCTCTTGCATTTCTTCATGTTACTTTGCTTTGAAATTGCGGACCATTTTTAAGACCAGAAATATGTTCCCCTCCTTTATGAAGGACTTTATGACTGTCCTATCTAAGTAAAAATTCAGTGATTTATCAATTTAAGTGCTGAATACATCGCCCAAATTTATGCAGACAGAAAGACCATTTCACAAGATCATTAAAACTCTTGGAAAGATTGTGAGTTAAATTTTTTTCCCTTTTATTAACTCTTTCTGAGCTGAGATTTACACCCCCCTTACGCTTTAATTATATTTTCAATAAATTTAATTTTAAACGAGCTCGGACTTTTCTTCCATTTTAGTACGTATTTCAATAGATGTGTCCCCTTTATACTAGTAAATAATGTGCCAACGAGTTACCTATGAATAAGTGTTGTCCGAAAGATATCTCAGGTGTTTATGTCTATAAAAAAAAATTGATTAATAAAATGGCGTCCCTGTTGTTTAAATCTATTCTGAGGTTCTGTGGGTACACGTCTTTATTCATATATACGAGGGTCATTCAATAAATAAGGTGAATTTATCGGTATAAGGACTTCTAATACAGATAGAAGCTTACTCCTTTTTATTTTTTTTTTGTTTTACTTCTTTTTAACATGAATTTAATTCATTTTGCAGATTAAAAAAAAACTTTGAGAGTTTTGGCGGTTAACAAAGATGGCCGACAAAGAAGCATGCTCCAGGATTGAACAGCGGTCAGTTATCAAGTTTTTGGTTGCTGAAGGGTGCAAAACAGTTGAAATTCATAGGGGAATGTCAACTGTGTATGGAGCCACATGTTTCAGCCAAAAAAATGTCTACAAGTGGTCTAAATTGTTTAAAGAAGGACGGAGCAGTGTTGAGGATGAAGACAGGCCTGGGAGGCCTACAGAAGTGAGGTCTCCTGAGGTGATCGAATCAGTCAATGACCTCATTCAGTCTGACAGAAGGGTGACAGTGGATGACATTGCTAGGACTTTGAGCTTATCTGTTGGGACAAACGCAGGGGTCATCAGTCAGAAGGAGTCATCTTGCATCATGACAACGCAATGCCTCACACAGCAGCCCAAACGGTGCAGACCATCAACGATCTGGGCTGGGAACTGCTCCCTCATCCCCCTTACAGCCCAGACCTTGCCCCTTCAGACTTTCACCTGTTTGGTCCCTTGAAAGCGTTCACGAGAGGCACGAAGTTTAAAAGTAACGATGATGTCAAAAGTGTTGTGAGCGACTGGCTGAGACATCAGTCCAAAGATTTTTACACTGGGGGAATACGGAAGCTTGTGCACAGATGTGAAAAGTGCGTGACAGTGCTGGGAGACTACGTTGGAAAAAAAAGTAAGCTTCTATCTGTATTAGAAGTCCTTATACCGAAAAATTCACCTTATTTATTGAATGACCCTCGTATATATATATATATGAATGTATGTGTAGTTGGCCATTCGCATTCGAGGATACCCGTCTACTAGGGGGGTTAGCCAATCCTTATTGCAGAAGCTTAGTAGTTTTCGAGATAATTGGTTTTAAAATGATGCCAATTTTTTTGGACACCCTATATATATCTCATTGTAAACTCTTTTATAGTAGAAGTACATAGGTGAGTACATTACCTCTAGTTCACTGTCAGAAAATGGCAGCTCTGGTTCAGTAACGTTGCACTTGGATTGGTTATATTGTGTACATTAATAATACAGGGGTTTTATCTCGAGAATGTTTATAATCATTTCACCCCAAGTAAGGTAATAAAGACACTAAGACGTAAACGGAGTTAAAACTAGTTGTGTGGAAGAAATAAAGCGTTACTTTAACAGAACCGTTTCTTTTTACTTGTATAATTTTTTTTTTTTTGCTTTCAGATGGTACTTTCTTGATTTCAGATTAGAAGCCGGAAAATATCCATCATATTTTAGAGAAATATTCAATTTTCAAAACTATACTTTATTATTATATTTTAGAGAGATGCGGGGAAAGAGACCGTTGAATTTCTAAGTGTAACTTAGATGCGATACGAGCTAGGACTGGCGCTAGAGTCTCGCCTCCTACCACCGAAACTTTGATACGGAGCACCCCATGTCGATTTCAAAGTTTGAAAATTGATTTTTTTATAGTTACCGATTAATTAAGAATTTCATAAAATTTAAAAATGGAAAATGAGTAACTGTTTTTTTGTCGTTATCTAACTAATTAATTATCTAACTAATTAATAATCTAATTAATTATCTAACTAATTAATTATCAAATTAATTACCTAACTAATTAATTATCTAACCAATTAATTATCTAACTAAATCATTATCTGTCTAATTAATAAGCTAACTAATAAATTATCTAACTAATTAATTATCTAACTAATTAATTATCTATTTAATTAATGTTCTAACTAATTAATTATCTAACTAATTAATTATCTATCTAATTAATTATCTAACTAATTAATTATCTAAATAATTAATTATCTATCTGTTTAATTATCTAACTAATTAATTATCTATCTAATTAATTATCTATCTAATTAATTATCTAACTAATTAATTATCTAACTAATTAATTACAATCGAGTTAAAAAAGGATAGTTATAAGTAGGTAAATTTTATAATATAAAATGATAAAAAAATTCATATTTGAATATTTGTCTCTATTAAAATATTTGGAATATTTTGATTTTTTTCATGGTTATTTTCAAGGTCATAAAAGGAAATTTCTGATTTTTTGTTAAAAAAAATGTGATTTAGTCAGATACATAAATTCACATTTAATAAAAAATATCATATATAATATATATAAAAAATGTATGCATTTACAATGGAAAGATTATAAATAAAATATTCAGGTTAAAATAAAATTATGATGTGTTTGGAAAACTTT
>OZ038514.1:40421497-40483997 GCA_964036315.1 Acanthosepion esculentum | reverse complement strand
TATATATATATATATATATATATATATATATATATATATATGAGTGTGTGTGCGTGTCACCGCCTATATATGCAAGCAAATATAAAAAACACATTATTTTCCGCCTCGCCTCCAGTATTTTATTAATAAAACGAGAGAAAGAAAAAAGAGATATTGTAATAAACCAATGTATATAAATTCTCAGTGAGTATAAAATAGAAAAGAAATTTACTCACAGCCCTTCTAAGAGAAACAGAGAAGGAAAAAAATTATTTTTCTACCTACCAGAGACGGTCGATGTAATTCTATATACACTGCCTCTAAGATGAACAAGTGTTTAACAAGTGTCTAACTGCATAAAATGGTAAAATGCTGTATCCTTGTACTTGACAGCACATACTCAGTTGTCTATCAAATGCTGCCCGATAGCTGTACACACACACACACACACACACACACACACACACACATATATATATATATATATATATATATATATATATATATATATATATATATATATAATAATAATAATAATAATAATAATAAAAAAGGCCAAAACACTTCTATTCGATTCGCTGACCTAAATTTAAATTAAAAAAACCGACACCGGAAATTTGTGTATGCATTTGTGGTGACACTACGCAAAATAAAAAATGATATGATCTAAACTTAAAATCCAGAGAGAGAGTGGAAAAAAAAAATAGGGGGGCAAACTAAAAATGAAGGGCATTTATGAGAGAACCTATGTGTAATCAAGAAAATTTGACAAAGCAAGTAATATCACCTACAAGTTACACATTTAACATAAACATATAAAAATTAACGAATATTTAATCTAGTAAGGACCTACTATTTATATGCCGAAAAACACATACGTAGATACACACATACACAACATTGAGTTCTACCTGGATTCTCTCCTCTTGGGAATTTATATATATATATATATATATATATATATATATATATATATATATATATATATATATATATATATGGCCCGATGATTGCATCAAGCATGAAACAGACTGTAACCTTTAAGTGTTGACTTCTATGTTCATTTTATATTTACACACGCTCTATCTCTGATATTGAGCACTTTATCCCATAAATATAGCACACTTTAAGACTATATATATATATATATATATATAATGATCACTAATATTATCTATCTATCTATCTATCTATCTATCTATCTATCTCTTTCTCTCTCTCTCTCTCTCTCTCTATATATATATATATATATATATATATATATTTGTCATCCACAGACAGACTATTTCGCTGTTTCACAGCTCATCAGTGTGGATAGACGTCCGGTTGCCTCTAGCTAGTATCGAAATCCGACTGAATTGGCTTCAGTAGTAACTTCTACCACTAAGCCGTCGGCGCATGGCAGGTATGAAGGTGAATTTTAGCGTGTTTATTTTTAGATTTAGATAAACACACAGTGACTCAATTCTGCCGAAGAGTAATGGTTGGCTACTCGTTTCTTTGTAGACGTTCAACAAACTTACAGAGCTAACAAGCCTTTAATTCTGAAACGACGCTAAGAGTTAATTACAGTTTCTGGGAGAGATTGTAGAATCTGACATAAGTATTAATTAAAACCCCTATGCTAAGTCACGATGACTTGTGAAATTGGACTTGTACAACTATAGACGGCTTCCGAAACAATTCGTCAAATCATTTCTACTCTCAAACTTTATGCCAAATATCTCTCTATTTTTTCAAATTTATACTAACATTCTATCTATCTATCTATCTATCTATCTATCTATCTATCTCTCTATCTATCTATCTATCTATTATTTCAAATTAATGTGAGAATTTTAGTCTAAATATATATCTAGAATGTTAGTTTGCTATGTTCATTTTTATCTATCTATCTATCTATCTATCTATCTATCTATCTATCTATCTATCTGTCTGTCTGTCTCTATTGTCTATCTATCTATCTATCTATCTATCTATGCATTATGCCAGATTATGTTAATTTCTTTCCATTTATGTATAGTTATCTATATATACGAATTATGTCAAATTATATGTTAATTTCTATCTATTTATCTATACATCTATCTATATATATTCATATGTTCGTATCTATTTATCATTCTCTGATAAATATCAAATGCGATGTATCTGTGAACATAGGTCAAAGCAAATCTCGTCTTCACCGATCGATTCCCTCAAGCAACTCCTCCTTCCCCTAACTCCCTCCCCTAACACCCCCCTCCATTCCTGCTATATACAGAATCGGTACTCGTGAATCGATAAAATCGATATCATCTCCTGGAATCTCAGTTAAAAATGGGCCGGCGCTCAGATCTCAGTGCTGATCGCATTCGCTGCAAGACGCGAACACGTGTTCATTACTATCAATACATCTTCATAATCCCCTCAACGTGGGCGGCTGTCTCTCCGCCTGGCTGCAGCCTGTGTGGATTTGCCCGCGAGGAGCATTAAATATGTCATAGATTTGATTTTAGAAGCATTCGATTAACAGCCTGGGGATAGTGAAAGGGCAGTTTTATGGCGTAGACGCAGCTGGTAAAGTTTAGGGGCTTGGTTCAAGAGTCAAGAATAAAATGACATCGTCTTGGAGACCGCAAAAACCGATTCCTTCTCTCTGAATTTCTATCCTCATATTTCTTGTTTTTATTTTTAATTGCGCCCCCCCAAGCAAGGTAGTATAACCACTAAGACACAAGAGGTTATTGAGTGTAGAAGAAATCGAAAACAAACATAATTGAGTTGCGAGAAAAATAGAAGAGTAATCAAGGAGACAGTAGATAACGATTGACATTGCAGTAATTGGAAAGCTAGCATTCCGATCGGGACACGCGGGATCGATTCTCACCGTCGTATATTTATCAGGAAGGGTACTGCCTGATGATATCGAATTGGAGAGGCGATTCTAGAAGGAAGCACCGTTAAAATGTACCGGAAAACAGTTCGGAAGATGTCGACTGTTATGCTAGCACGAAGTCACTAGACATCGTGACCGAGGATTTGAACGTACTGGCAGTGTATTTGTTGTTGACCCATTGTGTTATATATTCGTGCCATATGGTACACCACATCCTTGGTGATAGTATTTTTCCCCAGAATTTTAGTTTATCCCTGGGGTTGTTTAAACTCTAGACACAAGGGGTTACTGGGTTTGAAAGAAAACAAAAGCATTATTGAGTTGGGAGAACAATAAAAGAGTTATCAGGAACACAGTAGATAAGGATTGATATTGTATTTAAGTTTTGGAAGATCAAAGTTGGCTTCAAAACATGGAGCCAGAAGAGAGTTCAACTAGCTAGAAGTGCGAGAATAGAAACTGATAGCATAGAACTTACGGTTACATCTAGCCACTTCAACTGTAAATTATTGAGACCTAGTTGCCAATCTAGTACTGCGCTTAAATTGATAAACTCTGCGTACCATAGCAAAGAGATCACCCCAAGAATTATCATGAAAGTATATATATAGAAAATTCAACTTTATAGCGGTGGGTAAGTGGCAGTAACCGAGACACCAGGTCAGGACCAATAATATTGCTGATACTTCTTTGAATTTTATCGAGACTCTCTAAATATATAGCAGGAGCAACGGAACATATGTGGCAGCAATATTCTAAGCATGGACGAATAGATATGTAAGATATATTCTGGAGAGAAAAATTATCTACCACAACACAATGAACCAACTTTGATAACATCTGAGCTAGCACTGAATTCATTATAGTGTTTCTACTTCATGTCAGCCGAGAACGTTAGCACAAGAAGGCGCAACGAAACACTCTTCTGGAGGTTAGCATCAGCCATGCTGATGAAAAGCAGAAAGGGGTCTCTCAGATGATTAATTGATAGCAGTTTTCTTTCGGAGATGTTAAAATTAACAAGTCATTCTTTGCCCCAGTTAACAACAGACGTTTTTGTTATCAGCCGCCAATATGACCTTATCGACTTGATCAGACTTACTATTTTGGTCTTCTCCACTTTATAACATTTTCCTTGACATGAAGTGAAAAGATATTATTGAATCAATTGCTAGATCTACTGCCAGGAATGTTGGTCCGCTGTGCCTTGCTAGACAATTTTTCTGGACAGGATCCACCTTACACATTTATAAATCTATGTACACATTTTATTCGCCTATACATTGAATTTTATTGCCAGAACTGGTCTGTTGCTTTTGCTATGGATTTAGAGATTCTTGGTAAAATACAAAGAAAATTCTGCAATGTTATTCGTCCTGACCTGGCTTCTCGGCTTTAGTTCCTTTCCCAACGTCCTAAGGTAGCTTCCCTGTGTCTTTCTATAAAGATTACGATTACATCTAGCAAATTCTACGTTAAAATTAGGAGGCCTAACTGCCAATCTAGTACGACGCTTAAAACGATGAAGTCGATGTACCAAAGAGGAAAGCTCATCGGAACATTTGCATTGAAAATATTTGTAGAAATGTCACAGGCAAGCTCCGTTACAGCCTTGTAAAAGGGATTGAATCCGAGTGTCCATCGATTCCCTTTAGCAGCTAGGCAGGTTAGTAGGAAGGCAGACTGGAATTTCTAGCTTTGACTCGAAACCAGTCTGGTTAAAAGAAAAGTCTAAACGAGGAACCACCCAGAACTAGGACGGGTTCCGTCAGGGTTCCTTGAACGAGACACAGTGATTTTTATCACGGTTGAGTGGGAGTACAGGACGCGTACATCTTATTTTGTTCTTTGTCAAGATTGCACTCAACAAGATTTGAAATAAAAATGCCCAGGCTTTGATTAATGTCTATTCGTCGTCATTACGATCGGAACTTCTCGTTTCAACTTGGAAAAATCATCTAATTATGCATAGAAATGAAGCTGATTTATGAGAATATGGGTCTCCAAGAATTTAGAATACCTTTTTCGGAGGTCCTCGCCAAAACAAAGTCGGACTAATTGAACTAGAATTGACCTAAACGATATGTTCTACAAGCTCGGACTACGACCGAAAATGTTGAACACGATCTTGGTGAAACGGATTGTAACTGCTGAGATTTTGTGTTTATTTTAAAATGATTCACGATTTTTGCAAATTTAAATCTGTTTTAATTAAAGGGGATTACAAATTGCTTTTGACGAAGCTTATACCACGATTGATAATGTTGTTGACGCAAATTGAAAGACTAAAATTTTGTATTTATTTTTGAGTGATTCGGGTTCATTCTACATTTAAATCTGTTTCAATTAAAGGGGATAACGAATTTCTTTTTGGCGAGCTTTAGTCCAAGATTAAGAAAAATGGAGTTAATGATGGTGACGCGAATTGAAATGCTAATATTTTGTGTTTCTTTTAGAATGATTCAAGTTCCTTCTACATTTAAATCTGTTTTAATTAAAGGGGATTACGAATTGCATTTTGAAGAGATAGATCACGATTGAGACAGAAGGAAGTAATGTTGTTGACACGTATGAAAAGGCTGAGTATTTGTGTTTATTTTAGAACGAGTCACTTTCTTTCTACATTTGAATCTTTTTAAATTAATGTGAAATACGAATTGTTTTTTGACGAACCTTATACCACAATTGAGAAATGTGGAGGCAATGCTGAAGACAAGAATTAAAATATTGAGATTTCGTATTTATTTTACAATAATTCACTTTTTCTATATTTAAATCTGTTTTTATTTAACGCAATATTCGAATTGCTTTTTGACTAGCCTTATACCAGGGTTGAGAAAGATTGAGGTAAAGCTGCTGAGACGAATTGTAAATGCTGAGATTTGTTTATTTATTTAGAATGATTCACAGTTTTTCTACATTTAAAATTTGACGAAGCTTATACCACGATTGAGAAAGATGGAGGTAATGTTGTTGACGCAAATTGAAAGGCTGAAATTTTGTTTATTTTAGAATCATTCAAGTTCATTCTACATTTAAATCTGTTTTAATTAAAGGGGATAACGAATTTCTTTTTGGCGAACTTTATTCCAAGATTGAGAAAGATGAAGGTAATGATGGTGACACGAATTGAAATGTTGAGATTTTGTGTCTATTTTAGAATGATCCAAGTTCTTAATAATTGCTTTTTGAAGAGTCTTATACCACAGTTGCGAAAGATGGAGGTAATTTTGGTGACAGGAATGGTAATACTGAGATTTTCTGCTCATTTTAAAATGATTAACATTTTTCATTTACTGGCAGCAAACAGCATGCATACGAATAGGGAACGAGTTCGGTGAATATACGAAAACATAAAAGGGGCTTGAGGCAAGGATGCATCTTCTCACCCGACCTGTTCAACCTATACAGCTAGGCAATTCTGAGAGAATTGGAAACCCTACCGGGATTTAGCATTGGTGGCCATAGCCTTAACATCATAACATACACAGATGACCCAGTACTGACAGCAGACAGGGAAAATAAATTACAAAATAATACCAAGAAATTCATGCACAGATGTGCTCAAGGACACATGGGACAGTGGATATATGCGTTGGTTAGATCCAGTGACAGGACCCAAAGAGTGTGAGTTCAATATCCGGTTAAGGCAGTGGAGAACTTTCAGAGGAAAAATTAACAGGAGATAACTGATAACTGACATCCATTAAACATGGCACGTGGAACTAGAACAGTGAGTGAAATAAAGGGTTCAGTTCGATATTCCAACCACCTGAAGAAGGCTGGAGCGTACAACGGCCGAAACTTTGTAATAAACATGGCGACAAAGATAAGGAAAATAGTCTGAAAGTTTATGTTTATTTTAAAGCGATTCAGAATTTCTAATACTAAAAACATTTCCAGGAGTTTCCTGTAGTAAAACTGTCACGAGTCTTTGACCAACCTTCGTACCAGGATTGAGTCGGACGGAGATGTTGAATTTGAATCTTGAGCAGTGTGTCTTTGGTAGGAAATGTTGAGGACATGAATTTGAATCCTTAGCCGTGTGTGACCGTTTTGGTATACGTTCCTTTCTCTTAGTATTAACTCTTCAGATAATAAAGTACACCAGGCATCGAATACTTTGGCCAGGGAAGTCAAAAGACCACATTACCTCCGTCTTTCTCAATCGTGGTATAAGCTTCGTCAAAAACAATTTGTAATCGCCTCTAATTAAAACAGATTTAAATGTAGAAAAACCGTGAATCATTCTAAATAAACAAAATCTCAGCATTTACAATTCGTGTCATCAACATTACCTCAATCTTTCTCAACCCTGGTATAAGGCTAGTCAAAAGGCAATTCGTATATTGCGTTAAATAAAACAGATTTAAATATAGAAAAGGTGAATCATTGTAAAATATACACGGAATCTCAATATTTTTTGTTAATATATAATAATATTTACTTTAAATTTATTCCCAGAAGAAAATGTTTCAAATTATTATCTGTTGTCATTATAATTTTAATTTTGTTTTATTTTCATTCCTACTACAAAGACGGTCATTTTAAGCATTTTTTTTGATAATACTAAATTGAACTTTCTTATTGGGTATCATGATAAAATATTTACTCATATTTCTTCATCTTAATTTTCATTTTTCGTTAACTTTTTTTGACAAGACTTATACAACTATTGAGAAAGATGGCGGTAACATAGAAGTCACGAATTGATGCCTGAAATTGTATTTATTTTAAAGTGATTCGCGTTTTTACTACGTTTAAATCTTTTGAAATTATCGAAAATTACGAATTACTTTTTAACGAGACTTGTACCACAATTTTGCGGCTGCTCGGTCTCATCTGAGATGGAACAAATACATCGAGTCAGTTGCATCAGCCACCGCAAGGAAAGTTGGTTCTCTGTGCCGTGCCAGGAAATTTTTCTCCCCGGAATCGATCCTTCAAGTCTATGAATTCGCCCTTGCATGGAGTATTGCTGCCATATATGGTCTGGGGCCCCTGCTGTTTGCCTCAGGGTTCTTGATAAGATCCAGAGACGGATAGGCAACGTGATTGACCCTGATCTGTCATCTCGTCTGCAGTCGCTCTCTCACAGACGCGATGTTGCCTCGCTCTGCCTTTTTTACAAGTGCTTTCACGGTAATTGCTCCGAGGAGCTGCTTTCGCTTGTCCCTAGGCCTCGTGAATCTAAGCGTCCCACGAGGCTGGCACCCCATTCCCAGCCCTACACCGTTGAAACTGTTAGATGTAGACGTCTCTTCTACTCCAATAGCTTCATGTCAAGCACATCTCGCCTATGGAACTCCCTTCCCTATTACTGTTTCCCTGACAAATACAATCTCCAACGGTTTAAGTGTAGCGTCAATCGACATCTCCAGTTGCCTTGATCTATCCACTTCCCTTCTCCACATCCTTTCATTTTTCATTCCTATCTGCTCTCGCTCCAAATCTTCTGTAACCGCCTTGCCTTGATCGATCCACTGTCTTTCTCTTTCTCTTTCTCCACATCCTCTCCTTTACCACTCCTCTCTGCTCTTCCTCCAACCCTTCTTTAACCCCTTGCGTGATAGTGGCCTCCAGCCTTGCTTGGGGGTGAGACGCTTAAAAACAAAAGAAGGGTGAAGGCTCTGTTCAAGGACAGAACTGGAATGCTAAAAATTGTGTGTCTATTTTATAATGGTTTATACGTTTTACATTCAAATACGTTGCCATTATAGAATAACAAGCGTTTTTAACGATCTTTGGCCTCATTTGAAAATGATGGAGGCTGTATTGGTTACAAGATTTTAATCTTGTAACATCCTTATTCATTTTGCTTTAATTGGAATGCTTTTACTAGTAAATTTATTACAGAGGCATGACAGTTTGACCGACACCGGTCCAAAGATTATAGACAAAGGAAACTACATTGATGACTAAATTTCGAGTTCTGGAGAATTTGTGTTCTAATTACAATTCATTGGTTGCTTCACATCGTAATCCTGTTGTAACTGAAGAGCAAGATGGAGAGCCCTTTGACCGACTCTCGCGCAAAAATGATAAACGAAAGGAGCCAAATTGAAGACAAGAGTTAGGAGCCTGAGATGTTTGTGTCCCTCTCCCTAAAGTTGCTTTGCTTCCAGTAATAAATCTATTGTAATTAAAGTTACCATGATTTAGAGGCAGTAGCTTCCGCTGGGCATGAAATTTGGAACCCCGAAACGTTTCTGTGCATTTTGATATGATTTGTTTGTTTCTACTATAAAATCTGTCGTATTTAAAACAGAATCCTTCCCAATGCATTCCTCTAGTGAAAATCATTGGCAATGTATTCCTATAATAAAAATCATTGGCAAGGTATTCCTATAGTAAAAATCATTGGCAATGCATTCCTATAGTAAAAATCATTGTCAATATATTCCTATAGCAACAGCCATTGGCAGTGCATTCCTATAGTAAAAATGATTTCCAATGCATTCATATAGTAAACATCATTGGCAATGCATTCCTATAGTAAAAATCATTTCCAATACATTCCTATAATAAAAATCATTGGCAATACATTCCTATCGTAAAAATCATTTCCAATGCATTCCTATAGTAAAAATCATTTCCAATGCAATCCTATAATAAAAATAAATCCCAATGCAATCCTATAGTAAAATCATTGGCAATGCATTCCTATAGTAAAAATCATTGTCAATATATTCCTATAGCAACAGCCATTGGCAGTGCATTCCTATCGTAAAAATGATTTCCAATGCATTCATATAGTAAAAATCATTGGCAATGCATTCCTATAGTAAAAATCATTTCCAATACATTCCTATAATAAAAATCATTGGCAATACATTCCTATCGTAAAAATCATTTCCAATGCAATCCTATAGTAACAATAAATCCCAATGCAATCCTATAGTAAAATCATTGGCAATGCATTCCTATAGTAAAAATCATTGTCAATATATTCCTATAGCAACAGCCATTGGCAGTGCATTCCTATAGTAAAAATGATTTCCAATGCATTCATATAGTAAAAATCATTGGCAATGCATTCCTATAGTAAAAATCATTTCCAATACATTCCTATAATAAAAATCATTGGCAATACATTCCTATCGTAAAAATCATTTCCAATGCAATCCTATAGTAAAAATCATTTCCAATGCAATCCTATAGTAAAAATAAATCCCAATGCATTCCTATAGTAAAAATCATTTCCAATGTATTCCTATAGTAAAAATAAATTCCAATGCATTCCTGTAGTAAAAATTATTTCCAATGCATTCCTATAGTAAACATCATTGGCAATGCATTCCTACGTAAAAATCATTTCCAATGCATTCCTATAGTAAAAGTCATTTCCAATGCAATCCTATAGTAAAACAATTCCAATTCAATCCTATAGTAAAATCATTGGCAATGCATTCCTATAGTAAAAATAATTTGCAATGCATTCCTATAGTAAAAATCATTAGTAATGCATTCATATAGTAAAAATCATTGGCTATGCATTCCTATAGTAACAATCATTTGCAATGCATTTCTATAGTAAAAATCATTTCCAATGCATTCCTATAGTAAAAATCATTTGCAATGCATTCCTATAGTAAAAATCATTGGCAAGGCATTCCGATAGTAAAAATCATTTCCAATGCATTCCTATAGGAAAAGCCACTTCCAATGCATTCCTCTAATACAAATTATTTACAATGTATTCCTATAGTAAAAGTCATTTACACTTCATTCTTAGAGTAAAAATCATTGTCAATGCAATCCTATAGTAAAAATGAAAAAAAATATGTATTCTTTTAGCTGATGAAGTTTAAGCCAAAGTTGCTCTACAATATCATGGAGGAAATTTATTTAGCTTGACTAAAATAGTCTCAGGTAATAGCAAAAACAGAATAGGTATCATGGTAAAATGTTTAAACTGTGGACCAAAAGTTGTACTTAAAAGGTTCCTATTTTCACAATTACAGGCAATTCCCCTCCCATCCTTTTTACATATATTTAATTAACTCCCCAAATTATGCTGCTAATTACTTTTGTGTTCATTTTAATGTAAATTGAATCTAACTCTTAAGACTATTATTAAGATTAGTAATATCTGTTATTGTATCATAGCGAAATAAGTATTTTCTTCATCTTTCGTGGAACAAATTGTACATGTAACAAAAATCACTATAAATTTTGTAAAGATTATCAAAATTATTCTTTCTGTCAAATTCACATTTCTGTAAAGTATTTTCAGACTTTATTGATACACGGTTTTGTAAACTGCTGAAATTGCTTCCTGATTGTATTATACAATTTTATATTTTCTGTAATCAATTGGTATAAACAAATTAACTCATTATTTTTGCAATATCGTCTAAAAATATCTAATTTATGGCGAATAAATAATTTTGGTACATTTAGTTATTTTATGGTCGAGTAGGTTATTTTTGTTCTTTCTTTGTACATTTGTATTAATGGAAATAAGTCAATAATTGTAAGCTGCTTTCTAATATTATGTATAGTTGTTAATTAACTAATTACCGGACATTAGTAACTGGTTCCTTGCTAAACATGTTTTCAGTAATTGATATTTAACATTAATTTAGGTCTCCACATGTCCGTCCCCAGTCGTGCACATCAGTCGCATACTTGACAGGCTTGGTATAAGGACGGCCCTAAATCCAACGCATTCCACTATTAAAAAATGTGCAATGTATTTATATAGTAACAAATACATTTAAAATCATATCCAATATATATTTACTATAAAATCATTTTCAATGTATTCCTGTATTAAAATCATTTTCAGCAGATTCTTATAGTAAAATCATTTAAAATACATTCCTATATTAAGTTCATTTCGAAAGCATTTCTATAATAAATTCTTTTCCCAAGAATTTTTATAGTAAAACCATTTTCGATGCATTTCTATTTATAGTAAAACCATTTTCGATGCATTTCTATTGTAAAATCCTTTCCAATGTATTCGTCTATCATATTAATTTTCAATCAATTTTTAACAGTAAAAAAAACATTTCTAGGGTTTCTCTGTTGTCATTAATCTTTGACTAACCTTCGTACCAAGATTGGCTTGGTAGGAGATATTGAGGACATGAATCTTCATCCTTAGCCGTGTGTGTTCATATCGGTATGCATTGCGTTCTTCCAGTATTAACTCTGCAGTTATTAATGACTACCAGGCATCAAATACTTTGGTCAGGGAAGTCAAAAGATAAAGAATTATTCTTGCCTTTGTCTTTAAGCATAAGCCTCCATACCCCACACCAAATAGTACGATTATCTTGAATTATGACGAAAGCCAATCCTTGCAGAAACTCAAGTTTTAACTTTTACTATGTTGTTCTGTTAATATAATAATAATATTTACTTTAAATTTATTTGCAGAAGAAAATGTTACAAATTATTATCTGTCTTCATCGTAATTTTAATTTTAGTTTATTTTCATTCCAACAAAAACGGTCATTTTAAGATTTTTTGCGGTAATCTTAAATTGAACATTCTTATAAGAGAAAGTTTGGTATCTGTCTATATTTCTGAGATGAGATGTTATGTACACTATTTACATCATTCGGACTATTGTCCTCATCTTTGTTGCCATATGAGAACTGGTAAAAAATCGTTTCTGAAGACATTAGGTGTATAATACCCAGAAGTTTATTCAGCAGATGTCCTCAAGGACACAGGGCACAGTGGATAAAGGCGTTAGTTAGATCCAGTGACAGGACCCAAAGAGTGTGAGTTTAATACCTGGTTAGGGCGGTGGAGAACTTGGAGAGGGGAATTAACAGGAGATAACTGACATCCATTAGACATGGCACGTGTAACTAGAACAGTTTACCCCAGCGAGGTTCAGTCCGACATTCCAACCACCTGAAGAAGACCGGAGTGTACATCGGCCGAAACGTTATGCTAAATATGGCAACAAAGATTAGGAAAATAGTCCGAATAATGTAAATATTGAGGAAGATTAGGTATCATAAAATTTTACTCATATTTCTTGAGCTTAATATTCACTTTTCGTCAACTTTATCATAGCTAAGCAGACTGTCGGTCTATATTCATTGAGAGGTTGTTTTTTACGGCTTATCAACCTGTTTCTTGTTATTTAAAGCCATAAAATATTTTTTAGATTGTAAAATTATTTTCCTGAGATAATAATGAATTTGTTATACAAGTTTTATTAATTAACCCATAGCTGTGGGATACATACCTAATCAAAATTTGATAAATAAACAAGAAATTATAATGTGTATATAAAGTGAGGGATCAATTCTATACAACAATCAATATATAAACTAATCCCTCACTTTTAGTCCATGATAGTTTTTTTTATGTTTATATTCAACAGAATGTAAATAAATTTAAAAGACATGCTTGTGTAGCTAGAAGGTATTTGTCTGAACCATTTTCTAAGATTTGTTAAACCTTTGAAAGTTATTTAAAGCCTGAAAATATTTTTATATTGTAAGAATTTTTTTTGATAATAATGATTTAGTGATACATGTCTTAGCAATTAACCTATAGCAAGGTGTTGTGGTAGGATCCACCTAATTTGCATAGGGGAGTACCGACGATATAAATATGGTTGGTACCGGGAAGACAGAGAGGCGAATGAAGAGATTCAACTAGAGACTCTACCCGACTGCGATTAGTCAACACATTATCCAGGAACGGTCTTCCCAGGAATATACAAAAGACTATATGTAAATATTGTGTACACTTTCTTGTTTCAATACATTTTGTTCTAAGTACATTTTGTGTTGCATTATTATTCCATGCATTAGTCAAGTTTCAACAATGGCGACGAAGTAGAAAGAACCATATGGAAAAAAAAAAGAATTAATAATTGAGAGTTTCAACAATTGGGACAAGTCATTGAAGAAACCAGGCTGAAAAAGAAATTTTTAATTAAAAGTCCAACACTTAACGTAACGACGAAGGATTCTGAACTTCTGGATATGTAGAACTCGTTAATTTGAAATGTGTCGTAAACGAATAACGGTGATTTTAAATTGAAAAAATTATCTACTTCGAGACACCCGCTAAAAAGAAAAAAAAAACTGGCCGACTACAAAACATGCATGGAATTAAAAAGCGCACAAATACACCGTGTCGACTTTGAAAGGTAACGAACTTTAAAAAATTATTTTTTTTGTTTGTTCAACAATATAGTGACGAATTACCTTGGATAATAAAATCAGAAGTTGTCATTGAAATACGCGAACAGAAGTCGAAAACGAAAAAAAAAAGTCCGACGGTCTCTGTTCACAAAAAAAAAAAAAATACCAAAGTTGATTATCACGGGCGTGAATGTAAAAGCAAGACATAAAATTAAAAAGTCGTACGTTGTTTCGATTTTCTGGTAAGCTTATATGATATCCGTGGATACACAAATTAAAAGTATATTCTTTGTTGCATGAACATTATCAGCTAAAATGGATGAATTATCCAAAGCCATATCACAGTTTGCCTTATTAATAAGGGAACAATAGATAGCACAGCAAAAATATCAAGAAAAGCAAGATGAAAGACAGCAAAAATATCAAGAAAAGCAAGATGAAAGACAGCAAAAATATCAAGAAAAGCAAGATGAAAGACTTTTAGAAATTCAAAAGTTAACACTGGAGAAATTAAACAACTATCAGGCAAATGAAGGAAATTCTTCATATTCTAGACGAAGAAAAAACGTTTGAAGCGTATTTTAAACGATATGAAGATATTTTCTACACAGACTGTGAAAACTGGTCGAATTCAAGAAAAGTCAGTCTATTACTAAGAAAGCTAGGTACAGCAGAACATAGCCAATTTGTAGATTTTATTCTACCGAGAAAAACAACTGAATTGGAATTCTCGGAAACAGTGAAATTGCTAAAAGAGCTGTTTGGAGCAAATATGTCGCTTTGGCATAAGCGATGGTTATGCATGAATGTCTCTAAATCCGACGATCAGGATTACTTAACATATGCATCTATAGTGAATAGACATTGTGAAAATTTCAGACTGGCAGAGATTACGGTTGAAGAATTCAAGTGTTTAATTTTTGCTCAAGGACTGGTATCCAGTAAGAATGCCGAAATAAGACGTTTTGTCTAAACTCGAATCTGAACAAAACCTTTCCCTGCAAAAGTTAGCAGAGGAGTGTCAACGGGCCGTAAGTTTAAAGAAAGAGTCTCAAGAAATCGAAGAAGCTGGCATTGCTTATATTAAAAAAATTAAAAAAACAGTCAAATTACCCATCAGAAAAAAATTGGAGTAAAAATTCGGCGTATTTTAAAAATAGACAGGAAAATAAAAAGAACGAGGATGGAAAAAAGGTCCCACCATACAATTGCAGACGTTGTAACGAAAGACACTGGGAGGTAAATTGCCCATATAGAAATAAGAAATGTTTCGTGTGCCACAAGAATGGTCACAAAGGATCGTGTTGTAAAACGAAAAAATTCAATAGCCGAATTAGACAAACAAATTCGAATATCAAATCAGATAGAGATTTGAGGAAATATGTGACGACTGAAATATTTAAAAAGAATATCAAATTTCAACTCGATTCGGGTTCAGATTTAACAATAATGAACTATAAAACATGGAAAATTTTAAAAAGGCCTACAATAATGAAGTCAACGAAACTCGCTCGAACGGTAACTGGAAAGGAAATTAACTTTGAAGGCGAGGTTGTACTTCCCATGAAATTGAACGGGATCGTTAAAAAAATAAAAGTTTTCATCCTGAAAAATGGAGAAAACTTAATGGGTACAGATTTTATTGAAACATTCGAATTGTGAGATAAACCGTTAAACTCATTCTGCAGAAAAGTAGAAAGTAATACGCAAACAAGACAGGACATTAAAGATGAATTAAAGAAAAAGTTTCCGGAAACCTTCACACCTGGTCTTGGAAGATGTAACAAGTTTGAAGCTAAATTTGAATTAAAGGAAAATACTATGCCAATTTTTAAAAAGAAACGTAACGTGCCTTTCGCAAGTGTAGAGAAAATTAACGAAGAACTTGATAGGTTGGAAAAAATGGGAATTATTTCGAAAGCAGAATCTAATTCATGGGCTGCGCCGATTGTGTGCATAAAAAAGAAATCAAACCAAATCAGAGTCTGCGTTGATTTTTCGACAGGGTTGAACTCGGTAATTAAGGACTACCATTACCCGTTACCGAGTCCGAAGGAGACTTTTAACAAGCTAAATGGCGGAGTGATATTTTCAAAAATCGACTTATCAGATGCCTATCTCCAAATTCCCGTCGAAGATAAATGTTCGAAGTTACTAGGGATAAACACGCATAGAGGTTTATTCAAGTACAACAGGCTTCCTTTTGGTATTAAAGTGGCACCAGCCATCTTTCAACAAGCTATGGACGTCATGTTGAATGATTTAGACTTTGCGTGTGCCTACTTAGATGACATCATAGTAAGGAGTGCAAACGTCGACGAACATCGAGAGACCTCAATCAAGTATTTAAAAAGATTCAGGACTTTGGATTTAAAGTCAAAGAATCAAAGTGCGAATTTGGTTTGGAGGAAATTAAGTATTTAGGTCACATAATCAACAAAAATGGCAGATTTCCAGATCCGGAAAGGTCCATTGCGATTAGATACATGCCGGCGCCCACTAACGTGGCGACGTTACAGAGTTTTCTGGGGCTCGCAAACTATTATCAAGCGTTCATTAAAGGAATGTACAATCTAAGAGCTCCGTTGAATGAACTACTGAAAAAAGACAAGGCATGGGAATGGACGGTAGAATGTCAGAAAGCTTTTGATGAAATAAAGAAAATGCTTACATCCGACCTCTTTTTAACCCATTACAATCCAAAACTTGATATTGTAGTGGCAAGTGACGCTAGTTCATACGGGGTAGGAGCGTGTATTCAACACATAATGCCAGATGGTTCTAGAAAACCAATTGCACATGCTTCGAGAGCATTACTCCCAGGAGAACGAAGTTACTCACAGATAGAAAAGGAGGCGCTGAGTATCATTTTTGCCATAACAAAATTTCATAGATACATCTACGGCAGACATATTATGTTAGAAACGGATCATAAAGCTCTGATCACTATTTTTGGTTCAAAGAAAGGGTTACCCGTTTATACGGCAAATCGACTGTTAAGATGGGGAACCATTCTTCTCAATTATGATTTTCACATAAAGCACCTATCATCCAAAAATATAATTCATGCGGATACTTTATCAAGACTCGTACCGCGTCAAGAAGAAAGATTCGAAGAATCAATTATTGCTAATATCAGAGCAGATTATGAGGTGAAAAGCATGGTAAACAACATTGTAAGAGAGCTACCGGTTACATCAAAGGAAATCAAAAAAGAAGCTGAAAGCGATGATTTCATTTTAGAAATAAAAAGCAAAATGGTAGCAAATGACCAAAAAGTGCAGGAGATTTATTCAATATGTGACGGAATTTTATTATATGGTGAGAGAGTAGTATACCAAAAATGTTGCAGAAAAGAATCCTACGGGATTTTCATATGGGTCACCCGGGGATTAATAGAACAAAAAGCTTAATGCGAAGCTTTGTATATTGGAAAGGAATGGATGTGGATATCGAAAACATGGTTCATCGATGTAAAGGGTGTGTGTTAGCAGCTAAGGCACCACCTATAGTACACAAACCATGGCCCAAGACGGATCATCCCTGGACAAGATTACACATTGATTTCGCTGGTCCAGTAGAAGATTATTATTACTTAATAGTGGTAGATAGTTTTACAAAATGGCCGGAAGTACTACGCTGCAAAAAGCCTACGTCCAATACCACAACAACTTTTTTGCATGAACTATTTGCACGGTTCGGTGTGCCAGAGTGTATTGTGAGTGACAATGGTACACAATTCACTTCTGAAGAATTTAAGGAATTTTGTAAGTTATATCAAATTAACCACATAACGACGCCGCCGTATCATCCGAGATCCAATGGACTCGCAGAAAGATTTGTCGATAAGTTAAAGCGCGTTCTGAAGAAAGCCTCAGGAGTTCCAACGGAAAAGGCGCTTCAGCAATTCCTACAAGTATACAGAATCACGCCAAACCAGAGAACACAATCAAACATGGCACCAGCTGAACTAATGTTCGCTAGGAAAATTAAGTCAGTGATTGACAAGCTTTTGCCAGGAAAAAATAGAGTAAAGAATACTATGTATACAGCTAGAAAAAGGTACACCGCCGGAGAGAAGGTGTTTTTCAAGTGCTACAGAAAAAACTTGAGTTCTGGGAGCGAGGCATAGTGGACAAGAGAATCGGTGACCTGATTTACATAATTAAAGGGCCGAAGAATACTCATAAAAGGCATCAGAACCAACTTAAAAAATGTTACGTTCTAGAGCATGAAGAGAGTATACGGGACGAGGAGGAAGATCCCATTGATGTAATGTATGATATTTTTCAAGTAGAACCTCCGCAGAATACTCCTGAACCGAGAAGATCCGGTAGGAAACGAAAGTTCACCGACCCATTGGACGTGAATCCAAAAACGGAAAAGATATTAAAATTAAGCGGATTGACATATACATATGAAGTATGCAAATGGGATCTACAAAGAAATAGCCATACTCATCATCCCATATAGGAAGCCAGTTGAAATCCAAAAGGGATTCCAAGGCTTGGGAGGTGGGTGTTGTGGTAGAATCCAACTAATTTGCATAGGTTAGTACCGACGATATAAATATGGTTGGTACCGGGAAGACAGAGAGGCGAATGAAGAGATTCAACTAGAGACTCTGCCCGACTGCGACTTAGTCAACACATTCTCCAGGAACGGTATTCCCAGGAATATACAAAAGACTATATGTAAATATTGTGTACACTTTCTTGTTTCAATACATTTTGTTCTAAGTACATTTTGTGTTGCATTATTATTCCATGCATTAGTCAAGTTTCAACACAAGGGGAGAAGTGGTGGATTTGTAGCTAATCAGAATTTGATAAATAAACAAGAAATAATGTAGATATAAAGAGGGGGATCAATTCTATATTACAATCACGATATAAACTGATCCCTCATTTTGTGTCCACGATAGTTTTATATTCCAGAGAATGTAAATAAATTTAAAAGACATGCCTGTGTACCTCATCAGTATTTGATAAACAAGAAATTATAATATGGATATAAAATGGGGGATCAATTCTATATTACAATCAAAATATAAACTGATCACTCATTTTGTGTCCCCGATAGTTTCTATATATTTATATTCTAGAGAATGTAAATAAATCTAAAATACATGCCCTTGTAGCTAATCAGTGTATGATTGATTTATTTTTTACGGATTATCAGCCGTTTGCAGGTTATTTATTAATGTTTTTAGATTGCAAGATTTTTTTTCTTTTTGGAGAGAATAATGGTTTAGTGATACAAATCTTACTAATTAACCCATAGATGGGGGTAGAGAAGGTGGAATCATACCTTTCTTAAGGGTATATGCGAGTAGGTAAATATAACAAACCCAACGGTAACTGGAACAAGGCACTCCGATTAACAATTCCGAGCCATTTCCATTAAACCAACCGCACATTCAAGCATACAACACCTGATGTTGCTAAGTTATCACACATTTGGGTACTGACCAGGCTCAACGTTGCTTAACTTCGATGATCGTATGGGAACCGGTGTTTAAACTTGATGTGGTCGAAAGCCTGTCACTCTATAGTTGCTAGTAGTAATATTATCTTGAGTTTTATTATTCGATGAAGACTTGTCAGCCTGTGTTAATTCTAGGTTAATATTTCTTACACCATGTAGTAAAAATCTTAATTTACTTGAATATCCTACTTGAAACATTGTAAATTATTCATTAAAACTTGTATTTCTTTCCTCCAAATTTTTTGTTTTGGCATCGGGTAAAAATACTGTAAAGTTGTCCGAAATTCTTAGATGAAGCCTTGTCAGTTATTATAAATCATTGTCAAGTGTTTCTATCATCATATTTCTCTTGCATTTACATCTGCTGCAAATAGTCTTAAGATGTCCGAAATTCTTAGATGTAGTCTTGTCAATTATTATTAATCATTGTCCAATGTTTCTATCATCATATTTCTCGTGCATTTACATCTGTTGGAAATAGTCTTAAGTTGGCCGAAGTTCTCAGATGAAGTCTTGTCAATTATTATTAATTATTGACAAGTTTTTCTATCATGATAATACTCTTGCATTTACATCTGCTGCAAGTAAACTTAATTTGACCGAAATTCTCAGATGTTGTCTTGTTAATGATTATTAATAATTGACAAGTGTTTCTATCATCATAATTCTCTTGCATTTACATCTGCTGGAAAGAGTCTTAAGTTATCCGAAATTCTCAGAAGAAGTCTTGTTAATTATTATTAATCATTGAGAAGTGTTTCTATCATCATATTTCGTCTTGCATTTACATCTGATGGAAAGAGTCTTAAGATGTCCGAAATTCTTAGATGTAGTCTTGTCAAATATTATTAATCATTGTCAAGTGTTTATATCATCATATTTCTCCTGCATTTACATCTGCTGGAAATAGTCTTAAGTTGTGCGAAATTCTTAAATGAAGTCTTGTCAATTATTATTCATCATTGTCAACTGTTTCTAACATCATATTCCTCTTGCATTTACATCTGTTGGAAATAGTCTTAAGTTATCCGAAATTCTAGGAAGAAGTCTTGTTAATTATTATTAATCATTGAGAAGTGTTTCTATCATCATATTTCGTCTTGCATTTACATCTGATGGAAAGAGTCTTAAGATGTCCGAAATTCTTAGATGTAGTCTTGTCAAATATTATTAATCATTGTCAAGTGTTTATATCATCATATTTCTCCTGCATTTACATCTGCTGGAAATAGTCTTAAGTTGTGCGAAATTCTTAAATGAAGTCTTGTCAATTATTATTCATCATTGTCAACTGTTTCTAACATCATATTCCTCTTGCATTTACATCTGTTGGAAATAGTCTTAAGTTATCCGAAATTCTAGGAAGAAGTCTTGTTAATTATTATTAATCATTTAGAAGTGTTTCTATCATCATATTTCGTCTTGCATTTACATCTGATGGAAAGAGTCTTAAGATGTCCGAAATTCTTAGATGTAGTCTTGTCAAATATTATTAATCATTGTCAAGTGTTTATATCATCATATTTCTCCTGCATTTACATCTGCTGGAAATAGTCTTAAGTTGTGCGAAATTCTTAAATGAAGTCTTGTCAATTATTATTCATCATTGTCAACTGTTTCTAACATCATATTCCTCTTGCATTTACATCTGCCGGAAAGAGTCTTAAGTTATCCGAAATTCTCAGAAGAAGTCTTGTTAATTATTATTAATCATTGAGAAGTGTTTCTATCATCATATTTCGTCTTGCATTTACATCTGATGGAAAGAGTCTTAAGATGTCCGAAATTCTTAGATGTAGTCTTGTCAATTATTATTAATCATTGACAAGTGTTTCAATCATCATAATTCTCTTGCATTTACATCTGCTGCAAATAGTGTTAAGTTATCCGAAATTCTTAGATGTAGTCTTGTCAATTATTATTAATCATTGACAAGTGTTTCAATCATCATATTTCTCTTGCATTTACATCTGCTAAAAATAGTCTTAAGTATTCCGAAGTTCTTAGATGAAGATTCTTGTCCATTATTATTAATCCTTGTCAATTGTTTCTATCATCATATGACTCTTGCATTTAGATCTGCTGGAAAGAGTCTTAAGTTGTACAAAATTGTTAAATGAAGTCTTGTCTATTATTATTAATCATTTTCAAGTGTTTCTATCATCATATTTCTCTTGCATTTACATCTGCCAGAAATAGTCCTAGATCATCCGAAATTCTTAGAGCAAGACTTCTCAATTATTATTAATCATTGTCATGTGTTTCTATCATCATATTTATGTTGCTTTTACATCTGCTTCAAATAGTCTTAAGATGTCCGAAATTCTTAGATGAAGTCTTGTCAATTATTATTAATCATTGTCAAATGTTTCTATCATGATATTTCTCTTGCATTTACATCTGCTGGAAATTATCTGAAGTTGTCTGAAATTCTTAGATGAATCATTGTCAATTATTATAAATCATTGTCAAGTGTTTCTATCATCATATTTCTCTTGCATTTACATCTGTTGGAAACAGTCTTAAGTTGTCCGAATTCTTAGATGAAGTCTTGTCAATTATTATTAATCATTGTCCAATGTTTCTTTCATTTTATTTCTCTGGCTTTTACATCTCCGGGAAATAGTCTTAAGTTGTCTGAAATTCTTAGATGAATCATTGTCAATTATTATTAATCATTGTGAAGTGTTTCTTCCATCATATTTCTCCTGCATTGACATCTGCTAGAAATAGTCATAAGTTGAGCGAAATTCTTAGATGAAGTCTTGTCAATTATTATTAATCATTGCGATTTGTTTCTATCATATTATTTCTGTGGCTTTTACATCTTTTAAATCTTTGATGACGTCTTGACAATTATTATTAATCATTGTCAAGTGTTTCTATCGTCATATTTCTCTTGCATTTACATCCGCTGTGAATAATCTTAAGTTTTCCGAAATTCTTAGATTAAATTTTGTAAATTATTATTAATCATTGTCAAGTGTTTCTATCATCATATTTCTCTTGCATTTATATCTACTGGAAAGAGTCTTAAGTTGTGCGAAATTCTTAGAGTAAGTCTTGTCAATTATTATTAATTCTTGTGAAGTGTTTCTTTCATTTTTTTTCTCTTGCCTTTACATCTGCTAGTAATAGTCTTACGTTGCCGGAATTTCTTAGATGAATCATTGTCAATTACTATTCATTTTTGTACTGATATTTCCATCATCTTATTTCACTCGCATTTCCACCAAGTAAAATGAGCAGCCATAGAAAAATGATTAATACCACTGAAGCATACGGTTATGAATAATGAAGATTTCTCTCCCCATATTTTGTTTTTCTCCTCTTTGAGAGAGCTTTTTCTATTTACTGGGACCATAAAAGGACACTATACGCGAACCATGTATTTTCAGTTTAAATAAAGCTTTCTTAATGCCGATCCCTGCGTACTTTTTTTATTACACATTCATTTATAAAGTATTAGGAGAACCAGCCGTAGAAAAGAACTCATTAACAAGATGCATAAGATGCAAGGACGAGACACTGATATTAGAGAAAGAAGAAATTCTTCACAGATGGAACGAATACACCGGAGATTTCTTCCCCGACGAAAGAAAACAACCTGAGATACATAGATATATCGAAGCACCGGAAGTGAAATCAGCACTCGCCAAATTGAACAGAGACAATGTCACACGACCAGACAGAATTATAATAAACATGTTGGCAACCTCAGATGACATCCGCATTTACAAGATTACAGGCATAATAAATTGAATATATACTGTGTCGTGGGTCTTGTAAGTTGAAAATTAATGGAGAATGATACTGATGAGGAAACACACGGATAATTTTAACAAAACAAGGAATTTATTCACAAATTTACACGCTGGAAGTTGTATCATTAGCTCCTTTTAGGAAAATAAATCAGAAAATTTTAAAACCCATCGTTTCAACGAATTATCATAAAGAGGAAATATTTATAGAACAGATTAAATGATATGACACAAAATAATATTCAAAGATGTTTAAAACAAAGATAAAAGAGACCGTTGCTTACCGAAGAGATATATAGTTTGCATACCTAAAACGTAGACGAAGACAGATAGTTTGAAATACTTAGCTTTCTTTGATTGTCGAGAGAAGATTCTTTGAAGTTTCGCTTGGTTAAAAGCCGATAATACACCCATGTGTAAATTAATTTTTACAGGTATTATATATGTGTGTGTGGGCATATATATATATATATATATATATATATATATATATATATATATATATATGTGTGTGGACAATAAGACATATTAACAATTTAAAATCTTCAGATACACTGAGCTGTATATTAATATGCTTTCGTTTTTATTATTATTTCATTTAGATTCCTCGACTAGTTTCGGCCAACATAGCCATCATCGAGAGAAAAAAAACTCTGCTTGTTAGTAGTAGTGAACTACAGAAATGAATGTCTTGATGGAGAAAATGAACTTTTGTCTGAAGGTTTCATTTGTTTTTTTTTTTATTCTTTTAACAAGAATTTTGGTCAGTCCTTGTGTTGAACAAACAGTATTTTTTAAGTTGTTATTTAAGATAAGAGCTGGATGGATTCATGCTGCTCTGAATTCCCTTGGTCATTTTGACAGTTTATTGGTTCCTGGAAAGGGGATGTGTCTCTGTTAAGTGTGTATGTTATTTGGTTCTTAGGGAGTAAGTGAGTATGATGTGTGTAAGTGTGTATATTAGTGTGGGTGTATGTTATCATTTGGCTCACTAGGGAGTGAGTAAGTATGATGTGTGTAAGTGTGTATATTAGTATGGGTGTGTGCATAGCACCTCAACACCTCCGCAAGAATGTCTGTCTTGTGTGGGTGGGAAATGTGGGTAGGTCCTGATTTATTATATATATTAATACTATCTATATTTTTAAATTTGTGATTAAGCCCATCTGGATAGAGCGTTTTTAAACGCCGAATCCACTTATTTTCGTGTCACTCTAAAAATTTTCTAATGTTATCTGCTCTGAACTTTTCTATTCATTCAATTATAGAGAATTTGGCATGCGTTTTAAAATTTTGTTTTTGTACGCAGAAATGTTGTTCTACAGGTAATAATCTTTTATGGGGAGTCGACTTAATTCGATTGCGATAATTATTAATTCTGTATTTAAAGGGCCATTCAGATTTTCCTACATATTGCATAGTGTGCGTTCTAGGAGATAAATTATGTTATGACTTCTAAAGTCCTGGTAGATTTTGAAAGTAGATTTAGTGACTGAGCTACCGAATGAATTCGTGTGTCTAATGTGTTTGCAGTATAAGCTCCTTTTGTTGTTACATAGTTGGGAAAATCCTGTTGTTTTTGTTTTTGGTTTATTATGGATTACGTTGTCCTCTGAAATGTGGTTACTAACTATAATTTCCTTTAGGTTCTTACGTCTACGATATGCTAGATGACCGAGTTCCGCAAACAATTGTTTAAGGTTTGGTTTGAGATGTAGTATTTGCCAGTGACTTTTGATTATTTGGGATAGTGGAGGCAGAGTGGGGTTGAAAGTGGTTACTAGAGGAATGCGGATATGTTTATTTTTAATCTTGTACATTAGGGTGTCTTCTCTAGGTGTGGAAATTGCTTTATTTATTTGTTCCCTGATTAGGTGTTGTTTATAGCCACGTGTTGTGAATTGATGCTCCGATCTTGGGTGTGTTTATTTAGTTCTTCATTGTTGGAACATATCCTTCTAAGTCTAAGTGCTTGTGGATACGGAATGTTCTCTTTGAGGTGTTTAAGGTGGGAAGACTTAAAGTGTAGATAGTTGTGGGTGTCGGTGATTTTAGTGTGTTGTATCGTTTGTAGTTTCCTGTTTGCATCTATGTAAATGGTGGTGTCTAAAAATGTTACCGATCTTGTGGAATTTTCATAGTCAAACTTAATTGAGTCATGTACGGTGTTTAAGGTCATAAAAAATTGGGTAAGTTTGTCGTCAATGCCCGTGTATACAAAGGATATATCATCAACATATCTTTAGTATTTTACAGGTAATATATGTGTGTTGCTGGGCATATATGAACTATACGGGCTTTGTTTGATCAGGATGTGACCGAGAGGTCAAGGCACGTCAGGTCTAAAGACAGTTTCCCCGAGGAGACAAAGGTTCGAATTTTTTCGGATAGTGCATATTTTAATAACAAGATTTCTCGAATATTCAGATCAGTAGATGTAAATAAATAAATAAAAACAGAACATCTAATCAGATATATGTATATATATATATATATATATATATATATATATATATATATATATATATCGATTTTATAACCATCGCCAGTCCTTCAAAGATAAATGTAAAAAGAAGAAAACGGCACTGTCAAAGCATTATTGGGATTTGTTGGAGGGTGGCTTAACCCTACGAATAAAGTGAAAGATCATCTCGAGAGCCAGAACTCCAATAAATTTCAGAGACATATGCGACTTATGTCTAAAAGAAAAGATCCTCATTATAAAGCATAAAAACACGGATGTATTACTAAACAGACATAATGAACTAATTTTTAAATGCCGACATAAGGACAACCTCAACCTAATGAAATATATTTAAAAGTAACTATATAGGAAGACTAATATTACTTGATCTTTATTTTTTGCTTTTGAAATGTTGTTATGCACATATGAATGTGAACTCACAACTGTATGTATACAGTAATATGTAATTGAACTGAAACATTGATACGTCTTTTAACATGTATATGTATATGTTTTTTTATATAGAAAAATAGGCATGCTTTGGTGTAATTGTGTATTGTGAACACATTTGTAGTGGGCGGGTATGCATATTGATATGTATGTATATATACGTGTAGGTATATAGGTAGGCTTTTGTGTTTTTTTTTTAAATATATGTAATTGCATGTATATATGGGTGTATATATGTATGTATATGGGTATGTGAGTACTTGTATATGCGTGGATGCTTGTATATATATGTATGTGTGTGTGCATATGTACATGTATATGTGTATATATATATATATATGTATATGTATATATATGTATGATATGTGTGTGTGTGTGTGTAGGTGTATGTATATATGGGTATATGTGTGTCATACCACAGATATGTGATTACGGGTAATTTGTGTATGTATGTATGTATGTATATATGTATAAATATATGAATTTGTGAGTTCATATATATAATATGGGTGAATATTGGTGAAATACAATAACGTAGATACGTTTGAATATTGACATATTTTCTGCATATACGGACACTTGGGTGTAGGTATATATGTGTATGTGTGTGTGTATGTGTATGTATGTGTATGTATGTATATATGTTTATGTGTGTATATATGTATATGTATTTATATGTGTATGTATGTATATGTATGTATGAATGTATTTATATGTATATGTGGAAAGGTGTGTGTATGTATATGTGTGTATATGTGTATACATGTGTATGTATGTGTGTATATGTGTATATCTATAGGTGTATATGTATGTATGTGAATATATATGTGTGTGTATATATGTATATATGTATATGTGTGTATGTATGTACGTGTGTATATATGTACGTGTGTGTAACTACATGTGTATGTATGTGCGTGTGTATATCTACATGTGTATGTGTGTAGGTATGAACATATACATATATATATTTGTGTGTGTGTATATGTATATGGGTGTGTAGATATATGGATATATGTGTGTATATATATATATATATATATATATATATATATATATATATATATATATATATATATATATATGTAAGCAAATATGTGGATGTAGATCCCACGGTATGATGAAAATGTGGAAAAGACAAAGCAAAATCCGAATATGTGAGTTTACTGTTTTTTTATTTTGTTTTTGTTTTTGTTATTCTGTCGACGTCAAACGTTTCGGTCAAATAGACCTTCTTCAGGACATGGTTAATGGAGACATATTTATATTAGATTTAAGTTAGATGAAGAGACGATATATACAGGACTAGTCAGAAACAGAAAAACAGAAAAACTGAAATTCTAAAGTCAGAGTATTCTTTCTTGGAGTGATGTCCCAGAGCATGTCCAATTTTCGGATAGCATCTTCGCACATTTTCCCGGACTACGTCAAAATCTACCTGGAATTATCAGTTAGAGACCTAAAATTTTCCCAGGAACAAACTTTTAAAAAAGCCACACTTCTAGGACGCGAACTAAAGCGAAAAAAACAGTATGTCTCACAACACAGCTGAGAGACTCCGTTCTGAGGTGGCCAGAATTAATCATAAACACCTCAAGAGTTTAGAACTAAAACTTCACACTTTATGTGATCGCAGCAGTTGGAAGAAGATGGGCAGAGCCGATCTAGTCACAAACATCTCCAGTACTACACTTAGTACCATAGAGACTGAAGCCCTCAGCTTTGGTCTAAAGTTTGCAACTGGTTTAAAAAACAACAACATTAGCAAACTGATAAATCTTAATTACAGACACAGTGACACCGACTTCCATAAAGGATTTACCCAAGGCATCTTAGCTGCCTCCTTGGACTGCCAAAATACGGAGTTTACCCAAGAGGTATATGAACGCTTTAAAATCCGTCTACGAACAGTGATATTACCATATCTCCTTCGGATAAAGGTGGAGGGGTCGTAGTCATGGACACCGCTGCGTACAACCAGAAAATGTTGGGCTTGCTCAATGACAGAGACACGTATGAACAGATCTCTCCTCTACAGGTTTCTAAAAATCATAGAGAATTTAATAAGTCCTATAAGAAACTGATTCGTAATGAAGATAAGATTTGGCTTTCCCTTATTAATTACCACCCCACCATCCCTAAAATCTATGGGCTCCCCAAAACCCATAAACCTGACATTCCTCTAAGGCCCATTATTTCGGGCATAGGCTCAGCCCCTCATAACATTGCTAGGTTTCTAACTAAATTTCTCACCCCAATTCTGGGCACCATAAGTGACGCGCATGTAAAGAATTCAGGCGCTCTTCTCAATAAGTTAAGCAATATTGACATAAGAAACAAATCCCTAGCCAGCTTAGACGTTAAATCCCTATTCATTAATGTACCTGTGGATAAATGCATTAAACGGTTAGAGAACCACCTTAAGAAAACTGATTTTAAGCTACCTATCCACATCTCAATATGCATCAAATTATGCACCCTATGCACATCTCATTGTTACTTCCAGTATAACGATATCTATTACAAACAAAATTTGGTTTACCAATGGGTAGTCCTCTCTCTGGATTCCTAGCATACATATTTCTAGAATTTCTCGAGTCTGGACCTTTCAAATATATAATCCCTGATGATACACATTACTTCCGTTACATCGATGACATTTTATTCATTTACCCACAGAAACATGATTTAAACAAAATCACTGATAGATTGAATAGAGTAGAACCTACTATAAAATTAACCCACGAACTTGAATCGAATAATTCTCTACCTTTTCTAGACATACTACTTACTAGAAATAATAACAAATTAGAATTCAAAGTATATCGTAAACCCACATGCAAAAACGACTATTTACACTTTTACTCTCACAATGATACTAGGACTAAGAGAGGTGTTATTATTGGATTTTACTTGAGAGCTCTTCGAATCTGTTCAGCAAAGTATTTAGATGGCGAATTTAGTTATATCGAGGATACCTTCTCAAGCCTTTCGTATCCGAGACAATTAATACTCGGCGCTAAGCATAAAGCCTTGAAAATTCACAGAGTTCGTTCATCAGTGCAAAATAACATACCGACTACTACTACTACATCTAAGGTAGGGAGAGGCACACTTTCAGCTGCGCCTGATAATCCTATTGGCCGCATCTTTCTACCGAATAACCCTCTGACCGAACACATCTCCAACAATCTAAACGCGCTAAAAATTAAAACTACTACATTACCCACTAAAACTATCCGCAGTATATTAAATAATACCAGCAGACGGCATATTACATCCGATGCTTGCGTCTATCAGGTACCATACAGAGACTGCAACTTGAGTTATGTAGGCGAGACAGGGAGGTCCTTGAAATCTCGCATTTCCGGACATAAACGAGATATTCGCCTCGGTAATTTAAGTAGTGCTTTGTTTGTACACAGAGCCAAATCTGATCACAATTTTGATTTCGACTCTGTGAAGATTTTAAAATATATCCACAATAAAAACCTTAGGCAGATTTACGAGGCTGGCATGATAGCCACCTCACACACAATAAACACCAGACAGGTTTCTTTAATATATCAACTTTTCTAGCAAGATTAATGCTTGACAAACGTACCGATAAATTATAGTTTTAAATAGGTCCCCCCTTTCCACTTAGGATAAAATCTCTTCCCTGGGAGCAGGTTTTCGCAGCGTCGCCCACGCGGCACCAGCGTATCCGACTCCAAGAAAGAATACTCTGACTTTAGAATTTCAGTTTTTCCATTTTTCTGTTTCTGACTAGTCCTGTATATATCGTCTCTTCATCTAACTTAAATCTAATATAAATATGTCTCCATTAACCATGTCCTGCAGAAGGTCTATTTGACCGAAACGTCTGACGTCGACAGAATAACAAAAACAAAAACAAAATAAAAAAACAGTAAACTCACATATTCGGATTTTGCTTTGTCTTTTCCACATTTTCATCATATATATATATATATATATATATATATATATGTGTGTGTGTGTGTGTATGTGTGTGTGTGTGCATGAGTGCTGATGTGTGTATATATGTGTGTGTGTATATGTATGGGTGTGTGCAAAAAAATTTTTTCAAAAAGGACTTACAGGTATGTTATTGATGTTTTACCCCACTTTCTCCCTTAATATTCTCCATTTGGAATTATGAGTTTAAAATTATTTACTATACGTTGAAATTTGTTTTTTAATTGAAATGAATTACCCTTTAATAATCATTATTAATTATAAAATATTTAGATTTTTGATAATTGAATACTAAATTCATTACCTATTATTTTTTAGAGAAGTTTTTTTAGGGAATTCTAAGGACACACCTATATATATATGTGTAAGTATGCAGAAACATTTAAAAAGATATATGTAGGTAGTAATACATGAAATTACCCATGTATATCGGTACATGTGTACCCGTATGAGTGACTGCAGATGTAAAAGAACGTATGTATATGAAATTTACATGGATGTGTTTACAATATATGATAGAGCAAGATCTCTAATATTACATTCAAATATCACTCCATATTAACTTAAAAACTAAATTTTAAGTAAGAGAAATTACCAATCTAAAAATAGTCGCTAATTGAACTCATGAATAAAATTCAAACTGATAGAGATATCACCTTAATAATCAATTACAACTAGAAGTAAACTTATATTTGAAAATAAAACTTTTAGTATTTTAATGTAAATTCTATGAATATTTTTCTAATCGACTATTTCATATTAAATCCCCAATATTATTGTAATAAAGTTTTAAAAAATAACTTTAACTAACATATAATTAAATCCCTTACATTGTTTAAACATTCAAACTTATATCAAGCGTTATAATATTTATGAAGTCTCAAAGTAAAGCAAAAAACAGCGTCCATTCCAAAGAAAGTTAATGACACTTTATCACAACTTCTTTCACTTTTTCTCTTTATGCCTCTTTGTCCTATCCCCCTCCCATATCAATATATAACTTCCGTTAAGTTAACCGATTTAATGTGTCAATGTCTGGATTTGTTCAAAAATTTAAATTTGAAAGCATAGAAATGTTACATTTAACTCAATCATGTCTCTCTACCCCCTTCACTTCCTCACTTCGTTAGTTTACTTATTACTGCCCGTCATAAATGTGTAAATTTCTTTTCATTTCAATAAAATGATATATTTCGTTTCAACCTTTGGAAATAAAATCTGATGATCCACAGTCCTTTAAAAGGGCTGTGATGAAATAATTTATTATATGGAACATTAAAGTGGTCTGTTTTTATTTAAATTATTAGCTCTGATTTACATTGAGCTCTCCGGATTTTATCCTCCTTGGCTCTACCCATACGGATTACCTAACTTTTCGTAAACTATATATATATATATATATATATATATGTATATATATATATATATATATATATATATATATATATATATATATATATATATATGTTGAGACATGTGTCATTGAATAATTTAATTGAATCCTTTCGTACTCACGGACAAGCTTTTTGGTGTCGTTATTGAAGGATGAGAGAAAATCGCTGTGTTGATACATATTATTTATTCAGAGTACTTTCGAGAAAACACAATGTCATCATCAGGGTGTTGTTTTATTGTAGTGTTTATTATTTTCGAAGACATAAACGTTGTAAATATTTCGAAATGTTGGACATATCATTCAAATGAAAATACAGCCGCTGAGACAACGTTGCTGTAGTGTGTCCAACATAAATATTATTTTTTACTGTTGGAGACATAAGAAGTAAAGCAACTAACCGCAAACATCACTTTTTTTATATCGCAATCAGATACATTCTAATTACAAACAAGACGAAAATATCCTGAAAACATTAATAAATACTGATATATTCCACCACGGATCCCAGTAAAAAAATTAAAAAATATATTGCACTAAATCTAGTATGTCTAATACAATAATTCGTAATGACTCTTCCCAACCTACTAACGCGTTGCAGAAAACCAAAATTGTCTACAAATTTAAATATCCTCTGGAAGATTGTATCTTCAACGGTAAAAATAATAGTTATGTTGGACACACTACAACAACGTTGGCACGGCAGCTGCGTTTTCATTTGAATGATATGTCCAACCTTTCTAAAGATTTACAACACTCGCAATTCAGAAAGATTATTGTTGAAAAAACTTCTATAATTTTTCAAGAAAAAATAAACTAAAAATTATCGAAGCTATCTATATTAAAAAATTGATCCAAAACTTAATAAAATGAATTATGAATACTGCACAAATGTTTTAAAATGCGTATAGCAGATAGTTTAAAATATCAAGGTTTGCACTAATAGTTTTTACTACCTATCTCGGAAAAAGTCTTATCAACCATACTTAGTTACCTATCCTGAATTAGTGTCAAGCGTTATGCGCTAACTCAGCATTCTTCATCCCACAAGTAAAAAAATCACCGTTCTTCAAACCGCGTGGACTGGCGCTACAGAATCACAAACAAATAACTGTACCAAATGACAGAAACCACAGATGAACACAACATTTTTTCTTCGAAAATAATGAACACCACAATATTTCCCTTGCAATAAACAACACCCTGATGATAGCATAGGGCTATGTCGAAACTACTCGGAATAAATAATATGTATCAATACGCCGATTTTCTCTCGTCCTTCAATAACGACACCAAAAAGCTATGAAATGATACAATTGAAAATAAGTTGATAAAACTTGTTTAAATTATTCAATGAAACATGTCTCAATTAAAACATGCTGCCAATATATATATATATATATATATATATATATATATATATATATATATATATATATATATATATATGGAAGAGGAGTGTGAAAAAGCCCTGTTTTCATTGGCTGACGCTGACTGACATGTGTCAATAAGAACGGCCTTACTAGTTTAATAATTACTTTTTTTTGCAATGTCGCGGTGCGTAGCACGACGCTTTCAAGGAGGCGGCCTGTTTCATCTAGAATCAGGTCGGGGTTGCTGTTGGACCCGATATGATGCGAAACCCGAAATCGGCGATGAGAACAGTGCATCACTGAAGACCACCCTTGATGCATCTAAAATGTATGACTTAACTATATATATGTATATGTATATATATATATATATATATATATATATATATATATAAGTAAAAGACAATAGGAAAACTGTATTATTAACCGGCGCGTACTTTTTCAAGGCAAAATCGAAAAAAAAAGTTTTCATACTATTTTTTTTACCTCTGTACATAATGTCTTTTTCTGCAGGTTAACTCTGATAATTTTTCATATATATATATATATATGTAAGCAAACGTGTGGATGTAGATCCGACGGTTTGATGAAAATGTGGAAAAGACAAAGTCCTGTATATATCGTCTCTTCATTTAACTTAAATCTAACATAAGTATGTCTCCATTAACCATGTCCTGAGGAAGGTCTATTTGACCGAAACGTCTGACGTCGACAGAATAACAAAAACAAAATAAAAAACAGTAAACTCACATTTTCGGATTTTGCTTTGTCTTTTCCCCATTTTCATCATATATATATATATATATATATATATATATATATATATATATATATATATATATATATAAACAAAGAGATTTTATTCCGCCCCTAAACGGTAGACCACTGTATTTCTGGAATAAAACTTTTTAAGGGGAACAATTTTATCGAAATCAACATGTTCATTCATCATGTTACTACTAAGTCCAGTTTCACAGTTTTGTGAATGATCACAAAAAAAGTTCTTATTATCACGCATTAATACTCTATGGAAAGAAAACGCTAGCACTCAAGACGTTCACGCATACAGAGGTATCTCATTTGCATCTATTATGTTGAATGCATTATCTAGTCTTTGATCGTTTTATGAAAATCAACGAACTAATTTGTCATTTCCTTCTGATAAAGGGTGTAATGTTAACATATATGTCATCAAACAAGAAATTGCATCCCTCTCTAATAGAAAATTACATGCCTGCGATCTCGACCTGGCAGTAGCATATGACCACATCAATATAGATTTGCTCTTATGCATTAGAAACCACTTTCAAGCTCTGAATCCATTGAATACATCGATCTAATCGAGGAATTATCTATTCAAAAAAAATTAGTACATCTCTGGCGATGACACCAATTTGGAAATATCTCACACCTCACCAGGAGTACGACAAAGAAGATATGAGAGCACAAGTTTATTTATTCATTTTTTTTAGACTATGGTCTGCGTATTTACATTTGTGTACTGTTCATTTAAGCATTTCATACGACATTACAAACGAATCTACGAATAGAAGACAGATCTCCTACTCTTTCCGAGGCCAGTATTCTGATGTTGATGACATTGTTGGCATAAGAATGTTCTTGAAACTGCAAATTCAACACACTCAATTTAGAGGTTCAAGAAATAAAACAAGATGAACCTTATCAAAAAACGGATGCTCTGGAACTGGAAGAAAAACAGTGACAGCACCTACTCTAAATCCATCATAAAAAATTATGATGTAACATTAATAAATACTAAACACTTCAAATATCCCCAGTGTATAGATCAGTCATAAACATTTAGCATAAGAGATAAGGAAGTTGGATATAGAATAGACTGTGTCAGGGGTAGTTTCGCATAATACCACAACTTGCTACAAAACCAAATCATTTGCCTGAAAACTCGGGCCATCTTCTTAAATAGCATGGTCAGACCGAAATCTAAAATCAATTGTTAAAAAAAGGCTTTTAGAGAGCGAGGTCTGTCGGTCGTGGAGAAGATCACCGTTCTTCAAACCGCGTGGACTGGCGCTACAGAATCACAAACAAATAACTGTACCAAATGACAGAAACTACATCGCTTGATGATTTCACGAGCAGCAACAACTAAAATGGATAGCACATGTAAATCGAAAAGAAAAAAATATATAATCAAGAGGTTGATGTTCCACACAACTTCAAACAAAAGATTAGGAAGGAAACCTCATCAGTACTGGAAAGCATGATAATTGCATTGTTCATAAGAAACCTTTTTTCTTGAAGAATTGTTGCAAGGGAATTTATTTTTAATTTTTTTAAAATTTCAAAAAACGACTGGCTGCCCGGTCAGTGAATACCAAATTGTGTAAAAAAAATGAGTGACTTACACTATACATTGGAACAGGGGTCGCAAAGTTGTCGTCAAAATGGATTGCAAAATGTGTCGTACGCATTGCCGCACTAACTCCGGTATTCGCCATTTATATATTTAAATATATATAGTTAGTATATTATGTATTATATTATTATGGTTACTATATATAAAGTTAATATGAAATATTTATATATAATTTATATATATTTGTATTTAATTTATATATAATATATATTTAATAATATAAATTTAATAAATAGTATTAATATAAAAATCTCAATCTAATAATATATATTTATATTTAACTTTTATATATATATATATATATATATATATATATATATATATATATATATATATGATGAAAATGTGGAAAAGACAACTTTAGACCAAAGCTGAGGGCTTCAGTCTCTATGGTACTAAGTTTAGTACTGGAGATGTTTGTGACTAGATCGGCTCTGCCCATCTTCTTCCAACTGCTGCGATCACATAAAGTGTGAAGTTTTAGTTCTAAGCTCTTGAGGTGTTTATGATTAATTCTGGCCACCTCAGAACGGAGTCTCTCAGCTGTGTTGTGAGACATAGTTTTTTCGCTTTAGTTCGCGTCCTAGAAGTGTGGCTTTTTTAAAAGTTTGTTCCTCGGAAAATTTTAGGTCTCTAACTGATGATTCCAGGTATAGTTTGACGTAGTCTGGGAAAATGTGCGAAGATGCTATCCGAAAATTGGACATGCTCGGGGGAACGACTTTCTCATATAAACAGTTCGTTAAAAAATCCTTTCTGTTTTTATATTATATTATTTCTTCGGTAATGTATTGTCTCAGTGTTCATTTACAATATTATTAACCAGAACTACGAGATTATATGAGCATTGTAACACAAATGATTCCTTATAAGGAAACGGCTAAGATTATGATTGTTATAAATATTACGATTATAAAAATCTGATTAAAATACTTAACAGTGACAATAATATAAAATACTTTAGACAAAGCCAATAGTTAAAGAAATAAGAAACCCACAACAAATACAGAAAAAATCAAATTAACAAACTGCGAAGGAACACATAAATACATGTAAATGTAATAACAATAGTCAACAAGAAATAATAAAATACCATAATTCCCCATGCATAATACGCTTTCATCCATAATACGTACCGTTAAAATTGTCCTGAAAGTGTGAGAAAATGCTTCTACTCACGCATAATACGCACCCCTTGTTTGGTAATCAAACATTTTATTACCTAACTATATATATATATATATATATATATATATATATACATAATGCATATACTCAATTAAACAGAAAAATCAAATCATCCTTGATAATGGCTAAAGGTATAGCCGAAAGCGCTCGGAAAAATAAAACATTTGGACAGTTCTTACACACCCTTTGTCCAGCAAAGAAAGCTCTTGTTCGTACACAAGAAAAATTAAATAAAAAACTTAACCGTAGTACCTTGTCTGTCGTTTTTAATGAAACTTGCATAAAAGAAGGATTGATGCCTAAATATACAACTATATATATATATATATATATATATATATATATATATATATATATATATATGTGTGTCTGTGTGTGTGTGTGTGTGTGTGTGCAGGACAGACAGGTTTCTATAGCCTTGGTTGCAAACTGGTCTCTGAGAAGGATAACTGAATTCCAAACCTGCAGAGGGTTAATTGGGGACCTTGTGACACGTAGTGCACCAGGTCTCTGTATTCGGCCCTTCATATAGTGTGGTTGGTTCTGCACAAAGCCTTTATCCACTATAATCAAATCATATGTGCTGGTGTCTGGGCTGTCGGTTCTTAGGGACTGAGCTGGTTGACCCTCATACGTCGAATACGACGGGAGAGTCCATCATATATATATATATATATATATATATATATATATATATATATATATTGTCATCCACAGACAGACTGTTTCGCTGTTTCGCAGCTCATCAATGTGGCTAGACGTCCGGTTGCCTCTAGCTAGGATCGAAACCCGACTGAATTTGCGTCAGTCCGAACTTCTCCCACTAAGCCGTCAGTGTACAGTACGGGATGGTGAATTTTAGCGTGTTTATTTTTAGATTCAGGTAAACACACAGTGACTGACAGTAACTCAATTCTGTCGAAGAGTCGTGCAGTATTAGCTTAAATAGTCACTGTTTACAAATTCACACCTCAAACCAGAGGGCTCAACCGAAATTAATTTTTCAGGAGCTATATATATATATATATATATATATATATATATATGATATCAGATCCGTAAGTCGAAAGGATAATCCAAGTGGTTCTTTTTAATATAAAATATTAAAAAGAGATCTGTCGAGAGAACTCAATGTATAGTATACAGAAGAATATGATATACATCAAGAAATACATGATATACATTACGAAAATGCGGCAATAAATCATGATTTATTTCGACTAGTAAGTCTCATCAAACCGAAGATCTAAATGGTATAAATTTAAATTTATCCTGACAAAAATTTTAAAAAGGATAATAACGGGAAAAGTCGAAAGAATGTGTTTCATCTTTCGACTGTATCAAGGGAAAAAAGAAAGCGAAATGTTTTTGTCTTTACAGTTACATTAAATCCAAAATTTAAAGAGAGAGAGAGAGAGAGCGAGAGAGAGAGAGAGAGAGAGAGGCTTTTATATAAGCCCTTTTCTGGCTAATATTAACTTCCTTTATACTAAGAGTTTTGTTCCATACCGACATTATAGTAAAATTCTAAGATTTTTCCTATCGTCATTCTAAGACCAATTTCTCTTATCCGCAGAATTGCTCTGGGAGCTGCAGGAGCCTTAGCAAATGGAGAGAAAAATACTAAGAGCCACAAGAGATAGTGGAGAGTCGTGATCTCATATCTCCTGTATGGACGCAGTATATAGAAGAAATTGCTAGACATAATATAAATGCTATACGTAGCGTTCCGGTAAAACTCCTCACTTAACGACATTCTTGTCTCTTTTTTTTAACCCGTCGTTAAGTGAGGAATGTTTACACTAATTAGTAGATGGATTTAACTATTACTTCATTGTGTATTAATGTAACTGTAGACGGTGCTATTTAAATTGTTTCTATTCTATAAAGACAGATGTCACTTTCAATTGTTGGTTGGTGTTGATGGGAACTTCAAACACGTAGAAGGACTTGCCATAGGCTTCCTAAACTCTGCAAAAGCATTTTATAAGTCACGACACAAAATTCTTTTTCAATATCAAGTAACAGTTGAACTATCTGATAAAGGAAAGGATATTAAAATAATCCGGAATAATTATCGGGAGCAAACCACTTGAATCCGGACAGAAAATGAATTAAGTCTCTATACAGGGTTACCAGGAAAAAAAGTGGCAAATTCATTCTTCAAGAAAATACACCAGCTCTAGTTGGTCCATCTTAGTGAGCCTCTAAAAGCCCAGATCTGACTGTTATAGATTACTGTATCTGAGTATGTATATATATGTATGTTGCGGCATTCACCCTGGATCGGTTAAGCCGGCTCCTTCCAAGGAATTCACCGCGTCCGGACGAAGGCCGACCAAGCACGGCGATCCGTCGCCAATGCTGAAACGAGCGACAGCCATTCCCGATTCCAACGGCGGTGAATTCTTGAAACGGAGTAACAAGGGAGTTTGAACTTCACACGCGGTCCCCACACCTCGCGTGCTATCCCAGTCGAGGGAGGAATATGCTCTTACTTGCCGCAGAATTTCCACAGACGCAGAGGCAGGAGTAACCAAGAGGCCGCCGGATGCCGGTGCAGACGCCGAATGGTTTTGAATTCAGAGTTGACCTTCTCCTAGACCAGTCTGTCCTGCTATTTACCCATAGTTGGAGGGAGAAGAAGAGGATTCACACCTTTCCCGCGTAAGTGAATGTAACGGATTCGACTGGAATTCGAACTCGGCTCTACGATTCCTCAATCCTCCTTACTCCACCGTGCCTTCTACTGTATCTGAGGCATAGTCCTAACTCACTTGCAATAACTGTCGCCATGAAATCGTTGGTATTGATTCATTGTAGTGAAACTTAAATGAAGCTTGGAATGAAATTCCTAGACCTCCAATCTATGGTTGACTGTGGTTAGAAATGGCTGGTAAACTTTAATGTCTCGCCCCCACCCCCCCAAAAAACAAACTGCTCTCTTTTACCCACCACTGAGAACCCGCCCTGCCTTAGAATGACTGACGCTCAACTCCACCACGAGAGCACCTCTCAGTGACGTGCTTCGTCTCACACTGTCCGCTGACCTAAGATGTAACAAATATACTGAATCAATAGCTTTATCTACCGCAAGGAAAGTTGGTTCTCTGTGTCTCGCCAGAAAGTTTTCTCGCCCGAGTCCAGCCTTCAAATCTATACATCAACCATTAACCCTTACATACTGCTGTCATATATGGTCTGGTGCCACCGTCGTTCGTCTTAGGGCCCTCAACAAAATCCAGAGAGGGAAATGCAATGTGAGTGGTCCTGATCAAGCATCTCGTCTAGAGTCACTCTGTCACAGATGTGCCGTTGCTTCCCTCTGTCTTTTCTACAAATACTTTCACGGTAACTGCTCCGACGAGCTATTTTCGCTAGTGCCCAAACTGCGTGTTACTAGTTTGGCATCTCGGTCCCACCCTTTCACTGTCGAAAGTGTTAAATATGGCCGTCTCTTCTACTCCAATAGCTTCAGATATCGCACCTCCCGTCTGTGGAATTCCCTTCCTATTACTTGTTTTGCCTGATAGCTATAATCTCCAACTATTTAAATGTAATGTCAATTGAAATCTCCAGATGCTTTGATTTATTCCCCGTTCTTCTCATTATACGTTCTTCTATCACGCCTCTTTACTCTTGCTCCCACTCTCTGTAACCCCTTTCTTGCTAGTGGCACTCCCGCCTTGCTTGGATTGAAATGCTTAAAAAAAACTATCCGCAAAGCAACCGACTCCTGCTTACCACACCTACAACTTTGTGTTGAACATTCAGGCAAACATTTCGGACATCTACAATGATTGTTCAGTTTGTGCAGGAATCACGATAGCTAAATAATTTTTTTTTCTGAATTTACCGTTTATTTTACTGGACAGCCTGTAGATAGATAGATAGATAGATAGATAGATACATATTGAATAAAATGAGATAGATAGACAAGAACAGAATTAAAATAGATACATAGATAGAGAGATAAATAGATAGATAGATAGATAGATAGATAGATAGATAGATAGATAGATAGATAGATAGATATTGAATAAAATGAGATAGATAGACAAGAACAGAAGTAAAATAGATAGATAGATAGATAGATATTGAATAAAATGAGATAGACAAGAACAGAATTAAAATAGATAGATAAATAGATAGATAGATAAATAGATAGATAGATATTGAATAAAATGAGATAGACAAGAACAGAATTAAAATCTTTGCGTCGCTTGTCCGCTTCTTCCACTGAACTAACAGTGTAACTTTTCTAAATCAGCCCACTACGCGAAGCAGTATCTCTTGGACAATCCAGAAGTGTCATTTTGGAGCCTTAAACCTGCAAAGTGTTGATAAGCAGTAAAAGTCGAATCAATCAACCAAAAATTTGGATAGACGTAACTCCGAAATAGACATTACTAAAAGAAAAAGAACTTTTAAATTTTTATGAACAAATGTTTGAACTTTTTGTTCGACAAAACTAAACAAGATTATATGTACGTCAATTCGAGATATAAAATATACTTTTAATGATTTATAAATAAATAAATTAAAGTACGTTTGCAATTGTTTAAGAAAATGTTGGGGCGCACCCTCCTTCACAACCACAATAGACTGATCCTATTATTATAATTAGAACAGTAGTTCTAGAGACTGGGAGTAGTGTAGCAGTGTACGCAGTCTCTGACTGTGCGCTGCTCCTGTCGAACTCTCTGCTTTGGCAGAGAGGAACCCGGACGAGGCTTTGCCGCAGGGCAAAGTGTCGTCCGGGGAGGTAGACAGTCCCTAAACTCGTGTATACGGGTTGTAAATGGGCATATTTTTGGCCGAGCCTACGGGCTCGGTAAGCCCACTTTAAACCGGCCTTGTGCCACATTCGACCCACGTGGGAGGGTTGTTAAATACCGTAGTGTAGCAGTGTACGCAGTCTCTGACTGTGCGCTGCTCCTGTCGAACTCTCTGCTTTGTCGGAGAGGAACCCGGACGAGGCTTTGCCGCAGGGCAAAGTGTCGTCCGGGGAGGTAGACAGTCCCTGAACCCGTTTATACGGGTTGTAAATGGGCATATTTTTGGCCGAGCCTGCGGGCTCGGTAAGCCCACATTAAACCGGCCTTGTGCCACATTCGACCCACGTGGGAGGGTTGTTAAATACCGTAGTGTAGCAGTGTAGTGCAGTGCAGAGTGAGACTTCTGTAGTGATCAGTTACACTTCCGTTTCTCGACCGGAAGATACCGTTGGACTTTATTACTATTACTTATTGTTACTACTAACCTACGTTTCGTTCTACTACTAATCTCTCTGATGTAAATACCTCTCTGAATATACCAGTATTTTTCCTTACAACTGTGTTTGTTCGTTATTACCATATACTCACGTGGAAACACTCAACATCTCAACAGAAAATATGGCATAAAATGACAGGGTATCCAGTAAAAAAAGCGGAAAAATTATTCTTCGAGAAAATACACCAACTCAAATTGGTCCATCCTTTAAAAGCTCACCTTTGAATATTTATGCATTAGTGTATCTGGAGTAAACGCCTTACTCACTTGCAAAACCGTCGTTGTGACATCGTCGATACTGATTCATTGAAGTAGAACTTAAATGAGGCTTGAAATGAAATTTCCCTTGACCCTATCTGCAAAGCTACTGCCTCCTGCTTACTCCGCCTACAACTTTGTGATTTAACATCCAGGCAAATATTTCGAACATCTGCGCTGATTGTTCAGTTTGTGCATGAATCCTGATAGCCAGATAAACTTTCTTTCTGAATTTACTGAATTTTTGCTGGGCACTCTATGACATGATGCATGACTATTCGATTTAAATCAAACTGATTTAAATCATTGATTTAAATCAAATGATGTTTTTTTTTTTTTAATCACAATTTAAATGAGAAACTTTAATGCAGAGCAAAATCAGACTTCATTAAATTTCGTTTTAAAAATAAAAATAAAAAAGAACAAAAATCGCAAAAACCCAGACTTGAGTTTTAAAAAGAACAGTGTTGCTAGCATAGTACCCATAAAATTGGCAAGAATATTTACGTATAAATCAGTTATACTTAGCTGATTACTTCTTCGGGTAACTATCGTACTACAGGATGCCTGGTAAAAAAAAGCGGCAAATGTATTCTTCGAGAAAATAGACCATCTCTAATTGGTCCATCCTCTAAAAGCCCAGATCTATATTCCTAACTCACTTGCAAACCGTCGTCGTGACATCGTCGATATTGATTCACTGAAGTGGAACTTAAATAAGGCTTGAAATGAAATTCCCCTTGACACTCTCTGCAAAGCTACTGCCTCCTCCTGGTTACCACGCTCAAATCTTTGTGTTGAACATTCAAGCAAACATTTCGGACATCTACAATGATTGTTCAGTTTGAGCAGGAATCCTTATAGATAAATACTTTTTTTCTGAATTTACCGCTTTTTACTGGGTACCCTGTGTAGATAGATAGATAGATAGATAGATAGATAGGAACAGAATTAATATAGATAGATAGATAGATAGATAGATAGATAGATAGATATGAACAGGCTGAGATAGATAGATAGATAGATAGATAGATAGATATGAACAGGCTGAGATTGATAGATAATGAAGACGCTAAGATAGATAGATAGATAGATAGATAGATAGATAGATAGATAGATAGATAGATAGATATGAACAGGCTGATATTGATAATGAAGAAGCTTAGATAGATAGATAGATAGATAGATAGATAGATAGATAGATAGATATGAACAGGCTGAGATTGATAGATAATGAAGACGCTAAGATAGATAGATAGATAGATATGAACAGGCTGAGATTGATAGATAATGAAGAAGTATATATATATATATATATATATATATATATATATATATATATATATATATATAGATAGATAGATAGATAGATAAATAGATAGATAGATAGATAGATAGATAGATAAAAGGCTTTTCTAATTCTTTATCGATTGTACACTTCAAGAAGGCTACATAATACATCATCTGAAACGTAGTACTAACAACTTCAGTATTACAAAACATTAGTTCTGTTGTCTGAACAGATATTAGGAAGATGATGATTCTTTTGAAGATCTCAAGTCTACAGACAATCGACATTGCTTGAAAAGTAGAAATTGTACATGTTATGGTAATTTACCCACGCACGCATGGACTCTCCCAGTTATAAATAGGAGTTTCCAGCAGTCAGCTCTGACAGTCGGACCGAACATTCTTGCTGTAACACTCTCGTTTGTATATGTTTGTATTACTGTTTTTTTTTCTCTTAATATATTTGTTTAACTCAATTCCTCTCTTTGTGTCTTTATTTCCGGCCCTAACAAGGCCACAACAGTGCATGAGTTATGAGAACGAAATAAATTTCTTTCTGAATTTACACCTTTTTTATTGGGCTCCCCGTATATTATATCCGTAGGATATTTTTATTGGTGAAAACTAGTTTTCAGAAATAAAAATGTGGGTTTATTCATCAGGTTCCCTGTACCAACCCAGTGAGTAGCTGACTCCACCTATTATCCTCTACCTTTACAAGAGACAGACCAGGCCAAAAATGGAGTACTGCTGCTATATATGGGCATGTGCTGCCCGGTTTTCACTTTCCAGTTTCAATAATGTCCAAAAGGGTCTCTACAACTTTGTGGATGATGAATTATTTTCTATTCTACCACCCCTTTCTCACAGATGAGACATTGCAAGATTCTCGCTACTCTTATCACTATTTCAATGAAAAGTGTTCAGATGAACTACATTCCTTGGTTCCACCAGTCGTAACCATCATGGCTAAGGCCCATCATGTCATGCACATTATAGCAAACAACCCTCATTCCTTTCATATTCCATGGTGAGATGTTCCCGTCAAACATCTTCTTCCCATGAACCTCTACTTTGTGAAACCAAGCAGATGCCAAGCGGATAGATACTTAACCTCTTTGAGCCTAGTGTTAACTGTTTTCTGCAACACATAACCCCATAGACTGTGCCTCTTACCACTTACTCTCTTGTCTCTATTTCAAGTGGCTCTTGGGTATTGCACAGGATGAACATTATTAAAAAAAAAAGTTGCGTGCATCAGAGCTCCAGGCTCCCAAATCTGCCCCCAAAATTTTAAACCATCCAAAACAAGTTTTTTTTTTAAAACTTTATTCATTTATAGTTGCCAGCTTAATATAAACCCTGTTAAACACAATCTATCGCTAAAGATGCTGGGAACATGCTCAGTTCCCTGTACCAACCCAGTAAGTAGCTGACTCCTGCTATTACCCTCTACCTTCACAAGAGACAGACCAGACCCAAAATGGAGTACTGCTGCCATATTTGGACAGGAGCTGCCCAGTCCCCACTTTCCAGTTGCGATAGAGTCCAAAATCGTCTCCGCGTCCTTGTGGGTCATGAATTATTTTACATCCTACAAACCCTCTCCCAAAGACAGAACGACTCAAGCTTCTCACTGCTATGTCACTATTTCCATGGAAAGTGCTCAGACGAGCTACACTGCTTAATTCCACCAATTCTAACCATCACGGCTAGTACCCACCATGCTACGCACATTGTAGCGATCCACCCTCATTCCCTTCGTATTTCATTGTTTAGAAGTAAGTTCTACTCAGCAGCTTTTTCCCGCGAACCACTGCTCTGTAGAACCGACTCCTAACGAGGATATTTTCCCGATCAAAACAACCTTAACCTGTTCACGTTTAGGGTTAAACGTTATATTCCCCACATATCCACCTGTATCTATTACTCTGTAACCCTCTACCATGAGTGGCTCCCGGGCCTTGTACGGGATAAACCACACTGGTGGTCTAAAATAAATGAAGACGAAATTAAATAAACATGAAATCTTTTTTTAAAAGTCACACTCGATGCGGGCTTTTAAGCTATCTCCTGCGGAGTGGTGGTGGAGGGGGGCTAATTGGGCCTCCAGTTCAAAACTAAAGGCATCTCTGGTCCAACTAAGAAAACAGCAATGACAATTTTGAAGAAATAGCTTTGAATTCTTCAATTCACTCCATGGAAATTCGAAATCTCACTTTAACATTGATTCGGGCTATACCGACTGACTCCTCCTGTTATACTCTAGCTTTGCAAGACACAGACCAGTCCTAAAATGGAGTCCTGCTGCCATATTTGTATAGGAGCTGCCCAGTCCTCACTTTCCAGTCGCGATAGAGTTTAAAAGCGTCTTCGCGTCCTTGTGGGCGATAAATTATTTTCCATCCTACACACACGATACGACTCAAGCCTGTCACTTCTATAACACTATTTCCATCGAAAGTGCTCAGACGAACTAAAAGCGGCACCTTTTTTTGTATGTCGATTGGGTCTCTATAGAATTCATATTTATTATCCATCACGAAAGATGCAGGATAAAAATCGTCAGCTCTTTATACTTCTCCAGAAATGTGCGGGGGCTCCACTTGCTATGCTCTACAGGAGTCAGATCAGACTAAAAATGGCGTATTGACTGACTCTCTGGGGGAACAATAGCGTAAAAAAAAATGACACCAACAGTAGTAGCCATTATTGTTAGGGAACTTACAACAGTCCAAATGTGTCTTGCAAAGAAACTGATTGAAATGAAACTAGAAAAACAATAATCGATAAAAACCAAACAGAAACATTATGAAAATGAGCCACAACAGTTACAGCGATACTGAAATAGAAGACACAGCAAGTGAATAATATTGATAGTAATGATAATAATAATAATAATCTAAAAAATATAGCACATGAGGACATCAACAATTCCAGTTCTAGTTGGTGTCCTCGGATTGATTGGAAAAGATTCCAACAGACTCACTGAAGATGTTGTGTCATAAATAGGAAAGGTTGACACGCATATGGTTTATATAAATTATATAAATTTTATAAATTTTATAACTTTGATTTTAAATGAGTTTAAGCGTCTAATGATTTTTTCTTTCATTTTTTTTCAGGTTTAACAACTTAATTCTTTGGCAATTCCAACCATGGAAAGCTTAACAATCAAACAACGTGTTAAATTTATCGAAGCATTTTACGAAAATGGACGTTCAAAGAGAAATGCATTTCGCGCACTTCGGAAAGTTTTTGGTCAACATAATCGACCAACGGAGAGTGCAATTGGAAAAAAGGGATCCCTAAGTAGCCCATGCTTTAAAGCACAAAACTTTTTTTCTTACACGTAGATCCCACACCTTACGAAGGGCTTCATATGTGATTTTTATTCAAAACTGCTCAGTGGAAAATGCCATGATACCATTTCTGAGTTGAGGTCTCTGGTCGGGACCCAGAAAAATGATTATACATCAGAAATCAAAGGAAATTAAAATAATAATGATAATGGCGATTATAATAATTTATATATATATTTTTTTAATTTTATAAGCCAGATAATCCACTCATAATAACCTTTTATTCTTTAAATATTATTAATAACTATATATTAATTGTGTTTATGGGTAAAATATATTCGTATAATAACAAGATTATGGAGATTTGAATAGAGTTTCATATTATCGCACGTAAGAGAGAAAAAGTCAAAGAGAAAATTGAAGTTATATCGGGGTTTCGGGAAACAGGTCGTGTCTCCTTGGAATCCAAACGCTTCTAAATGAAGATTTTATTGTTGTTGTTAATAATAGCAATAGTGAATAAAATAAAATAGGAGGAGTACGCCTGGCACCCTAAACGTGATGGTCCACCATGGTATGGATATACTCTGGCGCCCAAGAATCAGCCCTCACGTATGGGTAAATACGAACTAACTATAATGCTGACACAGCGAAAAAATATTGCTAAACCGCATCGGTCGTTACGCGGATCAACAAAGAATCGCGATCCCCAGTGAGGGACCAAACTGGCTTTTGAGTATATTGAAGTAATGATAGCATTTTACACTGCTACGATAAATACGACAAAAATGACAAAAGCCGCATATAATATCTGGCGAGAAAAAGATCCCTCAAACAGACTAAACGGATGTCAACAAACTAGCCAATGTCAGGCGTGACATCATCAAAAAAAAAAAGATTACCTAACAAAGAACTCGAATGGATCCAAGAAAACATCAAAGATAGATTAAACGTTAACATCAGGGGAAGGGCAAAGGAGAGGAGATACAAATAGAAACCAATTGTAATAATCCCCCTGCGGTACACAAGCAAGGAAGATAATGTAGAATATGGGAGGGAAACAGATGACAAAAACATCCGATATAAATGGGAGAATGTGAAGGAAATGTCTTTCGAGGAAAGGCCAACATTTCCAAAAGTAAGAAGTAACCGTCACGTGAAGGAAATCATCAATTTCGCTAACCGAGCCATTAGAAAAATAAAGGAATAAATGGAAAGACCGATGAACCTGACAGAAATTAATCATCTTATATACGCGGTCTCGGTAATGATCACAGAAACAATAGATGAAAAAGTAAAAAAAAACAACGTAAACGAAAAAGAAAAATGTCAGTCTGGAAGGAAAAATTGTAACCGAAATAAATAAACTACGAGGACAATTGTCACTTCTAAGGGAAATAGACAAGGGCTCCAAAATGAAAGAAAGAAAAAGGAGACAACAGAAACGAAGCCTTGACATAAAGAATAAGACTGACGTATCAGAAGTTAAAGAAAGGCTGAAACAACAAATTCCCTCGAAGGTTCAGAGAATCAGGCGTTATGAAAAAAGAAACAGATTCTTCTGGCAAAACAAGATCTTCAAAGATGCCAACAAAACTATATCGAGAACTGAAAAAAATAAAATAGAGATAAATGACCCACCTAATAGCCATGAAGACGCTGGTGTAAGATATGAGAAAACCGCAAACTGCACAATGAAATAGCTACATGGATCAAGCAACAGCTGCAAAAACACACACATACAGAGTCCCAAAAATGGACGGATATCAATTACTGAAACAACCGCTGCCATAATAATAATTATAATAATGACATTTATTATATAATAATAATAATAATAATAATAATAATAATAATCTTCCATGAAGAAAAAGAAGAAAAAGAGGAAGTGTTATTTTTACAGGTTCTCTCTTAGAATATGAGAAGAAGAGGAAATGTTATTTTGCAGGTTCTGTCTTAGAAGAAGAAGAAGAAAAAAGATGAAGTAGAAGAGGAAGTGTTATTTTTACAGGTTCTCTTTTAGAAGATTAGAAGAAGAAGAGGAGGAGGAGCTACTGCCAGAGAATGTGCTCGAAAACGACCAAGTCAAAATCTTGTGGGATTTCCACATACAAACAGACCGCGTCCTTGAGGCCACAAAACCAGACACCACGGTCGTCGACAAAGAAGGCTAGAGAATTGACATGGTTGTTCCAGGGTGGGTGGGGGCATAATATCAGTCTCAAAGAAATTGACAAACTTAAGAAATAAACCGACCTCCGAACTGAAGTCGAAAAAAACTGAGACTTTCAGGCCATTCTTATCCCAGTTTATATTGGGGTGTTGGAGTATACCACCGAACGTTTTACATTGAGAAAATTGGAATAAAGCCTAGTATCCCATCGAGTAAGACATTTTGCGTTTCTTGGCACTGCAAATATTCTGAGAATGGTGCTCTCTGTCTGCAGTCATACGACTAAATGGAAAATAGTCAAGGAACTGGTTGAAAACGAAAAATCGTGCCAAAGAAATAATAATAATAATAATAATAATAATAATAATAATAATAATAATAATAATAGCACAGCATTTCAAGAAGAGCACGACTTCCAGAAAAGAAAAGAAAGACATATATTACGTCTTTTTCTTCATTTTATAACACGAAGAATTCGTTGAAGACGAAAGCGTGCATTTTTTTGCGTCTTTGTATTTCTGTTTTATAAGCAGGGAATGGCACCTTTGAAATTTTCAAAGGGAAACGGAAAAGTAAATGAGTGGATAAGGGCTTTTGCGATAAATTACAACAAACCGGACATGGGGTGTATCCGATTCCTAGTCTATATTAGCAGTCATGTTTGGGATCGCGGCAGTCAGTTCTGGTCCGCACTTTGTGGTGGGCAGACTGTTCTTTGCGTAGTACCGATACCGCCTGTTCGGGATGTGCAGATGGTTAGAGAGATAACAGAGGGGTAAAACCGATCTCTTTTTCTGATTTGTCGCACACCATCGCGAACGAGGATCGAAACGCAACGTGGAGCAATGATTGACCGGACGGGTTGGACGAAAGCTGGATGAGGGACCCGTTTGTCTATATTTCTGAGATAAGGTATTGTAACTATTTACACTATTTACGTTGTTCGGGCTGCTGTTCTCATCTTTACTGTTATATTCAAGACATTTCGGCCGTTGTACGCCTCGATCTTCTTCAGGTGATATATTCTGAACTATCGGACCGAATCTTTTATTTAGAACAATTTAACCCCCTGGACTAAATAAACTGTTCGAGAATTTCAAATATCACCTGGAGAAGGCCGGAGCGTACAACGACCGAAACGTTGCGCATATGGCAATAAAGACGAGAACAATTGTCTGAAAAATGTAAATAGTGTAAATAGCTACAATACCTCATTTCAGAAATATGGACAGATCCTGAAGAAGACCGGAGCGTACAACGACCGAAATGTCGTGAATAAGGCAATAAAAATGAGCACAACAGTCCGAATAATGTAAATAATCTAAAGAGTGCCCCGTTGTATGTTTACACAGACATACTGTTGAATTTTTAAAAAATTTACCAATTTTCACCCAATACAAGGCCCAAGAGTCAGTCAAGGTAGAGGGTTATCGTGTGGTGTTGTATAAGCGTAAATAAACGCAAGAAGTCAAGTTCTTGAAGCTATGCAGGGAAGATAAGGACTAACTCTAGGGTCGAAGTGATTTAAGTAGTGAATGATATTTCGGAGACGTTAGACTTTGGAAAGAACCGGAAACCCTATCCTAAAGAAGAAGACAAGGGAAAAACCTCTACTCCTGTTCAAAAGACAGGGGAGGCGTGTGAACCGGACGACATGCGAACATCTCGGCTCCATGCTTTCCAGTCAGCATTTATCTTACAGAATTTAAATGCGATGCAATCGTTAGTTATTGCTTTCCTGATTACTCATCTATTGAGCTCATTCTTTTTTTTCTTTATCCTTTCACATTCAATAACCCCTTTCTGTCTTAGTGGCTTTAACGCCTTGCATGGAATGAAATAATTAAAGTATAAAAAAATAATAAATAAATTGTGGATAAAAATTCAGAGCACTGTCGGGGACGTTAGAAGTATAGAGTTGAAGTAGATTTTAGAGGGAACCGGAAACCAAATCCTAAATAGATAAACCTCTAATCATGTTCAAAAAACCGAGGAGGAGACTGAACTGGGCTACTTCAGAATCCATCTACACATATTGATGAAAAAAGTAAATAAAATTTCAGAGTTTAGTCGGAGACGTTAGAAATATAGAGTTGAAGTAGGTATTAGAAAAAAACCTGAAACGCAACCCTAAGCAGGAAACAAAGCGATAACACATTGGAACATTCGGCATTAAATATACCAAAAACGGTTTGCATGTCGCAAAATCAAACACCACAACTAGCTAAATATTTACTAAGTCTTATTGGCTCCGTGCCTAAAAGCACTAGAATTAAAATTGGCTGAATTGTTCAAACGATGGTGCTGGGTAGATGGTCTGTGAACACACTAAGAAAGGTATTGGAGATTTTGGGAGACTTGCTCTTCTTCAAATCTCCGGTGATAACCACCAGACATCAAGTTACAGCACGCAAATCCATAAATAATAATAATAATAATAATAACTTCTACGGGAAGGAAACTGAAAGAAATTGCTATGAACACCACCCAGACTCGGTTACTGAGATAGGACCTGTTACAATTTTATGGGGCTACACAATACACAGAGACAGAACAATCAAAGCTAACCGCCCAGACATTGTTATTAGAGACCGCAAGCAAACAAAAAAGTGCCTCCTTATTGATATGGCAGTCCCTACGGACTGCAATGTATCTTTGAAAATCTTCAAAAAGCTATCAAAATACAAGGACCTTGCAATCGAAATCTCCAAAATGTGCCACAAGGGAAAATCAACATGCCAGTAGACTCATTGAAGGGATTCCTAAAAGCCCATGCCTTAAAGAAATACAAAAATGTTCTCACGAGTATAGCCCACACCTTACGAAGGGCTTTATTTATGTAAAATATGTCTGCGTGTGTGTGTTTTTTTTAATTGTTCAGTGGAAAGTGTCATGATGCCATTTCTGACCTTAGGTCTCCGGGTCGCATGTGGCACAAGGCCGGTTTAATGTGGGCTCTCCGGGCCCGTAGGCTTGGCCAAAAATATGCCCATTAGAACCCGCCTAAACGGGTTCAGGGACTGTCTACCTCCCCGGACGAAACTGCCCTGCGGCAAAGCCTCGTCCGAGATCCTCTCTGCCGAGGCAGAGAGTTCGACAGCTGAAAAGACAGCCAACCGCATTTCGGTGACTGGATATTTAGCAAACGTGGGTCACAAGTGGCACAATGCCGGTTTAATGTGGGTTCTCCGAGCTCGTAGGCTCGGCTAAAAATATGCCCATTAGAATCCGCATAAACGGGTTCAGGGACTGTCTACCTCCCCGGACAAAAATGTAAACGATGACGTCACACATTATGAAATGGACAAAGTCCGACAATTATTTAAAGACATTTTTTATGTTTGATACGCCATGAGCAGTTATGAATGTACGTGAGAGATTCATGGAAGATTGAAGTTTATAAGCAGTAAATTCGACCTTGCCAGCCGAACGATCCTCTGTGGCCGAATAGGTTAAAAAGCACGTCAGGCTATATGACGGTTCCGCATAGGATACAGGTTCGAATCTTGTCGGAGGACAAATATTTTCTATGAAGATTTCTCGGACATTCAGACCGAAAATGTTGTTTAATACTGTTTATTATAAACAGTGCATTTACTTAAATACTTGTATCTATAAAAAGAATGTTAAACATAAAAATGTCTTTATATATATATATATATATATATATATATATATATATATATATATATAACCACTAAACTAATTGAGTTTCTTGTTTTTTTATGTTTTACGTTTAGCCATCTTGACACCATTTGTTGTTATAATCACTGAAAAACCATTTGTGTTATTCAGCTAGAAAGATAACAGGTTAAAATCGTTTTGTGTCAGCCACACTGTCTTCCCAAATGAGCAATGGTGAGAGCAAAAAGATCATTCAAGCCTTTAGTAATAGTACCATCTTCAACTTCCATTCAAGAACCATCAAGAGAACGTTGAATAAGTTTTAAAAAGTGGCAACAATATAGAGGAATACTGGATCAGGAGGTCAAACAGAATGAGGTATCATCATTTCAACTTAGAGCTAAAGAGATCAATCACAAAAGATTCAATTCAATCCATAAGATCATCTTAAGTTGCAAAATGATCCTGGAATAATATATATATATTAATATATATATATATAAATAAATAAATATATATATATATATATATATATATGAACTTTATTTCAATCCTTTTATGAGCTTCCGATCCTTAGATATGATTAATTAATGATGAACATGTAATTTTCGTTTATGATCGATTTAATTACGATTCTTCTGTTAAGCTTGGAGAGTAATTATACATTCTTATTGCTCAATGTAGAGTCTAATAGTGTCAAAAAACCTCGGAGAATTCTAGTAAAATATCTTTAATCATTTATAAGATACAACGGTTCAAATCTTTGTGTAACAAATGGATAATTTTTTCTTTTACAAGATTTGGTCACTTTTATTGTTAAACTCGGTATATATATATGTATATATCTATCTATCTATCTATCTATATATATATATATATATATATATATATATATATATATATATATATACATATTATCAATTTAAACACTATTTTAGTTGATACTCGCATTTGAGTACAATCTCTGTTTAAGTATTAAACAGCATATATATTTATTTTCGTCTACCAGCCTGAATGTTCTAGATAAATTTGAGATCTCCGGTAGGATTCGAATTGTCAGAAAATATTCGCACTTGCCTCATCGGCAAGGAATCTGGATTAGGGAATTTGGAGAAGAAGAAGAAGAAGAAGAAGAAGAAGAAGAAGAAGAAGAAGAAGAAGAAGAAGAAGAAGAAGAAGAACTCTTTTACCTATAGATAACGATCTCATCTCAGAAATATAGACAGATCTTGAAGAAATCTGGAGGGTACAACGGCCGAAACGTCGTGAACATGGCAACAAAGATGAGGACAACATTCCGAACAATGTAAATAGTGTAACTAATTACAATACCTCATCTCAGAAATATATATAGATCCTGAAGAAATCCGGAGCGTACAACGGCCGAAACGTCGTGAATATGGCATCAAAGATGAGGACAACATTCGAAACAATGTAAATAGTCGAAATAGTTACAATACCTCATCTCAAAAATATAGACAGATCCTGAAGATGGTCGGAGCGTACAATTGCCGAAACGTCGTGAAGATGGTAACAAAGATGAGGACAACATTCCAAACAATGGAAATAGTGGAAATAGTTACAATACTTCATCTCAAAAATATAGACAGATCCTGACGATGGTCGGAGCGTACAACTGCCGAAACGTCGTGAAGATGGCAACAAAGATGAGGCAACATTCCAAACAATGTAAATAATGGAAATAGTTACAATACCTCATCTCAAAAATATAGACAGATCCTGAAGATGGTCGGAGCGTACAACGGCCGAAACGTCGTGAATATGGTGACAAATATGAGGACAACATTCTGAACAATGTAAATAGTGTAACTAATTACAATACCTCATTTCAGAAATATAGATAGAAACTTTAAAGATATCCTTTTCTTTTTTAAATGACCCTTTCTTCCCATATATTAAAAGTTCTTTGAATTTTCTTCTTCCATTCATATTTTCTCTTCGAGGGACACTAAAGCAGATGTTACATTAATTATTTCAAATTCCAACTTTGATTTCAAGACACTTGAATCACTAGACAATAAATATTCACCAATTTCTAATGTCTGAAGATGTTTATCTGCTTTGGAATGAAAGCCCGAATGTTACCAATAAAAAGAGAACCAGAGTATGCGTTCTAAAGATTAGTCGCTCAAATACCGCGCATCGGTGGCCTCCGCTCAAAGTCAAGTCACCTATTATTTATAAAAGTTATATTTTAATCTACAAATGCTATGCCATTATGCGTAACTGTTTAATCTTTTATTTCTTTTTACATATTCCTCCCTTTTTCCCTCTTTCCTATTTTAGTTGCTTAACTTTTACAAGCGTTTCTGGTTCTAACGAAAATCCCTATATAATATTTTCTAAACTATTTTTTTTTTAAATTCGCCGATTCGAATAAGCAAAAAAATCAGACCCAAGAATGTTCTGTTATTGTTTCATGTAATAACAAAGTACTAACATCCGTTAAGAGTAAAAGAAATATACTGTGAAAAATGAGGTTGGAATAATTTAAAAAGCATTAGGACTGCGTTACACTCTGACAGCACACTTTGACGTAGACATGAGAATCTTTTCATATGTGAATGCAAGAAAAAGACGATTGAGAGAAACGTAGAAATAGTTGCAAAGGCAAGATTAATAATCCTTCTTCTTTTTTTAAGTTGATAAACAAAAATGGATATGATTCCTGACTCGACCTCAAAGTAGAAGAACAATTCTGACCACAATGATGAAACGGAAGCCAATACTTGTGCAGTGGATAAAGAATATTAATATTTAATCACGACTTCGAATTGATTTTCGGTAAATGCTTATGTTGGTATTTCCCAAATGCTTGTAGAAACTGTAGATCACGAAGAATGCACTTAACTTTTTTTTTTTCGAAATTGGAATATGCTGTCTGGAAAACATTCCCCGGTGCAACAAGGTTTGCAATTTGAGATATTTTATGACTTCCATGGACGGAAGCTATCGATTCAAGTACAACATGAAAAATTGCTATACATATCATGAAAAAAATATCGTTCCTTTCTATATTTCTGGGATGACGTATTGTAACTATTTACCCTAGTTACATAGTTCGGACTGTTGTCCTCATCTTTATTGTTATAATCACGATGTATCGGCAGTTGTACGCGCCGGGAATCCGTATGATCTGTCTATATTTCTGATATCAACTATTGTAACTACATATTTACATTATTCGCGCTGTTGTCCACTTATTTATATATCATATTCACGAATTTCGGACGTTGTACGCTCAGGGCTTCTTCGGGATCTGTCCATATTACTGAGATGAAGTAGTGTAACTATTTACACTATTTACAATGTTCGGACTGTTGTTCTTATCTTTATTGTCCTATACACAACGTTTCGAACGATGTACGTTCCGGCCTTCGTCAGGTGATTTAGTTTGGAATATCCAACCGAACCCTTTATTTAGTTCACTAGAGTTTTGATTTACTAAAGGGAAATCACTTTAATGTTGAGAGACCCAGAAAAGGCATGGCACGTGGAACTAGAACATTCTACGCCAGTGGACTAAATAAACGTTACGATTCTAAATTCCAACGTATATCACCTAAAGAAGGACGGAGCGTACAACACCCGGAATGTCGTGAATATGACAATAGAGATGAGAACAACATCCTTATATATGTGTCCTTAACCTGGACAATAACTGGAAAAGAAGTTAGATGGTTCTTACACACGAATGCTTGGAGCAGTACTAATCAAAGCCTGGAGAGATCACGCAACAAAGAAAGAGATCTATGGCAACATAGCTCTCATCAGCAAATTAATACGCCGACAAAGATTAAGATTTGCTGGTCACTGTCGGCGTAGCAAAGAAGAACTAGCCGGAGATATTCTACTCTGTATACCATCCCGTCGAAAAAGAACACAAGGTTGACTAAAGAAGATGTACATTGACCATCTGATTGAAGACTCGGGATATAGACTGGATGGGCTTCCAAATGCAATAAATGACAGGAATGGATGGAAGCAGCTTGTCATGGAATGCCGAGCTTGCTCGACCCGATGATAATGATGAGATACGTAAGATAATTTCTGGAGAGGAAAATTGTCTAGCACCACACAGTAAACTAAACTTCTCAGCAGCTGATCTAGTCACGGATTCAATATAGTCTTTCCACTTCATGTCAGTCGAGAACGTTAGACCAAGAAAGTACAATCAGCACCCGACCATATGTGGCTGCAAAATTCGAGGCATGGACGTATAGTAGAATTATATATATGTAAGAGAGATTATTGAGAAAGAAATTGTCTGGTATGACACAGTGAACCGACTTTCTTATCAGCTGATCTAGTCATGGATTCAATATAGTCTTTCCATTTCATGTAAGTTGAGACCGTTAGATGAAGAAAGCACAATGAACATATGTGGCAGCAATATTCGAGGCATGGACGGATGGTAGAATTATATATATGTAAGAGAGATTGTGGAGAAAGAAATAGTCTGGTACGACACAGTGAACCGACTTTCTTATCAGCTGATCTAGTAATGGATTCAATATAGTCTTTCCATTTCATGTCAGTTGAGAACGTTAGACCAAGAAAGCACAATGAGCACCGGACCATATGTGCCAGCAATTTTCGAGGCATGGACGGAAGGTAGAATTATATATATGTAAGAGAGATTATTGAGAAAGAAATTGTCTGGCACGACACAATGAACCAAATTTCTTAGCAGCTGAATGAAACGAACAAAATCTAGAAATCAAATCTACCGGAAAAACTGAAGAGAAACTTTTTCAAAGCTACAGTGGAGTCCGTCCTTGTATATGGCTCCTTAACCTGGACACTAACAGCCAAACTGGAAAAGATGTTAGATGATGCTCACACACAAATGCTTTGAGCAACACTAAACAAAGCCTGGAAAGATCACGCAACAAAGAGAGAACTCTATGGCTATATACCTCCTATCAGCAGATTAATACGGCCACAAAGATGTACTGGTCACTGTTTGCGTAGCAAAGAAGCCGAGACGCCAGGTCAGGACCAATAATATTGCTGATTCCTCTTTGGATTTAATCAAGAATAGACTTATAGATATGTAAATATCTGGGTAGCTATATTTCCTCAACAATGATATCAACATCAGACTGGGAAAAAGTCCGGGAGTACTTAATGAAATGAACAAAATCGTAAAGTCTAGGTACCATAGAGTAAAGTTCATCTGAACAATTACAATGGAAGGATTTATAGAATAGGCACAGGGAAGCTACATTATGGCGGTAGGAATGTGACTGAAGCCGAGATGCCAGGTCATGACCAATGATATTGCTGATTCTTGTTTGGAATTAATCAAGAATCTCTAACTATATAGCAGGATCCCCAGACGATATGCGGCAGTAATATTCTAAGCATGGATGAAGAGTAGACTTATAGATATGTAAATATCTGGGTAGCCATAATACCTTCACGGAGGATGATCAAAAAAACTGAAAGAAAAAAGCGAATAGGCCAAGCCAAAACCACATAGAAGAAAGATGGAGCCTAAAGCCTCTACATAGCTTCCCTTCTCCGAAGCAAAAATACTGATGTCGACGAATCAGTAACCTAAGGGGTTCAGCAGGTGAGGCTGAAGGGTTTATACTTGCTGCACGGGACCAGATCCTGTTGATACATATCTACGAAACTACTATCTTGCATAATATTAAGGAAACAAATACATTAAAATTATTAATCATCTTATCTCAGGATATTCGATACTCACACCGAATAAGTACAAAAATCCTCATTACAGGGTAGGTCTATATCTTCATTGGAAGATCTGCCGTCAGTACGAGATAAAAAAAAAATTAAGAGAAAGATTTTAGAAATTTAAACTGAAAATAGTTCTGGCTGCTCGGTCAAAGAATATAAATTGTTTCTGTTGTGGCCTTGTTTGTGCAAGAAATAAAGACACAAAGAGAGGAATTGAGTTAAATAAATATATTAACAGTAATACAAACACATAGAAACGAGAGTGTTACAGCAAGAATGTTCGGTCCGACTGTCAGAGCTGACTGCTGGAAACTTCCTCTTCCAAAAGGCAGTACCTGCTCCTATTTATAGCTGTTAGAGTCCTTGCATGCGTGGGTAAATTACCATGACAATTTTCTCATAGGGAAACGGCTAATATTACTATTACAATCGCGATGATACATTTAATCTTATTTCTAAGCCAGACAGGATGTTTTTAATCATTTACCTCCAAGCAAGGCGATAAAGTCTCTAAGACGGTTACTAAGTGTTAAAGAAACTGAGAGTGGACAATAATATAACAGGTCTCAAGTAGACAAAATGACGATTGAAGTTGCATTGGTAATAAAATAAATGTTATTATGAAAGTTGTCTTGACTTGAAGGGCTGGGAGAATAAAACAGTACTAATAAGACGAATATAGAAGAATAATAGTACTGACCCAAAATGTAGATACTGTGACCAATACATTGAAACTATTGGTCACCTTATCCTAGAACACCCAGTGAGTACAAAAATCGTCATTACAGGGTAGGTCTATATCTTCATTGGAAGATCTGTCATCAGTACGGGATAAAAAAAAATTAAGAGAAAGATTTTATAAATTTCAACCGAAAATAATACTGGCTTCTCGGTCAATGCATATCAAATGTTTCCTTATAGGGAGACGGCTAATATTATTATTAACATCGCCATGGTACATTTAATCTTATTCCTAAGCCAGACGGGATGTTTTTAATCATTCTCCTCCACAGGCAAGGTGATAAAGTCACTAAGACGATTACTGTTAAAGAAATTGAGAGTGGGCAGTTAAATGAGAGGACGCAAGAAGACAATAGATGAAGATTGACGTTGCACTGGTAATAAAATAAGTGTAATTATGAAAGGGTTGGAGGGTGAAGAGAAAAAATACTAATAAGATGATAAAATATATTAGTACTGACCCAAAATGTAGATACTGTGATCAATACATTGAAACTATTGATCACCTCATCTCGGGATGCTCAATACTAACACCCAATGAGTACAAAAAAGCGTCACGATAGGGTAGGTCTATATCTGGATTCAAACAGCTGCAAAATGGTATGAACGTCATCGTGGGTGTGTAGTTGAGGAAACAGATGTTAGCATCATTTTTCTATCAATAATACAAGCAAATTGCCCACATATTAATATCAAAGACAGAAAAGAAAAAAAAAGTTTTGCGAACAGATTGACATTAGCGTACCAATCGAAAAAAAAACCCTCACTGCAAGTGTTTTTTCAAAAACTGACCAAATACAAAAACCTAGTAGAGATGGAAAGAGAAAAATTATGGCGCTTAAAAACTAAAACGCTTTTGTGGTTGGGTCTTTGGGTCTGATAAAGAAAGAAACTCAAGACGGAAAGAAAAATATACTTGGTGCACCAATTTCTCCTGGAAATTAAAAAAAAATTATCACAGCCCATATCGTGTGAAGAGCTTTGTCCATTTAATAGTTGTCTGTTGTTGAATTAGCTTACGACAATATCACGTTCTAACACCGAAGTTATGCAACAAAGATTTAAAAGCTTTATATACTGTCTTCTTGATTCCTCTTCTTTTATTTTTCTTGCTCCTTAATAAAGCTTTTTTTTCTTCTTCTCATTCTTTCACACTCAATAACCCCTTTCACACTCAATAACCCCTTTTAGCATAGTAGCCTCGCCTGGGGTGAAATGATTCAAAAGAAATACAGTTTGCCGAAAAATATCTGTATTTTTTTTTTTTTTTTTTTGATGGGGGCTTTTCAGCTAGGAACGCAATTTACGATAGATTTTTTTTTTTTAAAGAGAGCTGACTCATTCTGTCAATAAAAAAAAGAGAAAAAAAACTACGAAAACCAAACCAAACGTGTGCCAACCTTTTGTAACTGAAACATTGAACGCAAATCTAAAATCAATATTCGAATCGATTAAAAGATGCAGATTGAGTCGGTGTTGGATAAAGACACATCCGAGACGATTCGGATTCGATCTGTTTCGATCGGTTTTGATTGACTGATCATCTGACTGATTGATTTTAACTTTTATGACGATTACTAGGCTTCTCCCATCGTGAAATAAGAAAAGAAGACTAAAAACAAAAACAAAAAAAAAAAGACACTCAGTGTGAGGGAATTAACTGACTGGCGTCAAAGAAGGAAGCTTTAGGAGAATTTTTTTCTGGAGATGCTGTGTGGGCGGAGTCCTGAGAGAAGAATTGATCATTCTGATTCATGTTCGGTTTGCAGATGGTATTTTATGGCAATCGAAATCTGACTAATCCTCAGCATCTCTAAATACTAAGTAATGTTACATCCAAATTGCTGCACCTACACAAAGAACAAATATTACAAGAGCTTAGAGAGAATTGTTCGATTTGATATATATATATATATATATATATATATATATATATATATATATATATCCACATGCAAAAAAATGCTAAGAATAATGGAAGCCTTATTAATAAAAATAAAACCAACACTTAATAATATTGACTTTGAACATGGACATAATATGTTGATCGCGTTTTGAAACAAAAAAATGAAACATTTTATAAAACATACATATAACAAACTATTTCTAATTCTAACAGTTGAAATATAATCCTTGAAAATGGCTGAATGTATAGCCGAAAGCGCTATATAAAAAGGAGATTCGGACAGTTTTTATATAATTTATCATCCGAAAAGAAAAACATTATTAGATCGCACGAGAAATTATATAAAAAACTAAATAAAAGCACCTTGTCAGTCGTTTTTAATGAAATGTGCATGAAAGAAGGATTGCTGCCTAAATACACACACAATATATATATATATATATATATATATATATATATATATATATATATATATATATATATATATATATATATATATATATATATATATATATATATATATATATATATATATATATATATATATAGCGGCGCTATATCGAGACTAGTTCGTGTCTTCTTCGTCGTCGAGGCCTGTGGTATGACGTTTGAGTTGTATCGGAATGGTCCGGGTTCAATTCTCGGTAGTCGATGTGCACCGGTGAGACCCCAAAAAGACGAAACGGTCATCTCGTGCATTCTGTGCCGGATGAATTACTATATATATATATATTTATATATATATATAATATTCTTATTGCTATAAATGTTTAAGAATTAATGGTGGATTAATATATATATATATATATATATATATATATATATATATATATATATATATATATATATATATATATATATATATATATACATATATATATATATATATATATATATACAGAATATATATATATATACAGAATATATATATATATATATATATATATATATATATATATATATATATATATATGGGTAAATAGCTGGACAGACTGGGTTCTATAGCCTTGGATGGCAAGTCTGAATTCAAAAACCTGCAGAGGGTCGTTTGGGGACCTTGTGGCACGTAGTGCACCAGGTCTCTATGTGTGGTTGGTTCTGCACAAAAACTTCACCACTATAATCATCCTATGCCCTTGTGTCTGGGCTGTCAGTTCCATGCAACTGAACTGCTTGACCCTCATACATCGAATACGACGGGAGAGTCCACAATGTATATATATATATATATATATATATATATATATATATATATATATATATATATATATATATATATATGTAAAAGTCTGAATTCAAAACCTGCGGTGAGTTGTTTGGAGACCTTGTGGCACACCGTGTACCAGGTCTCTGTATTTGGCCCTTCAAAAAGTGTGATTGGTTCTGCACAAAACATACACTGCTATAATCAAATTATTTGTGCAGGTTTTCTGCCTGTCGGTTCCTAGGAACTGAGGTGCCTGACCCTCATACGTGGTAAAAGCCTCCGCGATCAACGACGGGATAGTTCGACGGTATATATATATATATATATATATATATATATATATATATATATATATATATATATATGTATATATGTATATATATATATATATATATATATATATATATATATGGAGAGAGAGAGAGAAAGAGAGAGAGGGGAGAGAATGGGGGAGCGGTAAAAATATATTATCTTTTAAAAGTTGTAAAATAATGGAATACTAACTTTAGAAAATAAAATAAAA
>OZ038514.1:40396497-40411497 GCA_964036315.1 Acanthosepion esculentum | reverse complement strand
CTATTGATTACTAGTTGGAGGAAATAAGTTAGTCACTTTTTTTGCACGGAGGTTTTCCCTAAATCTCATTTATATCAAAAATTATATTTATCAATAGAATACCTTAGGGTGAGTAAACTTTTTTACTAGGTGGTTAGGAAGGGGTCTTTATATTAGTAAGATTAAAAATTAGTTTGACCCCCAAAACAATAGGCGGAACAATTTTTAAGTAAAAAAATCTGGTGAATCCCTTTTATCGAACAGACCTGTATATATATATATATATATATATATATATATATATATATATATATATATATATATATATATATATATATATATATATATATAATTGTGTATTTGGCAACATTCCTACTTTTGTACAAGTTTCGTTAAAAAACAACTGACAAGAAACTGCGGTTAAGTTTTTTTTATTTAATCTTTCTTGTCTTCTATTTTTTTCTTTTCTGGTACTATGTTGAAAGCAACTATAAGATAGAACCTGTAGTGATTTTGTGGAACTTTGCAAGACCCATAGACAGAACAATAAAAGCTGACCCCCAAGACATGGTGATGATATACAAGAGAATAATCCCTGCCAGTTGTAATGTAGCTTTTGAAGATCTTCAAAATTCTATCAAAAATAAGGACACTGAAGCGTTCCATGTTCGTTTGTCACATGACGGTATCAATATTTCCATTTGTGGGTTTGGCCTTGAATTTAATTGGGAAAGGTCCACATAGACTCATAGAAGATATCAATGGCAGCCCATGTTTCAATGAAATAGAGAAACCATTCTTACAAGCGATGCGCTCACAACACGAAGGGGATTATTTGTATAAAATACCTTTGCGCTTGTAATTTTATTTTGTTTTCACACCATTTCTGACCTAATGTCTCCGGTTGGGACCCCAGGAGAAAATAAGTATTGAATAGAAATCAAAAGAATAATAATAATAATAATAATAATAATAATAATAATAATAATAATAATAATGCAAAAATAAAAAAAAGAACAATCAAAGCCAACCGCCCAGACATTGTTATTAAAGACCAAAAACAAAAAAAGTGCCTCTTTATTGATATGGCAGTCCCTGCAGACTGCAATGTATCTTTGAAGATATTCAAAAAGTTGTCAAAATACAAGGACCTTGAAATAGAAATCTCAAAAATGTGGCACATGGGAACAGCAACAATCCTTGTTGTAGTTGGAGTCCTCTGATTGGTTGGAAAAGATTCCAGTAGACTAATTTAAGGGATTCCTGGAAGTCCATGCCTCAAAGAAATACAAAAAATTGTCCTCACAAGTACAGCCAACGCCTTACGAAGGGCTTTGTCTATGTCATTTTTTTTGTCAGTGGAAAGTATCATGATGCCATTTCTAACCTTAGGTCCCTGGGCAGGACCCGGAAAGAAAAGAGTATACGCCAAAAATCAAAGTAAATAATAATAATAATAATAATAATAATAATAATAATAATAATAATAATAATAAATTGAAAGCTCAAAGATGTAGCACATGGGAACATCAACCATCCCTGTTGTAGTCGGAACACTCGGATTGATTGGAAAATATTCCAGTAGACTAATTGAAGGGATTCCTTGTAGCCCATGCCTTAAAGAAATATTGTTCTCACGAGTAAAGCCCACACCGTACGAAGGCTTTATCTCTGTAAAATGTGTGTGTGTGTGTTTGTGTTTACTTGCTCAGTGGAAAATGTCATGATAGCCATTTCTGACCTTAGGTCTCAGGGCAGGACCAGGAAGGAAATGAATACACATTAGAAATCAAAGGAAATAATAATAATAATAATAATAAAGACAACTAGAAAGACACGTGAAAATGTCCCAGTTTTTCTATTGTAATATTCTGATAAAACTTAATTCTTCAGCTAATGATTGAAGAAGCTCATGGCGAATTTTATGACAATAAAATATCCGTAGAAATTCCCCCGTCGCATCGTTAAATATCTGAGCTTAGCAACTTTAACAAAATATTGCAATAGCAATAATAAATATGAATGCTGGTCGTTATTTTAAGAAGTAAAGGGGTACAAATGAAAAGGTTTGGAATTGACAACTTTTTCCATTTCACTGAAACAGCCGATAAACATTTCAATCTTCCTTTCTTCCTTTCTTTCTTTCTTTTATTCATTTTCTGACTGAACCCAAGTCGCGTTTCTGATATGTGTTTTTCAAAACAGAATAGCCCATTATTTATCAGATATTGACAGGAGACGCTAAACACTTCTTTCTTTCTTTCTTTCTTTCTTTCTTTCTTTCTTTCTTTCTTTCTTTCTTTCATTTATTCATTTTCATACCGATGCTTAGTAGATTATTTTCCTCTCCTTCCACACGATCAAAACAACAAGAATAATAACAACTCGTTTTAACCTGTGAAAACTTTACGGTTTTCCTATTTTAATTTTCTCATAAATCTTAATTCTTAAGTTAACGATTGAAGAAGTTCACGGCGAGTTCTATGACAATAAAATATCCGTAGAAATTCCACCGTCGCACCGTTAAATATCTGAGCTTAGCAACTTTTATAAAATATTTTAATAACAATCATAAATATGAATGCTGGTCGTTATTTTAAGAAGTAAGGGGGTACAAATGAAAAGATTTGAAATTGACAACTTTTTCCATTTCACTGAAACAGACGTTAAACCTTTCTTTCTTTTCTTTTCTTTTCTTTTCTTTCTTTTTCTCACTGATACCAAGTAGTGTCTTTTCTCCTCTTTCCACGCGATCAAAACGAAATAGTTCATTATTTATGAGATATTGACAGGAGAGGTTAAACACTTTTATCTTCAATTATTTATTAATTCCTTTCTTGCCAAACCCCGTACTATGAACATTTTTCTAAATAATTTTAAAATAATTCAGCAATTTTTTTAAGTTGTAGTAATTGTTCTTTTTTGTTTTTTTTTGGGGGGGGGTTGCCTTACACAGTTTTCTTTGTTCAATACTGTGCGTCTAAAAATGTTGCTTTTATCGCAGTCGCCATGGCTGCTCGACCTTTTGACTGGGATCCATGTGTCGTAACTGCCCCACCCGGACCGAATAAAGCACATTTCATCTGTCAGTTGAAAAAAAGCACACCTGAAACTATTGAGAGGTACCCGGCCGTACCTCCCCCTCATTGCACTTAAGAGGAGGGATCTGTAGTAATACCGATGCCAGCGCAACTGACAGTTGCGAGGGAGGGAATGGGCTACTTTTTGGACCTGACCCATGTGCCCTCGTTCGGCCTCCGTCACATTAAACTCACATCCTGCCAAAATGGGGCGGCAAGATAATACAATCGATTCTCAGTCTTTTGGCTAAGATCAAAGTGTGGTATCTGTTCGCAGATTACTCTCTGAATGATCGCCTATGGGGCCGGGATTCCTTCTCCGATACAGGCCGGCGGCAGGGATTCGTCCCTGCGCTGGTAGTATCATGGCTAAGTCTGACTAGCTATGACCAGCTCTGACCAGCTTGGACAAGCTATGACCAGCTAAGACCAGCCAAAGACCAGCTATGACTAGCTAAAGCCAAAGCACTGCGACCCGGGTGAAAACTCGGGTCCATTCCCCCTCCCTCCCCACGTTAAACTCCGACCTTGTGTCACAACCTGGCCCTGTGGGAGGTCAAGTAAATCCCAAGATAATACAATCGATTCTCAGTCTTTTGGCTAAGATCAAAGTGTGGTATCTGTTCGCAGATTACTCACTGAATGATCGCCTATGGGGCCGGGATTCCTTCTCCGATACAGGCCGGCGGCAGGGATTCGTCCCTGCGCTGGTAGTATCGCAGCTACGTCTAGCTAAAGACCAGCTAAGACCAGCTATGACCAGCTAAAGACCAGCTATGACCAGCTAAAGACCAGCTTGGACAAGCTAAGACCAGCCAAAGCACTGCGGCCCGGGTGAAAACTCGGGTCCACTCCCCCTCCCTTCCCACGTTAAAAACCGACCTTGTGTCACAACCTGGCCCTGTCGGAGGTCAAGTAGATCTTGGGATTCGTCCCTGCGCTGGTAGTATCGTGGCTACGTCTGACTAGCTATGATAAGCTAAGACCAGCTATGACTAGCTAAAGCCAAAGCACTGCGACCCCGGTGAAAACTCGGGTCCATTCCCCCTCCCCTTCCCACGTTAAACTCCGACCTTGTGTCACAACCTGGCCCTGTCGGAGGTCAAGTAAATCCCGTGTAGTATCTGTTCTTATCAATTTAATGTTATTCTATCTCTCCACTTCTATCTTCCCTTCTTTCTTTCTTTCTTTCATTTTCTCACTGGGAGCAAGTAATGTCTTTTCCATGCGATCAAAACGCGCAGTAGTCCATTATTTATTAGTTATTGGCAGGGCGTAATGGTCGTGCGAACTAACAAAGGGAGAGTCAAGCATAATTATAATAGGATAATAATAACTGATTGATCTAAGGTGTTTTCGGATTTTCAATGGTGATATTTGCCTGCTGGTATCTCCATGGTATATGGTTAATTTGGTACAATTTATTGTCCAATCGTTTCTGAATTGTTTAGTCTTTATTTTCATGACATTAATTATTTATTCTTTATTTTACAGCTTTGATAATGAGTCCTGCAGAAATATTATAATTAAAGCCATTTTACGCTACCCGTAAGTAAAAAAGACTATGTGCAAAGTCAGCGGTAAAAGCATGTAATGATGTGTAAGGCCCAGGAACTGTCAACAAAACGTGTGGCACAAAACTGGTTCAGACGTTTCAATGAATGCGACACCAGCGTCGAAGACAAACCAAAGTCAGTGAGACCTGTTGTGGAAAATGACGCCTTGCTCGAAATGGCTGAACAACGGCCAAGCACGAACACTCGTACATTGTCGGCAGAACTTGGTCCTTCACAAAGCACCATCAATATACACCTCCATAGGCTTGGCCTTATGAACAGTCGGTGTTCCTCATTAACTAAACAACGGACAGGCGCAACGACGAACGAACATTTGCAAACAGATGGAAAATCCTCAGGACTTTTTTTTGACGTAGAATTGTAACTGGGAATGAAAAATGGATCTATGTTCGTAATCCTAATGAGAGAAATCAGTGGCTTCGTTTCGGTCAGGCTTCAGACCCTGTTGTCTAACAAGGGCGGTTTGAAGAGATCATGCTGTGCGTTTGATGGAATCTCGAGAGGGTGTTTCACTTTGAGCCTGACCCAGATGGCCATGCTCTGAACCCTGGCCTTTATGCCCAGCAACTACAGCGAGTATATGATGCTTTGAAAGCCGGCATTGGTTAATTAGACCACGCTTCAGCGTACACTGCCAATATGACTTGGGGAACTTGAGGGATAGAAATAGCTCATTTCCTGCATAGACGGGGGTTAGACAATATGCACGAAGTTTAATACGAGTTCAGGGAGGTTTTTGCCGCAAAACCAGCCAAATGGTATAAGAGTGGAATTGAGCTTTTGGTACAACAATAGCAACAAACAGTATGTTGGGATATATTTTGATAAACAAACATTTTTCCTGTATAATTTGTTTGAACTATTAATTAAAGCTTGAGATACAAAAGCCCGTTTGCCTCAAACCAGTACACGCAATAAAAGTAAAATAATTTATTTTCTATTGAATTGATTCACATCCTTAATGGGAAGGGTATCTTTGATGTATCGTAGCAAGTGCATTTATATTTGGTAGGAAATTGGCGAGTCGTTTTGGGTTTTTTATCCTAACCACGATTTATTTATCGACCCCCTTTTCACCGCAGGCATTTATCGACCGCTATTCACCCACCAGGCATCGACTCACTAGATAGTCCCATCGGCCCCTCAGGAGTCGATATCGAGAACTTTGTGGACCCGTGATCTAAGTAATTGATTCCGTCAGAATTCCGACACGTTGTATTGGAAAAATATTTTTCTCATTTTGTGTTATTCTGTGACAAAACACTTTTTATTTATACATGTTTTCTTTCATTTATTCTTTTGAGCCATGTTTCTCTTATTCCTTCATATTTTTTTCATTCTTGTGGGCCACGTCTCTTTTATTCATTCATATTTTTTCATTCTTTTGAGTCACGTCTCTTTTATCCATTCATATTTTTCATTCTTTTGAGTCACGTCTCTTTCATCCATTCATATTTTTTCATTATTTTGAGTCACGTCTCTTTTATCCATTCATATTTTTCATTCTTTTGAGTCACGTCTCTTTCATCCATTCATATTTTTCATTCTTCTGAGTCACGTCTCTTTCATCCATTCATATTTTTTCATTCTTTTGAGTCACGTCTCTTTTATCCATTCATATTTTTTCATTCTTTTGATTCACGTCTCTTTTATCCATTCATATTTTTTCATTCTTTTGAGTCACGTCTCTTTTATCCATTCATATTTTTCATTCTTTTGAGTCACGTCTCTTTCATCCATTCATATTTTTTCATTCTTTTGAGTCACGTCTCTTTCATCCATTCATATTTTTCATTCTTTTGAGTCACGTCTCTTTTATCCATTCATATTTTTTCATTCTTTTGAGTCACGTCTCTTTTATCCATTCATATTTTTTCATTCTTTTGAGTCACGTCTCTTTTATCCATTCATATTTTTCATTCTTTTGAGTCACGTCTCTTTCATCCATTCATATTTTTTCATTCTTTTGAGTCACGTCTCTTTTATCCATTCATATTTTTCATTCTTTTGAGTCACGTCTCTTTCATCCATTAATATTTTTTCATTCTTTGAGTCACGTCTCTTTTATCCATTCATATTTTTCATTCTTTTGAGTCACGTCTCTTTTATCCATTCATATTTTTTCATTCTTTTGAATCACGTCTCTTTTATCCATTCATATTTTTTCATTCTTTTGTGTCACGTCTCTTTTATCCATTCATATTTTTTCATTCTTTTGAGTCACGTCTCTTTTATCCATTCATATTTTTCATTCTTTTGAGTCACGTCTCTTTCATCCATTCATATTTTTTCATTCTTTTGAGTCACGTCTCTTTCATCCATTCATATTTTTCATTCTTTTGAGTCACGTCTCTTTTATCCATTCATATTTTTCATTCTTTTGAGTCACGTCTCTTTTATCCATTCATATTTTTTCATTCTTTTGAGTCACGTCTCTTTTATCCATTCATATTTTTCATTCTTTTGAGTCACGTCTCTTTTATCCATTCATATTTTTCATTCTTTTGAGTCACGTCTCTTTTATCCATTCATATTTTTTCATTCTTTTGAATCACGTCTCTTTTATCCATTCATATTTTTTCATTCTTTTGTGTCACGTCTCTTTTATCCATTCATATTTTTTCATTCTTTTGAGTCACGTCTCTTTTATCCATTCATATTTTTCATTCTTTTGAGTCACGTCTCTTTCATCCATTCATATTTTTTCATTCTTTTGAGTCACGTCTCTTTTATTCATTCATATTTTTTCATTCTTTTGAGTCACGTCTCTTTTATCCATTCATATTTTTCATTCTTTTGAGTCACGTCTCTTTCATCCATTCATATTTTTTCATTCTTTTGAGTCCCGTCTCTTTCATCCATTCATATTTTTCATTCTTTTGAGTCACGTCTCTTTTATCCATTCATATTTTTTCATTCTTTTGAGTCACGTCTCTTTTATCCATTCATATTTTTCATTCTTTTGAGTCACGTCTCTTTCATCCATTCATATTTTTTCATTCTTTGAGTCACGTCTCTTTTATCCATTCATATTTTTCATTCTTTTGAGTCACGTCTCTTTTATCCATTCATATTTTTTCATTCTTTTGAGTCACGTCTCTTTTATCCATTCATATTTTTTCATTCTTTTGAGTCACGTCTCTTTTATCCATTCATATTTTTTCATTCTTTTGAGTCACGTCTCTTTTATCCATTCATATTTTTCATTCTTTTGAGTCACGTCTCTTTTATCCATTCATATTTTTCATTCTTTTGAGTCACGTCTCTTTCATCCATTCATATTTTTTCATTCTTTTGAGTCACGTCTCTTTCATCCATTCATATTTTTCATTCTTTTGAGTCACGTCTCTTTTATCCATTCATATTTTTCATTCTTTTGAGTCACGTCTCTTTTATCCATTCATATTTTTTCATTCTTTTGAGTCACGTCTCTTTTATCCATTCATATTTTTTCATTCTTTTGAGTCACGTCTCTTTTATCCATTCATATTTTTCATTCTTTTGAGTCACGTCTCTTTCATCCATTCATATTTTTCATTCTTTTGAGTCACGTCTCTTTTATCCATTCATATTTTTCATTCTTTTGAGTCACGTCTCTTTTATCCATTCATATTTTTCATTCTTTTGAGTCACGTCTCTTTCATCCATTCATATGTTTCATTCTTTTGAGTCACGTCTCTTTCATCCATTCATATTTTTTCATTCTTTTGAGTCACGTCTCTTTTATCCATTCATATTTTTTCATTCTTTTGATTCACGTCTCTTTTATCCATTCATATTTTTTCATTCTTTTGAGTCACGTCTCTTTTATCCATTCATATTTTTCATTCTTTTGAGTCACGTCTCTTTCATCCATTCATATTTTTTCATTCTTTTGAGTCCCGTCTCTTTCATCCATTCATATTTTTCATTCTTTTGAGTCACGTCTCTTTTATCCATTCATATTTTTTCATTCTTTTGAGTCACGTCTCTTTCATCCATTCATATTTTTCATTCTTTTGAGTCACGTCTCTTTCATCCATTCATATTTTTTCATTCTTTGAGTCACGTCTCTTTTATCCATTCATATTTTTCATTCTTTTGAGTCACGTCTCTTTTATCCATTCATATTTTTTCATTCTTTTGAGTCACGTCTCTTTTATCCATTCATATTTTTTCATTCTTTTGAGTCACGTCTCTTTTATCCATTCATATTTTTTCATTCTTTTGAGTCACGTCTCTTTTATCCATTCATATTTTTCATTCTTTTGAGTCACGTCTCTTTTATCCATTCATATTTTTCATTCTTTTGAGTCACGTCTCTTTCATCCATTCATATTTTTTCATTCTTTTGAGTCACGTCTCTTTCATCCATTCATATTTTTCATTCTTTTGAGTCACGTCTCTTTTATCCATTCATATTTTTCATTCTTTTGAGTCACGTCTCTTTTATCCATTCATATTTTTTCATTCTTTTGAGTCACGTCTCTTTTATCCATTCATATTTTCATTCTTTTGAGTCACGTCTCTTTTATCCATTCATATTTTTCATTCTTTTGAGTCACGTCTCTTTTATCCATTCATATTTTTTCATTCTTTTGAATCACGTCTCTTTCATCCATTCATATTTTTTCATTCTTTTGAGTCACGTCTCTTTCATCCATTCATATTTTTCATTCTTTTGAGTCACGTCTCTTTTATCCATTCATATTTTTTCATTCTTTTGAGTCACGTCTCTTTTATCCATTCATATTTTTTCATTCTTTTGAGTCACGTCTCTTTTATCCATTCATATTTTTTATTCTTTTGAGTCACGTCTCTTTTATCCATTCATATTTTTTCATTCTTTTGAGTCACGTCACTTTTATCCATTCATATTTTTCATTCTTTTGAGTCACGTCTCTTTCATCCATTCATATTTTTTCATTCTTTGAGTCACGTCTCTTTTATCCATTCATATTTTTCATTCTTTTGAGTCACGTCTCTTTTATCCATTCATATTTTTTCATTCTTTTGAGTCACGTCTCTTTTATCCATTCATATTTTTCATTCTTTTGAGTCACGTCTCTTTTATCCATTCATATTTTTCATTCTTTTGAGTCACGTCTCTTTCATCCATTCATATTTTTTCATTCTTTTGAGTCACGTCTCTTTCATCCATTCATATTTTTCATTCTTTTGAGTCACGTCTCTTTTATCCATTCATATTTTTTCATTCTTTTGAGTCACGTCTCTTTTATCCATTCATATTTTTCATTCTTTTGAGTCACGTCTCTTTCATCCATTCATATTTTTTCATTCTTTTGAATCACGTCTCTTTCATCCATTCATATTTTTTCATTCTTTTGAGTCACGTCTCTTTCATCCATTCATATTTTTCATTCTTTTGAGTCACGTCTCTTTTATCCATTCATATTTTTTCATTCTTTTGAGTCACGTCTCTTTTATCCATTCATATTTTTTCATTCTTTTGAGTCACGTCTCTTTTATCCATTCATATTTTTCATTCTTTTGAGTCAGGTCTCTTTTATCCATTCATATTTTTTCATTCTTTTGAGTCACGTCTCTTTTATCCATTCATATTTTTCATTCTTTTGAGTCACGTCTCTTTCATCCATTCATATTTTTTCATTCTTTGAGTCACGTCTCTTTTATCCATTCATATTTTTCATTCTTTTGAGTCACGTCTCTTTTATCCATTCATATTTTTTCATTCTTTTGAGTCACGTCTCTTTTATCCATTCATATTTTTTCATTCTTTTGAGTCACGTCTCTTTTATCCATTCATATTTTTTCATTCTTTTGAGTCACGTCTCTTTTATCCATTCATATTTTTCATTCTTTTGAGTCACGTCTCTTTCATCCATTCATATTTTTTCATTCTTTTGAGTCACGTCTCTTTCATCCATTCATATTTTTCATTCTTTTGAGTCACGTCTCTTTTATCCATTCATATTTTTCATTCTTTTGAGTCACGTCTCTTTTATCCATTCATATTTTTCATTCTTTTGAGTCACGTCTCTTTTATCCATTCATATTTTTCATTCTTTTGAGTCACGTCTCTTTTATCCATTCATATTTTTTCATTCTTTTGAGTCACGTCTCTTTCATCCATTCATATTTTTTCATTCTTTTGAGTCACGTCTCTTTGATTAATTCATATTTTTCATTCTTTTGAATCACGTCTCTTTTATCCATTCATATTTTTCATTCTTTTGAGTCACGTCTCTTTTATCCATTCATATTTTTTCATTCTTTTGAGTCACGTCTCTTTGATTAATTCATATTTTCTTTCATTCATTCTTTTGAGCCACGTCTCTTTTATTCATTCATATTTTTTATTCATTCATTTGAGTAACATATCTTTTATTCATTCATATGTTCTTTCATTCATTTTTTTTTTGTTTTAATCTTTCTTTCCTTGATTTTCCCCGTTTTTCATTTTTTTTGTTTACTTCTTCATACTTTCTCTTACTAGATTTTCTTTCTTTTGTTTATTTTTTCTTTGCTTAGTTTATTTTTTTCTTTCGTTCGTTCTTTTCTTTTTTGTTCTTTATGAACTTCTTCGTTATTTCATTCATCCCTTCTATATTTTTATTTCACTCATTCATTATTTCGTTGTTCTTTCCAGCATTCTTTTCTCGTCATCTCCACTGATGACACAGGGAGTCATAGTTGCGATAAGAATGATCTTGAACAGAAGGCATCCTCTACCAAGGGTTCCAAGAAATGGTACCCAAGATAAATCCTACTAAAATAGAAACTATGGTCTGGTATTATAATCGAAGCAGTAATGACAGTTACCCTGAATCCATCAAAATAAAATTCAGTATGTGGAATTTTAAATATGAAATACTTCAAATACATTGGCGTAGGTAACATCTATAAAAAATTAAGTGCAAAAGAAAAAACATTGAAGAAAGGAATAAAGTGCCATTGCCGACACCGTAATTTGAACTCAGATCACCAGTGAGCAAACACGGACGATTCCATTATTAAACAAGTAGATCACGTGATCGTAAAGGAAACATATAATTGGGAATTAGCGTGACGTCTAAGTGATCGCTATTCTCTATTTTGGGGATTGCTAGATTTTTAAATTGTTATTTTATTCCCCTGCCTCCACAGACAATGAATTGTACATATGGGGACTAGTTAGGACTTCATAGAGATTCTGAGGCATTATGGTGGATAACGTAAGAATGCTAAGTAAGAATGCTAAATAAGAATGCTAAGGAAGAATGCTAAGGAAGAATGCGTTGTTTTGGTGAAAGGAATAGTGTTCTATGTTTGGGCCAGTGTTTGTAGCTAGCTAAGTTTTACGGTAAGATAGAAGACCATCCTTCTCCCCCAATCCCCTTTTTGGCCTTGTGCCACATTTGTACATTATGTGCAATAAATATCATCGCTATTCTCTATATGTACCCACTATACTATTTCTCTCTACTGATCATTATACGAATTACTATTCGACGATTACTATTTGAACAACTATTACTAGTTCAAGTATTATTTGAAGGCGTTACTACTACCAGTATCTGCATTTACAAAGTCTCGTCTACAACGAGAATTTCGGAAGTGATAACGAGAATTCATTGACCTAACGAAGTTAAAACGAGTGAGCGTCAAAGATCACAAAAGCCTGTAAACAAGATCTTTCAGTATAGCCCAGAGGAAACTATCCGGTGGTGTTAGGTCTGGTGATCGTAATGGCAACTCAAGAAAAGGCACAGGGAAGCTACGTTACGGCGGTGGGAAAGTGACTGATGCCGAGATGCCAGATCAAGACCAGTAACATTGAAGACGATTCCATTATTTAAGTAGATCACGTGATCATAAGGAAAACATATAAACAGGAACTAGCGTGATGTCTAAGCGATCCCTACGTCTACATTATCCTCTATTACTATTACTATACGGTTCGCTATTCTCTATATCTACCCACTATACTATTTCTCTATAGTGATCATTATACAAATTACTATTCGGCGATTACTATTTAAACAAGTATTACTAGTTCTAGTATTAATCGAAGGCGTTACTACCACCAGTATCTGCATTTACAAAGTCTCGTCTGCAACGAGAATTTCGGAAGTGATAGCGAGAATTCGTTAACCTAACGATAGTTAGATCGAGTGAGTATCTAACTTTACAAAAATAGGCTCTACCAAAGGTAGTTTTTCCCAACATTGCAAATGGACCTGAAACCAAATCATCAACCTGAAAACTCAAGTCGTGCACTCATCAATTTATAATAATGCCATACATGGCGTCAAACCCCGTTCAGAGATATCTCAACTGTCAGCTGTACACAACCGCTTCCTAAGATCAGTGGTGAGAAAAAGGGTTTCAGCGAGTAAAGCCTGAGTGTCTTGGCAAATATCAACCTTCTTTGATCATTGTAGACTGGCACCAAGTAGAACTGTACCAAATAAGAGAAACCACATCACTTGAGAATTACCAAGAGCAGCAACAACTAAAAAGGATAGCACGGCTAACTCGGAGAGAAAATAATGACATAATCAAAATGTTGATATTCCCCACTACTTCAAACAAAAGTTTCGATAACAGCTACTGGACTTGAAATATTGTTTTAAGAGAAAGATTTTATAAATTTCAATCGAAAGAAATACTGGCTGCTCGATAAATTGATGCCGAATGTTTCCTTATAAGAAAACAGTTGAAATACCCATTACCATTGTACTGGCAATTTACTACCCTTCATTGTTGATTTGTTTTGTAATTTAGCCAGGATTAGTGAGACTTACCCTGAATCTCAAAGTATAGTGCATCAGCAAGTGGTGAGGTCCCAAATTTTAATAGTTTATGTTCTTAACATGTAAATGAAATAAGCCTGTTCATATGAGAAACTTTGTAGAACTGTACCAAATAACAGAAACCCCATCACTTGAGTGCTAACAACTGCATCGACTAAAATGGATTGCACATGTGATTCAAAGAGAAAACAAAAGACGTCATCAAGATGCTGATGTCCTGCGCCGCTTCAAATGAAAAGGTTAAGAAGGAAAACTCTATCAATACGAGAAAGAGTGATAACAGAAAACTGATAACTATAACTAAAGAAATCTGCCCCCACCCATAAAAAAAAGCTTTTAAGAGAAAAGATTTTCATAGAGACAATCTTCATTCTTTCTTCCCGTTCTGGGTATAACGCCAAACTACATCCAGCAGCAAGGTCTCTTTGGGGGTTTTTGAGGAGCCATGAAACACCTCTTAATTGCTGGCGTTCTCTCGGGATTCCATCAAACACAGCATGACCTTTTCAAACCGCTCTTGTTTGACAACAGGGTGTGAAGCCTGACCGAAACGAAGCCACTGATTTCTCTCATGACCCGGGTTAGTAGTACCTGTCAGGGTCCCAGCTATGGGTAAATAGTTAACCATCGAAACTGGGGTCAAAACACTATGAAAATGTAAAAATAAGTTTTAATACCTAGCTTTGCATTTTTGTAAAAAATATTACCAGCAATAAATTTTTGAAGGAAAAAATTATTACCGGCAATATATTATTACCAGCAATACTTTTTTTGGAGAAAAAAAATTACGAACAATACATTTTTTGAAAAAAAAAAAAATTACCAACAACACATTTTTGAAAGAAGAATATTACCAGCAATAAAAATCTTGTAGGCATTAAATGACCCATTGAGGTGTTGATATGCCGTAAAGCAAAACACACCAAACCAAACCAGATGATTCTTTCTTCTGGAATCATTCTCTGTTTAATTCTTCGATCGTCAGCCTCTTTACTTGCACACTTTCACCCCAAGCCAAGCAACAAAGCCACTAAGATGCAAGGGATTTACTGATAGTGAAAGAATATGCGAAAAAGAAAAAGGAGAGAGAAAGAAAAAATAATAATTAAGAAGACAGACATAACGATTAACATTGCATTTAAAATTTTGAAGATCAAAGTTGACTGGAAAGCAAGAAGTCGGAGAAAGCTACACGAATCAAAAATGCACGAGAAGAAACTTTTAACATAGAACTTACGGTTACATCTAGCCAATTCAACAGTAAATTAATGAGACTAATGCTAATCTAGCACTGCGTTTAAGTTCATAAAGTCTAGGTACCATAGCGAAGAGCGATATTTATTTGTAATGTGGCACAAGGCCTAAGAAAGGTGATGGGGAAAAGGACGGTCTTCATCGATCTTAAATTTAACCTTATCTAGCCACAAACACTGACCCAGACATACAACAATATTCATAACACCAAAACAACACATTCTTACTAACCTTTCTTACTACATTCACCATAATACCTCTGTGTCTCTATGAAAGTCCTAAATCGTCACCATATATACAATTCATTGTCTGTGTGTGTTGGGGGAATAAAACAACAATAGCGAAGAGTATATC
>OZ038514.1:40368997-40391497 GCA_964036315.1 Acanthosepion esculentum | reverse complement strand
CTTTCTTTCTTTCTTTCTTTCTTTCTTTGCATATTCATCCACATTTTGTTTGTTTGATTGTTTGTTTCTTTCTTTCTTTCTTTCTTCCTTTCTTTCTTTCTTTCTTCCTTTCTTTCTTTCTTTCCTGGCGTATTCATCCACTTTTTTGTTTCTTATTTTCTGGCCTATTCATCCATTTTTCGTTCTTTCTTTCTATCTTTTCTGGCCTATTCATCCATTTTTCGTTCTTTCTTTCTTTCTATCTTTCTTTCTTTCTTTCATTTGTTTTTTTTTTACTGATTTATTCATTCATGGTTTTCTTGTTTTCGTTTTTAATATTTCTTTATTTACTGCTCTAGCCATCAATTTCTTTTTCTCTTTCGTTATTTTTCTTTCTTTTTACACTCTAGGTTTCGTTCTTTTCTACATCCTGCCTCTCTTCCTTCCTTCCTTCCTTCCTTCTTTTCATTCGCTTTATTTCTGGCTTTCATTGCTTTCTTTGATTTTTACTATTGCTTTCCTTTCTCGGCTATTCATCAATTTCTTTCTCTCTTTCTTTCTTTCTTTCTTTCTTTCTTTCTTTCTTTCTTTCTTTCTTTCTTGCTCCTCTCTATATATTTTGTATGATTTTTATTGCATATATTTTTACGCTTCCTCCTGTTTACTATTCTCTTCTCTTTTTTTGTTTTCTTTCTTTCTTTCGTTTCCCCTCATAGCCTAACTGTATTCCGACTTCCCCCTCCTTCCTTTTTATTTCTTTATTTTCCTTTTCTCTCAGAAATCCATTATTTTATTCCCTCTTCTTTTCACCGCTTCGACCCTTTCCTTATTTTCTTCTTCCTTAATCTCGCTTTTTCTTCATTCTTCAGTTTCTTTCGTAATATATAATCGCCATAATTTCTGCAATTTCACCGGTTTGCTTATCATTTCTTACTCTCAGCGTCTCCTATTTCGGCAATTACTGAACAATAGGATTCAAGCAACTCCTCATCTTGCAAGCAATTCGTCGAAAGAACGCCATTTTGAAATGGAAATAATTTATTTGATTATAGGCTTCGTCTTTTTCTTTACCATTTTTATTTTCTTTGTTTCTCCATTGTTTTTCCTCTGGCCATTCAATAGAACAAGCACAAAGTATACAATTGCTGTAAATAGCGTTTAGAAATTTCCCACGCTCACTCTATCTATCCCTTTGTTTTGTCTTTAATATATAAACACTCAAGAAGGTTTTTTAATTATATATAATAATCGCCATTAACCGCTGGTTCGTTTCTATCGTTTCAATTATCCGTTGTCAAATCATCAAAAATAACAAACAATTTTTAAAGGATATAATAGTAATAACCCTGTTTTATTCGTAATGCTTGCATTCATTCCTGACCACTGGCAATCCCTTTCTTCCTCATTTGCAATGCATTCCTATAGTAAAACACTGCTACAAAGTAATAATTATACATATAATAGCCCTATTCTATCAGTAATGCTTGCATTCATTCCTGACCACTGACAATCCCTTTCTTCCTCATTTGCAATGCATTCCTATAGTAAAACACTGCTACAAAATAATAATTCTACATATAATAGCCCTATTCTACAGTAATGCTTGCATTCATTCCTGACCACTGACAATCCCTTTCTTCCTCATTTGCAATGCATTCCTATAGTAAAACACTGCTACAAAATAATAATTATATATATAATAGCCCTATTCTATCAGTAATGCTTGCATTCATTCCTGACCACTGACAATCCCTTTCTTCCTCATTTGCAATGCATTCCTATAGTAAAACACTGCTACAAAGTAATAATTATACATATAATAGCCCTATTCTATCAGTAATGCTTGCATTCATTCCTGACCACTGACAATCCCTTTCTTCCTCATTTGCAATGCATTCCTATAGTAACACACTGCTACAAAGTAATAATTATACATATAATAGCCCTATTCTATCAGTAATGCTTGCATTCATTCCTGACCTCTGACAATCCCTTTCTTCCTCATTTGCAATGCATTCCTATAGTAAAACACTGCTACAAAGTAATAATTATACATATAATAGCCCTATTCTATCAGTAATGCTTGCATTCATTCCTGACCACTGACAATCCCTTTCTTCCTCATTTGCAATGCATTCCTATAGTAAAACACTGCTACAAAATAATAATTCTACATATAATAGCCCTATTCTATCAGTAATGCTTGCATTCATTCCTGACCACTGACAATCCCTTTCTTCCTCATTTGCAATGCATTCCTATAGTAAAACACTGCTACAAAATAATAATTCTACATATAATAGCCCTATTCTATCAGTAATGCTTGCATTCATTCCTGACCACTGACAATCCCTTTCTTCCTCATTTGCAATGCATTCCTATAGTAAAACACTGCTACAAAATAATAATTCTACATATAATAGCCCTATTCTATCAGTAATGCTTGCATTCATTCCTGACCACTGACAATCCCTTTCTTCCTCATTTGCAATGCATTCCTATAGTAAAACACTGCTACAAAATAATAATTCTACATATAATAGCCCTATTCTATCAGTAATGCTTGCATTCATTCCTGACCACTGACAATCCCTTTCTTCCTCATTTGCAATGCATTCCTATAGTAAAACACTGCTACAAAATAATAATTCTACATATAATAGCCCTATTCTATCAGTAATGCTTGCATTCATTCCTGACCACTGACAATTCCTTTCTTCCTCATTTGCAATGCATTCCTATAGTAAAATTTGGTTTCGTTTCATTTGCAGTTGCAGTTGCCAACAAGAATTGGATTTAAACCCATGCGATTTTTTCTGTGTGGATACTTGGAGTCAAAGGTATACACTCATCGCCTTCGATCTACTGAACAATTAAAAGTTGCCATTCTTCAAGAAATTGATGCCATTCTTCGTGAAATGACCCGTCGAGATATGGACAACTTTCGTGGACTCCTTCTCCAATGTGTGGAAAGTAGCGGGACCGACTGGACTGATTTCATTTTAAAAACGAAATAAAACAAAATCGCATTATATATAAATTTCGAAAATAAAAACACATTTTTGTTCTATACTCTATTCTGCTTTTATTAAACTTCCAAATGTGTCAGAACCTTTTTGCCACACCCCATATATATATATATATATATATATATATATATATATATATATATATATATTGTGTGTATTTAGGCAGCATTTTTTCATTAATACATGTCTCATTAAATAATATAGATAAGCGTTGTCTATAATAAGTGTATTGCATAAATATATTGTGTAATTGTCATCTTTGATAATGGCTTATGTAAGCCGAAAGCTCAGATCGGATTAAATAAAAAAAAAAAAAAAAAAGTATGTATCAATATTGTGATTTTCTTTCATTATTTAATGATAATGTTATTAAGATTATCAGACTATATGAAAAAAACTTGCATAAAATATATAGACAACGCTTATCTATATTATTTAATGAGACATGTATTAATATATATATATATATATATGGAAAAGTTATAATTGTTCCAACGAGAGAATAATGTTTATTTTTAAAAAAGAGAGAAAACGCAAACGTTTTTGGTTTTAATGTGGATTTGTTTTAATGTATATATTATATTTTATTTTTGCTACACGTGTTTCCGGTTTCGTGAGCTTCTTCAGGCAAATAAAAGAAATAAATCTCAAAAGAATAAATTTTCCTTTTGTTCTTTTAATGTTTCCTTGTTCGTTTTCTGTATTTGTAATGAGTCTTGATCTCATCTCCCATCCATTTATTTCCATCTGTTTGTATTTTTATACATCGATATATACATAGATGAAAAGGGATGTAGATAATTACAAAAAGACCAGCTCAGTTTCATAGATTATAGATAGATATGTAGAGACTGAGATAGATAGATAGATAGATAGATACATAGAGAGAGAGAGAGAGAGAGAGATAGAGAAAGAAAGAGACAGAGACAAAGAGATATGAGTAGATAGATGGATGTGAACAGACTGGGATAGATAGATAGATAGATAGATAGATAGATAGATAGAGAGAGAGAAAGAGAGAAAGAGACAGAGACAAAGAGATATGAGTAGATAGATGGATGTGAACAGACTGGGATAGATAGATACATAGATAGATAGATATATAGATAGATCTAAACAGACTAAGATATATAAACAGCTAGATAGCGAGACATTGTCAAATATCAATACATAGATAGATAGATTCCAATAGACTGAGATAGATAGATAGATAAATAGATATGAACAGACTAAGATAGATAGATAGAGATAGAGAGAAAGAGAGAGAGAGAGAGAGAAAATCAGATATATATAGATCGATAGATTTCAATTGACTGAGATAGATAGTATGAAGAGACTGAGATAGATAGATAGATAGATAGATAGATAGATAGATAGATCTGAAGAGACTGAGATATACAAACGGATAGATACCGAAAGAGACATTGTCAAATATCAATAGATAGATAAATTTCAATAGACTGAGATAGATAGATAGATAGATAGATAGATAGATAGATAGATATGAACAGACTAAGATAGATAAATAGATAGATATATAGATATATAGATAGAGAGAGAAAGAAAAAAAGAAAGAAAGAGAGAGACAAAATCAGATATATATAGGTCGATAGATTTCAATTGACTGAGATAGATAGTATGAAGAGACTGAGATAGATAGATAGATAGATAGATAGATAGATATGAACAGAATAAGATAGATAAATAGATATATATATAGATAGATAGAGAGAGAAAGAAAGAAAGAAAGAAAGAGAGAGACAAAATCAGATATATATATAGGTCGATAGATTTCAATTGACTGAGATAGATAGTATGAAGAGACTGAGATAGATCTGAACAGACTGAGATATATAAACAGATATATAGAGAAAGAGACAATGTCAGAGAAATATCAATAGATAGCGAGATGGTTTTTAAAAAAGTAAAAGAAAAAAAAAGAAACAAAAATTATTCTACCCAAACACTTGGCCGTTGCTAATTTCTCGGTTGCTATTCAATGAATATCAATAGGATTGGAGAATTCGTTGTCGCTAGCGCAGACAGAAGTAATCGAATTGACCTGTTCTTGCCACCTTTTCAATCTCCTTGATTTTATCGAACTATCTATGCCCGAAAACTATGAGAGGGACACAAAACAAATGTTAATGTGTATAAAAGCCCGAACATCTCAGTAGCAACGCGACAAGTCATTGGATGAAAAAAATGCCTGACGTGGCAGCAGCTGATTGGTGGGAAAAGAAGGACATAGAATCAGATACAAGCATTTATTTCCACGCACATATACACGGGCGAGATCCAAAACACAAAAAAAGCAGGCAAAACAAATATTCCTGTACACAGTCACTTACTCGTAATGTCAGAGATAAATTAATGCATTCATATAGGTGTGTTTTCAAATTGTTGTGTACGAAAAAGACACATATACTGAGACTGATATATATATATATATATATATATATATATATATATATATATATATATATATATATATATTTTAAAGTATCTCACCTGATTTTTACAAAAATCTGGTGAGTCACTTTTATCGAACAGCACTATATATATATATATATATATATATATATATATATATATATATGGTGAGTCACTTTTATAGAACAGCACTATATATATATATATATATATATATATATATATATATAGTGCTGTTAGATAAAAGTGATTCACCAGATTTTTGTAAAAAATTCAGGTGAGTCACTTTAAAAAATTTTTTCGCCTATTGTTTTTTTCGGTCAAACTAATTTTTAATCTATACAAATATAAAGACCTCTTCCTGACCACCTAGTAAAAATGTTTACTCACCCTAAGGTATTCTAGTGATGATTATGATTTTGGATATAAATAAGATTTAGGGAACAACTCTGTGCAAAAAAATTGACTCGCTTATTTCCTGCAACAGGAGATAACTGACAACAGACATCCATTAAACATGGCACGTGGGACTAGAACGGTCTACCCCAGTGAGCGAAATAAAGGGTTCAGTTCGACATTCAACCACCTGATGAAGGCCGGAGCGTACAACGGCCGAAACGTTGTAATAAATATGGCGACAAAGATGAGGACAATGGTCCGAATAATATAAATAGTGTAAATAATATTATTTAAATATTTTTGGCACTTAAACAAGTTAACAAAACTCCAACGGCAAAATGGAAAATACTAAAAAAAGCTAGAACCTGTAAATCTTTAAATAAATCTTGCTTCTTATGCTTACATGAAAAAATAGAAATTATCCGATTTGGTGACAAAAAATCTCAATTAAACCAAAGAAGTGAATTAACCGTAAGTTGCCGACACAGTTTATGTTTTACTTTACAATATGATTAAATTTTTGAAAATGAGTTAGTACCAATTCTTATGACCATAATTTATAAGTAAATAACAGTCCAGTCTCTACGAGTAATTATTTTCTTTTCTTTATTTAGATTTAGTCTTGCTATGTATTACTGTCCGGTTAGTATTATTATCTTATATAGATGTTCCCTATTTTGAATTTTATCTACAGGTTTATTTGAAAAGCTTCTTGAATCTGAATTTTTTTAAAATGATTTTTCTGTTGAAATTAACTTTACCTCTGCCTATCCTCTTTCCCCTCCCCTAAAAAAACTTCCCACCTAGTAAATGTCAATCTACAAAACATGTTCAAAAGAAATCCCTAGCTGCTCTAAGAGATGGACCAGTTAATTTAAGTAGTGTGTATTTGATATATCGATAAGACATGAAGTGGCTAATAATTTCATTGATTCGTTTTCTACGGCTTATCAACCTTTATTATTTAAAGCCAGAAAATATTTTTAAGATGTACGAATTTTTTCTGGGTTTGTGGGTGGGGATGATAATGGTGTAAAGGACCGTGAGTATTTGTGTGTTGTAGAATTACAGATGTGCTATTTATTCCTGCTAGAAGGTCAAACTACAAGAAAAAGACCGATATATGTATATATATATATATATATATATATATATATATATATATATATATATATATATATATATATATATATATATATATATATATATATATATATATATATATATATAAACAAAAATAAAAACAGACCACTTTAATGTTACATGTAATAAATTATTTCACCACAGCCCTTTTAAAGGACCGCGGATCGTCAGACTTTACTTCCAAAGGTTGAAACGAAAAATGAAAAGAAATTTACACATTTCTTTTCATTATTCGTTTCAACCTTTGGAAGTAAAGTCTGATGATCCGCGGTCATTTAAAAGGGCTGTGGTGAAATAATTTATTACATGGAACCTTAAAGTGGTCTGTTTTTATTTTTATTTAAATTATTAGCTCTGATTTACATTGAGCTCTATGGATTTTATCCTCCTTGTGTCTACCCATATGGATTACCTAGCTTTTCTTAAAATAAATAAATAAATATATATATATATATATATATATATATATATATATATATATATTTGTTGAAATATATATATATATATATATATATATATATATATATATATATATATATCAACAAATATATGTATTAAACAACACAATTTTACAATGGACATAGACATTAACATTTGTGTGTGTGTGAACATTTGTGTCTGTTCATTGGTGAATGTTCGTACGTACGTGTATGTGTGTATAATGTTCATGGCGTCTTCCACAAATGGGAAACGCTATCTTTTGCGAGAGCTCACATTGTAGAGGTGTTCGCTGAAATGAAGAAATGAAAAAGAGAACGAGGCAAGAAGTCGCCCAGTATTTATGATGTGGGGGGAAAGAGACTCTTAGTGAACAGTTAGGGAATTAAGGAGGAACTAACTCCAACAATGGTTTAATGATACAAGTCTTAATAATTAATCCACAGCTAGAGGATAAGAGGTGGATACGTACCTATCCCAAGGGTATTTACGCTTAAGTGAGTGTAACGATCCCAACTAAAATTGGAAATCTGCTCTCCGATTAACAATTCTGTTACATCTCCCGCACATTCAAGCTTAGAGCACCTGGTTATTTCAAAGTGGTCACCCATCTAGATACTGACTAGGCTCGGCGTTTCTTTAATTTCGGTGATCGTACGGGAACCGGTGTTTCAATGTAGCATGGCCGTAAGCCCTACTAACTTAACAACGCATTTGTAAAGATGCTTTTTTTTACTTTTTCATTTTTCTATTCAAACGTATATTTCTTCTTTTTTTTCTTTGATTCAATCATTGCTTTCGATAAATGTCATATTAGAAGAGACATTTCGGAACTCTCCACGACGCGGAGGAAAATAAGTTTAAAAAAATGTATAACAGCAGGAAATGGGAAGTCAACAGTCTGTGGGGGATGCTGTTTTAAAAGTTTGCCAGTTATTTTTTTTAATGGATTTATCTTAGCATTTGCAATTGAACTGCTTGTAGAGAAACAAGAGCGTTTCTATTTTTAACTCGCTTGATAAATAACATTTCATAGTCTATTCACATCTCTTTCTCTCTCTCTCTCTCTCTGTATATATATATTTGTGTATATATATATTTGTATATATATATATATATATATACATATATATATATATATATATATATATATATATATATATATATATATATATATATATATATATACTCTCTTTCTCCATATATATATATATATGTGTGTGTGTGAGTGTGTGTATTTGGTTTGTGATCAAATATAAATCAGAATAAATCTAATATGTTTCGCCTTTACAAAAACTTCACCAGAGTATGACATAGATATTTTAATATTTGTGATGTTTCATTTTTAGCGGTTTAGTGCATTTGTCTTGCGAAGCAGCATTCTTGCGTATAATTTATGTGCATATAAATGTGCATCACATATCTAGTTCCTCAGTGCAAGATTCGGATGATAATTTACATTCGTTTGCGTGGGTGTGAGTGTCTAATAGTATTTTTATTAGTGTATGGTGATTTCCGGATGTAAACTTGGGCACCTTCTGTTTGAGTTTCGAAAAATTGTTGGAGTAGTTTTAGTAATAATAATAGTGCTTAGTCTTATCTAAGATTAGCTTAAAGTGTGTTTTTTTTTATGAAGTTAATGATAACAGATACTGTGTTTATAGACGTTAAACTATTTATCAGAATTCCCTCGAAACTGCGTAAAGAATTAATAAATATTAATAAACCATATTAGACATTCGTTGTTTGCTATATTTAACAATATACGTAAGTTTGAACAATACATATATATATATATATATATATATATATATATATATATATATATATATATATATATATATATATAGATACTGAGACATGTTTCGTTGAATAATTTAGACATGATATGTCTACTTATTTTTAATAAGATCGTTTCATATACGCGGATTATCATTTTGATGTCATTATTAAAGGACGAGAGAAAATCGCAGTGTTACATATAAAACGGAATTGTTAATCGGAGAGCAGATTTCCAATTTTACTTGGGATCGTTATACTCACTTAAGCGTAAATACCCTTGGGATAGGTACGTATCCACCTCTTATCCTCTAGCTGTGGATTAATTATTAAGACTTGTATCATTAAACCATTGTTGGAGTTAGTTCCTCCTTAATTCCCTAACTGTTCACTAAGGGTCTCTTTCCCCACATCATAAATACTGGGCGACTTCTTGCCTCGTTCTCTTTTTCATTTCTTCATTTCAGCGAACATCTCCATATATATATATATGTAAAAGAATAATTAGGAAAAAACTTTAAAATCCATAGTCAGTAATACATTTAATTCGATGAATATAAGCACATTCATCTCATCAGACGGACTATATTTTATGAAATGTAATCAAGATATCCCAGACAGATATTCAAATATAAAAAGAATACACGATACAACAATAGCAAAAATAAATTGCCCTAGAAATATTTTCTTTGGGGGCTTACATTATGAAGAGAGAGAACAGAAAAAAGACTTAATATAACTGATAAATGAAGGTAAAAAGATAGGTAGGTTTAATTTAGAACTACACTCCAGTCATCAAATTCAATAATTAAACAAATACCTACCACTAGAATTAACAGATTATCTTGCAACAAAAAAATATTCAGTGAGAATAAAATAACTTATAACGAAGCCCTCAATACGAGTGATTCGAACAAAAATTATTTTACCAGTTTTTGAAAGATAAAAATACTAATGGAGTCAAAAACAGAAAAAGAAAAATAATATGGCTTAACCTCGCTTTCTGCAAATTACCTAATGTAAATATTGGCAGGTATTTTCTGAATTTAATCGATAAAAAATTTAATCACAACAACCCAAAAATCTTTAATAGAAAAACTCTAAAAATTAGTTATTCCAGCCTGCACAATCAACATATATAATATTATTGAATCACGCAACAATAAAATATTAAAATCATTTTATGACAACAACATATCTGATAACAAGCCAGCTTGCAAGTGTAGAACCAAAGCTAACTGCCCAGTTGCGGGAATTTGTAATTCAGAAAATGTTCTATTCCAAGCTACTATCTTACCAAAAGAAAATATTAATGATAAAAAGTATACATCGGTATCTCTACTGGGAGTTGGAAACAGAGTTTCTATAATCATACATTCCTTCTCTGATGCTTCTTTAATTCGCCAAACTACACTCTGTAAGCATTTTGGAGACTTAAAGATAGAGTATTCACCCCACAGATTAAATGGGATATCATCTGTCAATCGCAAACTCCCAACAACTTCCGGAATAGATGCAATCTATGTTTACAGGAAAAATCCTAATAATTAAATGCAAACATGCAGGCCAACCAAAGAAATGAAGTTATATTCAAGTATTTTTAAATTACCCTAAAAACATTTACTTTGCGGATAAAGCACTTGTAAATTGGGTTTTTAATTGTATATGTGCATGTGTTCGTATGTATGTTTGTGTATATTTATTTGTATGTGCTTGTCATACATTGTATTTGATTGTTTATGTGATTATCATGCAGATGCCTAAAACATATATATATATATATCGTTTATTATATTTATCAGTATTCTTTATTTATTTATCATTATATATATATATATATATATATATATATATATATATATATATATATATATATATATGTATGTGTGTGTGTGTGTTTCATTTATTTATTTTATTTTTACTATTATAATTTTTATTATTTTTATTACTTTACGGGTAATTACTTTTATTATTATTATCATTATCATTATCATTTATTATTAGTGTAACACTATTTAGAAACGGCAGGTTAATTAACCAATTAATTAACCACAGAAGTTAATTACGAGGATTACTTAAACCGATAGACAGAACGAAAGACATACTGAGCGATAACTTAAACCGATAGATAGAACGAAAGACTTACTGAGCGATATTCTTTTTGTTTTGTTATTTTCCCAAAACAAAGGATCGGTGAAAAGATTTTTTGTTTTGTTGTTTTCAAATGCGAATCAAGATAATCATTTTCCTTTCTCGCAGAGGGACAAGATTTAACAACTTAGATGATAAGGAAAAAGGCCACCCACAAAGCGATGTTGTTTTGATAACGGGACGGCGAAAATTCTGATGGTCATTGTCGTAAAAATTAGTTGATGAATCCCAGAGTTTTGGGGCAGATAAAACATTAACTGTGTCATGATAGCCAAAACTTATATTATCGGGAAAGGAATTAATAGGTCATCTGCCGACCGCACACAGTGCCCGGCCCTGAGTTGAGGAGATGTCGGTTGGACAAGACATCTGTGTTCTGTTGAAATTCGTTTGTGATAACAAAAGCCATGTTATTGGATTTTTTTTAATTAACCCAATTTCGCCAAAAATTCCGTCCACTTAATGTTGGCGAAAAACTTGATTGAGGAATTCCATATGCCGTGATGTTGGATAAAAATTGAGATTATCAGATTCACACTATTTTGACGCCTATTGGCCGAATAGCCAGGCGGAGGTGATCATGAGACGCAGGGAGGAGGCCTGCCACCGCCCATTGAGAGGATAGGTATGAGATGTTGCTGCGAGGAAGTGGGAAAACCGTTGACGCCCTCTAAAGTATGGTGAGATACCCATATGAGAGCAGAATAGGGTGGGAGTGGAAGAAGATTTCCAAAAATGGAAAATGATAAGTGTTTCTGACCGAAAACAAAGAAAATCCTTATTGGGGATTTGAAATCAACGTGGTGGCCACACCACGTCCGACCCGCGCCGGGTTTAATCGGCGTCCATATAAGCAAACGTCTTCGGGTGTTTTAGCGAGAGTTAAGTTAGTTTTTGGCAGTGCAGTCCAAGAGCAGTGCAGTTCGCAGAGAGATCCAGTCGAGCCCAAGAGACAAGGGGACTCGGAAGATAACGCCTCGCGCAGGTGACCGCACGATTCCATGCCTTCCGACTTAGACTTCTAACCAAGAACAAATTTGTTGAAGTCCGACTTTAGATTTCCCACCAAAACAAGTTTCCGACTTAGACTTCTAACCAAGAACAAATTATAGAAGTCTGACTTATATTTTCTACCAGAGCCGACTTTATTGAAAAACAATCAAGATATCCAGAACTAGCTAAGAACGCAAAAGTGTTACAATCCACATTTTTTTTTCTTCGGGCTGGGAGAGAAAGAGAGAGACGCACTCCTGTAACTCAACAAACCGACATAAAATTAATCACTATTCCTAACCAGTCGCTCGCCTTGAAGTTGTTGTTTGTGCTTTTGTTTTTTTTTGTCTACGTTTATTGTGCAGTATCACCTTGACCCGGATTCGGCTGGCACTACGGCCCGACGTCTGATTGATCTCGTCAACCTAAGATCAAATCACAACGTGGGTAGGTTGAATCGAGATCAAAGCAGTTGCTTCGGTGAGCAGGCGTTGGAAGCGAGCCGAGTACGACAAGTTGGTACTAGAACCCAACAAGACTTCAACCGATGTCCCAGGGTTAGCCCGTCACAAAGGACCGACGTCACATTTGGCATCGTGATCACAAAAGTCGGGTGTCACATTAGTTATATATTTTTGATTTATATATAGAGAAATGTATGTTTATATATATATTTATCGTCTGTTATATATGTATATTTGTGTGAATATATGTATATATGTGTATGTGTATGTTTTGTTCTTGTTATATATATGTTTGTGTGTGTGTGTGTGAGTGTGTATATTTTCATATTTTATTTTTTAATGTATATTTTTCTCATAAGTATATTATAATTTTTTTATTATTATCATTAGTATTCTGATGATGAGGATTATATGATGATGATGCTGTTTAGATAGACACCATTTTACTCCCTTCCACTGTTAATTTTATTGGGCACATTGTTGAAGTTTTACATTTAAGCACCCTATCATCTTTACTCATATATAAAGTCTTTTTCTGTTTTCTCTCTTCATAATATAAGCCCCCAAAGAAAACTTTTCGAGGTCAAATTATGTTTACCTTTTTTTAACTTATATTTTTTCTTTTACATTTTTTCTTTTTTTTTCTTTTTTTTCTCTTTGTATATTGCTCTGTCTGGCATATCTTGATTCCATTTCATAATATATACTCGCTTATAATAAGCTTATATTCATCGAAATAAATATATTACTGACAATGTATTTTTTATTATTATTATAATTTAATCTGTATCAAACATTGAGCTCTTATATGGACGGAAATGTCTTCTTTGGAATAGTCCCTGCCAATTACCTATTACAATTTGTATATATATATATATATATATATATATATATATATATATATATATATATGTATGTATCCAAATTGTAATAGGTATATATATATATATATATATATATATATATATATATATATATATATATATATATGTATGTATCCAAATTGTAATAGGTATATATATATATATATATATATATATATATATATATATATATATATATATATACCTATTACAATTTGGATACATACATATATATATATATATATATATATATATATATATATATATATATATATACCTATTACAATTTGTATATATATATATATATATATATATATATATTAACCTATTTTAAAGGAAAATTGATGGAATAATGAATAGCTGCTCGCACAGGTCGATTGTTTGACCTAATTCAATCGTTCCTATCAAACCGGGATTTGAAGGTTGTTCTCAGTGGATCCTTCTCCAACTCCTATCCCACTACTGCTGGTGTTCCGCAAGGCTCCATCCTTGGCCCTACTCTGTTCCTCATATTTATAAATGACCTTCCTGACGCCATAGACTCCCAAGTCGGTATCTACGCTGACGACACCACTATTTACTCCTGCCTCAAGCACAAATCTACTGAGGCGGACAAAATTAACCTGGCAGCTCAAATTGAAAAGGACCTCCAATCGGTTGTGGACTGGGGAGAGAAATGGATGGTCAACTTTAATGCCTCTAAAACAAAATTGCTCTCCATTAACCACCACAAGGACCCATCCCTGCATCCCATCAGAATGTCTGAGGACCAACTTCTCGAGAGTTCCTCTCTGCGGCTGCTCGGTCTCACGCTGTCCGCTGATCTGAGATGGAACAAATACATCGAGTCAATTGCATCATCCACCGCTAGAAAAGTTGGTTCCCTGTGCCGAGCCAGGAAATTCTTCTCCCCTGAATCGATCCTCCAGGTCTATAAGTCTACCATTCGACCTTGCATGGAGTATTGCTGCCATTTATGGTCTGGGGCCCCTGCGTGTTGCCTTGGGGTTCTTGATAAGATCCAGAGACGGATATGCAATGTGATTGGCCCTGATCTGTCATCTCGTCTGCAGTCGCTCTCTCACAGACGGAATGTTGCATCACTCTGCCTTTTCTACAAGTACTTCCACGGTGATTGCTCTGAGGAGTTGCTCTCACTTGTCCCTAAGCCTCGTGAATTCAAGCGTCCTACGAGGCTGGCATCCCGTTCCCACCCCTTCACCGTAGAAACTGTTAGGTGTAGACGTCTTTTCTACTCCAATAGCTTCATGTCTCGCACATCTCGCCTATGGAACTCCCTTCCCTGTTTCTGTTTCCCTGACAAATACAATCTCCAACGGTTTAAGTGTAGCGTCAATCGTCATCTCCAGTTGCCTTGATCTATCCACTTCCTGACATCTTCCATTCCTATCTGCTCTCGCTCTATATCTCCCGTAACCTCCCCACCTCGATCGGCCCTCCGTCCTTCTCTTTCTCCACAACCCTTCCTTTACCACTCCTATCTGCTCTTCCTCCAACCCTTCTGTAACCCCTTGCGTGATAGTGGCCACCGGCATTGCTCGGGGTGATACGCTTAAAAAAAAAAAAAAAAAAAAAAAAAATTGAGGAATAGGAGATCCGAGTTCGTTTTCCAGTCTAGTTCATTACATTCACATAGGCAGAATCTTTCTCTTCTCCCGAAATATGGGTAAATAGCAGTACAGACTGCGTTCTATAGCTTTGATTGGCGAAGGAGAAGGAAACTGTTGTGGTAGGATCCACCTAATTTGCATAGTGGAGTACCGACTATATACATATGGTTGGTACCGGGAAGACAAGAGAGGTGAATCAAGAGATTCAACTAGAGACTCTGCCCGACTGCAACTTAGTCAACACATTCTCCAGGAACGGTCTTCCCAGGAATATACAAAAGACTATATGTAAATATTGTGTACACTTTCTTGTTTCAATACATTTTGTTCTAAGTACATTTTGTGTTGCATTATTATTCCATGCATTAGTCAAGTTTCAACAGAAACATATATATATATATATATATATATATATATATATATATATATATATATATGTAAGCAAATGTGTGGATGTAGATCCGACGGTATGATGAAAATGTGGAAAAGACAAAGCAAAATCCGAATATGTGAGTTTACTGTTTTTATTTTGTTTTTGTTTTTGTTATTCTGTCGACGTCAGACGTTTCGTTCAAATAGACCTTCTTCAGGACATGGTTAATGGAGACATATTTATATTAGATTTAAGTTTGATGAAGAGACGATATATATAGGACTGGTCAGAAACAGAAAAACTGAAATTCTAAAGTCAAGTATTCTTTCTTGGAGTCGGATACGCTGGCGTCGCGTGGGCGGCAACTACGAAGACCTGCGCACAGGGAAAAGATTGTGTCCTAAGTGGAAGGTGAGGGGGACTATTTAAAACTATAGCTTATCGGTACGTTTGTCACGCATTAATCTTGCCACACAGCTCGCGATCTGAAAGAACCCAGGTCGGTTATTTACTGTGTGTGAGGTGGCTATCATGCCAGCCTCATAAATCTGCCTAAGGTTTTTATTGTGGATATATTTTAAGATCTTCACAGAGTCGAAATCAAAATTGTGATCAGATTTGGCTATGTGTATAACTAAAGCACTGCTTAGATTACCGAGGCGAATGTCACGTTTATGTTCGGAAATGCGAGATTTCAATGATCTACCTGTCTCGCCTACATAACTCAGGTTGCAGTCTCTGCAGGGCACCTGATAGACACAAGCATCGGATGTAATATGTTGTCTGCTGGTATTATTCAATATGTTACGTATAGACTTAGTGGTTAATGTAGTAGTTTTAATTTTTTGCGCGTTTAGATTGTTGGAGATGTGTTCGGTTATATATATAATGTAAGAAAAAGTGCGCAATGTTAAATAACAGAGCTATTTAATAAATTAAGAAATATGCCTAATACAACTCAGAGTTTCATACCTTCTGCATTCGTCAGGTGCACTTTTTTGGTATTTTGAAATATTTATGGTTATCACGAGGTATTTTATTGTTGGGGTGGATTATTATTGCTGTTAAGTTATTTAAATGAATTGTAGTTTAATTTTGAATTTGAATTTAAGCCCAGATTAACGTTTAAGATTAAAAACACCTTTGGAAATCAAGGGGAGCAACTCTAATTAATCCATGAAAATCAGTAAAGTAATTAATATTTTTAATATTAATAAACTAAATGAAAGCAGTGATATCAATAATAATGAATTATGATAAAAAAATTAAAGTACTAATAAAAATAAAAATAATACATGTCAATGAAAGAAAATAATATAAAATAGAATAAAATATATGGCATATAAATAGGAAAATATAAACCTGTAAATAAATAGAGCAAAATAAATAAATGAATAAAATTAACAAATGGTAATGATAAGATAAATGAAATAATTGATTAGTAAAAATTAAATACGTTTTACGCTAATATTAACAATAGTTGTATAGTAAAAGTAGCAAAAAGTAAAACTATTAATAAAAATAAATAATATCATTATTAGTGTATATATATATATATATATATATATATATATATATATATATATATATATATATATATAGTCTATTAATATCTATCTATCTATCTATCTATGGATATATCTAGTTTATTCATATCTATCTATCTATCTATCTATCTATCTATCTATCCAAGTCTATTCATATATATCTATCTATCTGGTTTATTCATATCTATCTATCTATCTATCTAGTTTATTCATATCTATCTATCTATCTATCTATCTATCTATCTATCTATCTATCTATCTATTGATATATCTAGTTTATTCATATCTATCTATCTAACTATCTATTGATATATCTAGTTTATTCACATCTATCTATCTAGTTTATTCATATCTATCTATCTATCTATTTATCTATCTATCTATCTATCTATTGATATACCTAGTTTATTCATATCTATCTATCTATCTATCTATCTACCTATCTATCTATCTATCTATCTATCTATCTATCTATCTATCTATCTATCTATTGATATATGTAGTTTATTCATATCTATCTATCTATCTATCTATCTATCTATCTATCTATCTATCTATCTAATACAATTAAATGAAATACGTGAAAATTTCACGTACTTTTCAGGAAACTTGATGGAGTAATGGATAGCTGCTCCCATTGAGGAATAGGAGAGCCGAGTTCTAATTCCAGTGTAGTTCATTACATTCACATGCGTGCACAGCCTAGGTTTTATAGCCTTGACTGGCGAAGGAGAAGGAATAACTTTGACTACAAACCTGCCTGGAGGCGGACCAAGAAACACTCTTGCTACTCCGGCTCCAGTACATGTAGTGCCCCCACGACCTTAGTGCGTTACGCAGTTTTCAGGTCAGCAGAAATTCTGTGAGAAAGCCCTCCACAGAATCAACGAATTATAATTGACTCATCTAATTGACCGACTCCAGATTTTCTCGTCTAAACACTTATCATTCATTAAGTGAGCTGATAATAATTTCGATTTCTCGAAGAGGCAATAAAATAAAAATGGACAGTTAAATAGGAATGGACAATAAATGTCTTACACACATATTTATAGTTTTGAAAACAGGCAATAGAATTTGACTGTTTCCCTTTCGCGTGTGAAGACTGTTTCTGTTTTGTGATATATTTTTTAATTTGTCTTATAGTTACTCTATTTTGTCTTGCATTATATTGTATTTTATTATTTTGCCCTGTTTTTCTTATTATTATTGAGAATTTCTTCAGTTCCGACTATGTTCGCTTCTTCTACACATTAAAGTGAAAGAGGTCAAGTCTACCTCGATGAGAGTTTAAAATTGAAAGCGCTATAAAAAGATATGAAATACTATAAAAAAAAATGCAATGCTTTATTTCATGACTTCCTGCTTATTAACAGTACAACTTCCGAAAGAACACTTCATCGTCTATCATAATTCAATTTTTCTTGCAACAGCAATTCCTCTCTTATTTCTGCTTTCGTCTTTTTTCCCCACCTCCGTTATGCCGCCAAATATTTTCCTCACTCTAACTCCTTCCATATTAAATCCCTTTTCTCGCCAATTCAATCACTTCCCAACGTCTTTTCGACCTTCTCCGCCTGGGGATGTCGAAGGAAATTTTCAAATCGCGCCAAATGACATTACCCACAATTCCTTGAAAAACCCTTCGCTTGACATTCGGCGACACGAAATCGATAATTTAGTTTTGGCAGATTGTTTTAAACATCCTTTGCTAGTATTTGTTGTTTTTGTTAATTTTTTTTTATTTTATTTTGGTTCCTTTGTTGTTTCTATATATGTATTTGCCAGAGCACTGACAATGACTGAACGAATTGATGTGGGAGGGGGGGGACCAATGTAGAAAAGAAAAAAAATCACAGACGAAAATACAATCAACAAAGTTGGCTGTCAGTTACAAATACATTGGACTAATCGATAAACACACGCATATACATTAATGATGAATCAAAGCTAAAAGCCTAACTCACAAATAGACACGAATTTATATATATATATATATATATATATATATATATATATATATGTCTGTGTGTGTGTGTGTTTTTCGTGTATGTAAGTATGTTTGAGTGAGAGAGAGAGAATAAGAATAAAATGATGATTAAAAGTTATATTCTTATAAGTGTGTGTGAGGGAGAGAGATAGAGAGAAAGAGGGAAGAATTAGAATGAGGGGGTTCTCAAAAGTTTTATGGTTTTTCGTCATTATTTTTAATTCGCCATCCTTCCAAGGACTTCATATATATTCATATATATATATATATATATATATATATATATATATGTATATATATATATATATATATATATATGTATATATATATATATATATATATATATATATATATGTATATATATATATATATATATATATATATAGCATAATGAGAGGCCACGTATACTTTCTTGATATGTATATAATATCTGGATAAAATGAATGAAACAAAATTGGGTGTTTTTTTTATGAAAGTATTTATTTCTGTGTTTTTGTATATATTTATTTATTTAATATTTCAGACCACCTAGGTCTTTCCTCAGAAATCAAATTAGAAACTGTGTGACACAAACACAGTTTCTAATTTGATTTCTGAGGAAAGACCTAGGTGGTCTGAAATATTAAATAAATAAATATATACAAAAACACAGAAATAAATACTTTCATAAAAAAAACACCCAATTTTGTTTCATTCATTTTATCCAGATATTATATATATATATATATATATATATATAAATAAAAAGAAAGAACAGTAAGATATAAAATCCGGTGTTCTTATAGATATTTTTATTTTTACACAATAGTGCTCAATGTAAATTTACAGAGCATTAATATTATAAATTAATTGATTTAAAATATGTTTTTTTTTTTCGCTATTATTTCCATTTCCTCGTCAAGCGCTTGACGAGGAAATATAACTAATGCCTTTAATTTAATAACAAAATTGAATTCAAGGGGTTTGGCTTCCATTTTTGAAACATGGTTATCACTGTGTAGCGAAAAAACATTTTAAATCAATTAATATATATATATATATATATATATATATATATATATATGTGTGTGTGTGTGTGAGAGAGAGAGAGATAGAAAAAAGAGGGAGAGTATTAGAATGAGGGGGTTCTTGAAAGATTTATGGTTTTTCGTCATTCTTTTTAATTCGCCCTCCTACCAAGGACTTTATATATATATATATATATATATATATATATATATGTGTGTGTGTGTGTGTGTGTGTGTGTGTGTGTGAGAGAGAGAGAGAGAGAGAGAGAGGGGGGAAAGAGGGAGAGCTTTAGAATGAAGGGGTTCTTAAAAGTTTTATGGTTTTTCGTCATTCTTTTTAATTTCCCCTCCTTACAAGTACTTTTAGCAGAAACTCATATATATATAGTTTCTTTTATGTATCGTTCCCCTTCAGGACATGAACAGTCATGGCTCTCTGCTATTTCCTATCACGTTTTAGCTTTATGCAAAAAATTCATTATGCGTCAATTGCTCTCTAACATCTCCCTCCCATGCTGTCTTCCACCATTCATTTACAAATGTTCGTTAGACAGGCGATTCGATTCTTACTTCTGTCCTAATTGCCTTCAATACGCCTTGTGAGCGGCACATTTTCCAAACCCTCTTTCCTCATTATGCGTCCTAGAAACTTCAACTCTTTCTAATTCAGAGAACAAATGTCCTTTCTGTTCCACTTTTCCTTGAAACTTCATCATTGCTCTCGTCCCGCCTATGACACTCTCAGATTGAATACCCGTGGAATTTCCAGAGATCCTACTCGTAAGACACTGGTAGCGACTGAAATTCTATATTAGATTAATTGATATTTATCCACTGGAATATAAAAAAACTATAATTGAAGCGACATGGACCGATCGGTATTAGAGAGTAATCAATTAAGTGCATGCGTTTTGAAAATGCTGCCGAAGGGTTTACACTGTGGAGAGATACAGAAACAATAAATAAAAGATACAATAAAACATTTTTTGGTAATACTGATAGATTTTTCCGGAAATAATTCATGTTTATATGAAATTCAGGTAAAAATGGATGGACAAATATGATTGAGATGTATAAGGGACGGAAGGAGAAGATACAGGCACAGAAGTAGGAGATGATGGATAATCATAATTATCAACATTAAGAGAATACCTTTGCGTCTAACCAGTAAGTTAGGGGAGAAAATGTGAAGATACGGGCAAAAAAGCGAGAGGAGAGCAGAGGCATGAGACTTAGTTGTATTGGAAGGGATAAGGGAGAGAATGAGAAGATACAGGCAAAGAGTGAGAGAAGAGCAGCGGCAAGAGATAAGGGATTTTCTTAGTTGCATTGGAAAGGATAAGGGAGTGAATGAGAAGATACAGGCAAAGTGTGAGAGGCGAGGAGAGATAATGGATAGTCTTAGTTTCATTGGAAGGGATAAGGGAGAGAATGAGAAAATACGGGCAAATGGTGAGAGAAGAGCAGAGGCATGCGATAATGGATAGTCTTAGTTTCATTGGAAGGGATAAGGGAGAGAATGAGAAGATACAGGCAAATGATGAGAGAAAAGCAGATGCATGCGATAATGGATAGTCTTAGTTATATTGGAAAGGATAAGGGAGAGAATGAGAAGATACAGGAAACTGAGAAGAGGGCAGAGGCATGAGATAGTGGATAGTCATAGTTGTATTGGACGGGATAAGGTAGAGAATGAGAAGATACAGGCAAAGTGTGAGAAAAGAGGAGAGGCATGAGATAATGGATAGTCTTAGTTGCATTGGAAGAGATGAGGGAAAGAATGAGAAGATACTGACAAATTGCGAGAGCGAGCAGAGGCATGAGATAATGGATAGACTTAGTTGGATTGGAAGGGATAAGGGAGAGAATGAGAAGATACAGGCAACGGATGAGAGGAAAGCAGAGGCATGAGATAATGTATAGTCAGTTCTGTTGAAAGGTATAAGGGAGAGAATGAGAAGATACAGGCGAAAGGCGAGAGAGTATTAATATTGTATACTTAAAGAGGTTACAAAAATACAAAGCTGGCACGCGAGTGAAGAAACAGCAACACGCACGTAGATGAAAGAAGATATGTTTATAGTAAAAGATAATACACTATGGAAAGATAGGGAATCGGGTGACAGGCTAGTAATTCCCAAAGGAAACTCCCAGGTATATCCAGTGTTCACTATATATAGTCTGTCCACATGGGCGATAGGGAGTGTGGGACATTCCGTTACAGCAATGAGAAGCGTGAGATGCTGGATAATTTGAGTTGTATTAGCAAGAGAGAATATAT
>OZ038514.1:40338997-40361497 GCA_964036315.1 Acanthosepion esculentum | reverse complement strand
AGATCCTTCTCTGGATTTTGTCAAGAATCTCGAGGTGTACAGCAGGAGCACCAGACCAGATATGGTAACAGTATTCAATGCATGGACAATAATTGTAGAAATGACAGCAGGAAGTCATGTTGGTGAGAATGTGACTGAAGTCGAGATGCCAGGTCAGGATCGATTACGTTACAGATCGTTCTTTGGATTTTGTCAAGAATATCGAGATGTACAGCAGTAACACCAAGCCCGGCCCGGCCACATTATTCAATGCTCAGATGAATGGTAGATTTATAAAAAAAACGGTGGGACCTACTTGCCAATCTAGTATCACGCTAAAATTCAGGCAGACGATGCACTATAGAGATCAGCACACCAGAAAGATTGCCATTAAAATATTTGTAGAAATGACCAAGAGAAAACCAAGTCACGTCTGTAGGAAAATGACTGAAGTCGAGATGCCAGGTCGGGATCTATTATATAGCGGACCCTTTATTCTTCTTACTTTCCTTACTACATTGTCTAAGATTACTTTCAATTTTCTTTCTGGGCCTGTCTTCAGCAGATCTTCATTCGCAAGAAGAAAAGCTTCCCTTATTTTCCGTGAACTTGTCCGGGTGATAGGAATGACGGAGCAGTAGCACAAATGGCTTCCACAGTTGTTGAAATCTAAATTACTGTTGAGTAGTAGCTAACACTCGGCTTAAATAACTGTCATCAGGTTTTTCAGATCATTTGGCTGAAGAGAAGATATGAGCTAAGTCCTAATTCCAGCTGAGAGACAGAAATTCATTTTCGCCCCGTACGCTTACCCGGGTGGTTCGTGTTCACACTTTTCGAGGAGCTCGTCGTCTAAATCTCCGCCTGACCCCGTCACCTCTACGCTTCCGCCGACCCAGGGTCCCACATTTATCTCAGTTTTATTTTCAATTCTAAGACATATACCGCCTACGTTCCAACCAGGTGTCACTTCCAGGTCAGTGCTTGATTTGTGTGGAGTTCATTTTCTCTGATCACAGCTTGGTCCGTGCCGAAGGTCATTTCCTCAGGTCACGGTGTCACATTTCAGTTTCCAATTAGGGAACGCCTATCGGCCCTGATAGTCAGTAATCGAAAACTTCTATTTTCGCTGTATTCGACCTCTGACACAGCAAGAAACTATTTTAATCACGAAGCAGGCCATCTTCTGTTTTTTTTGTTTTTTTCCTTTTTTTGTGTATTAAACAAGGTATTTCCGAAATGTTATTGGAAATATTCCGGACAAAGATCAACTAGCAGACCCCGTAGCTCAACTCATATGAAACGTCTAATACGACGGGACTCATAGATACCTTTAGAAAAATTTTCCACATTTTCTCGCATTTTCCTGGCAATTGCTCGCCCAAAACGCTCATCATCATAAACCTGCACTCATCCGGCTCTGAAACGCTCGTGTCACTCCAAAACGAGGGCTCTATCTAAATCATAATCGCCAAAAAGTCTTACAAAACATTTCCAAGCTCTTATTAGATGTGCAGAGCTTTAAGCAAAATTCGATGTAGACTTGTTCCTTGATGTTGTCATCCAGAGTAAAGATTGCAGAACCGTTTCAACAGAACCTTGCTTAACGACGCGTAAAATTTGAACACGAGAGGCTAGCATGAAGTCTATTGGCATTGTGATAATATTATGAGTTTACAGATTTTTAGAAGCTGGCAAGAGAATAGTTTCATTTTTTAAGGGAATAAAACGGTTGAAAAACTGAAAAACGATTATTCCTGAATCAGGTATAAATCGTTTAATTTTCCACAGAAAAGGAAAAAAAAAGGAGGAAAGAAGAATGGGGTCTGGAATTGGGTTGTCGGATATGGACAGTGAGAAAAAATGTTTAACGACAAACCCAGGTGCTGTTTTGTTTAACATGTTAACTGCTGAGGAGGATGACCTTAGATCGCATCAAAATGGGAAATATTTTCTAGGGCGAAATTTCTGAATTCGTTGGGTGTGTTCAAATATAATGACGATAAAAGAGATAAACGGTTTCGCCTTTTCTTGTCACGTGCTAACTGTATCTAGTTCGTAGGAAATTCTGCGGAGGAAATGGAAGGTGAAAACCATCCCGTTTTGGATCATGTGATTAGGTGAGCCAATTGGATTGAATTACACGAGGGAGGAGTTAGCTCTGGATATCACCATATATTCAAATGTGCAGTGACGGTAATGTTAGTTGCGGGCAGTCGTGTGGCTGAAGTCAGATATTATGAAGAAGCATCCAGAAATCCTCTAAGCCAGTTAGATACTGACAGCAAATTTTAAACTCAGATCATGAATAGCAACTGTTACTTCGTTTAATCCAAAGGAAGACTCGCGCGTAAAATTCCTCAACCCCTCCTACTCTGAAGTGGAACGTTTGATAATACAAAACCAGCTGGGTTTCATTTGTTGGTGGAGCAAAACCTGGGTGAGACCAACCTAGGCTTTCATCCTGTGGTTATGCGAGCTGGAACTTGCTGTGGGGAGGTCATTTCAACTGAGATGACGAGACATCTTTTCTTACGTAATCACAATGTGCGGGCGGAATGGGCTTCGTTGCACGACACTGTTGTAGCATACCTACGGTCGATGACGGGTATGTCCCCATTCACATAAATACAGTAGTAAATACTGTATGTTGGTCTGCAGTTGGAGATTCGTCTCCAGCTGTGCTGGTCAAACTCTCTGCACCCGGGCAGAGTGGATCCCCAGTCGAGGCTATGACGAAGAGCAGAGTCTCGTCTCGGGAAACAGCAACGCGACCCCGTTTTATACAGGACCTACGAGGAATGTTTGTCCGAGCCTACGGGCTTGGGTACCCCACATTAAATTTAGCCTTGCACCACATCTGATCTCGTGGGGCAGTTGGTAGATATCCTGCAGTTAGTGATTCATTGTGGAATTCACTTGACTCACTTCTAGCAGTTGACTACTTCTTCTACGCGCTGCTGGTGAATCTTATATGTGTTGTTCTTGTCCTAAGTATTATCGTTCATTACTAAGCTTCGTGCGATTATTCTGTTCAGTAACCTTCCCTACATTACAAAAGAAACCATTAGTAGACGATGGTCAGCGTGTAATTCCAAAAGCAGACAAACCCAATTAGTTGTATATCATTGGGTTTTGGCAACGTGTGTATTTTCATTGAGATGTACAACCTCAGCATGTTCTATTCTCGAACATTCTGATACAACTTCAGGTTATATATAATGCCGTACATGCACTTTAGTTAATAACGAAAAAGTAGTACCTTTATATTTTGGTAAAGATACAACTGAAGATCGTCCAAAGACAATAGTACATTTTATTTATAATTCCTAGCATTTTGTTCGATCGGTACCAAATAAGAATTTTTACTCTTTGTGGGTTATTTAAAACCGAAAAATATTTTGGATTGTAAGAATATATATATATATATATATATATATATATATATATATATATATATATATATACACTGCACGACTCTTCGACAGAATTGAGTCACTCTCAGTCACTGTGTGTTTATCTGAATCTAAAAATAAACACGCTAAAATTCACCCTCATCCCGTACCGTACGCTGACGGCTTAGTGGGAGAAGTTCGGACTGACGCAAATTCAGTCGGGTTTCGATCCTAGCTAGAGGCAACCGGACGTCTATCCACACTGATGAGCTGTGAAACAGCGAAACAGTATGTCTGTGGATGACAAATATATATATATATATATATACATACAATATTAGTGGTCACTATATATATATACGATATTAGTGGTCAATATATATATATATATATACGAGGGTCATTCAATAAATAAGGTGAATTTTTCGGTATAAAGACTTCTAATACAGATAGAAGCTACTCTTTTATATTTTGTTTTACTTCTTTTTCACATGGATTTAATTTCTTTTGCAGATTAAAAAACAAACTTTGATAGTTTTGGCGATTAACAAAGATGGCCGACCAAGAAGCATGCGCCAGGATTGAACAGCGATCAGTTATCAAGTTTTTGGTTGCTGAAGGGTGCAAACCAGTTGAAATTCATGGGAGAATGTCAACCGTGTATGGTGCCACATGTTTCAGCAAAAAAAATGTCTACAAGTGGGCTAAATTGTTTAAAGAAGGACGGAGCAGTGTTGAGGATGAAGACAGGCCTGGGAGGCCTACAGAAGTGAGGTCTCCTGAGGTGATCGAATCAGTCAATGACAGTGGATGATTGCAAGGACTTTGTGCTAATCTGTTGGGACAAACGCAGGGGTCATTAGTCAGAAGGAGTCATCTTGCATCATGACAACGCAAGGCCTCACACAGCAACCCAAACGGTGCAGACCATCAACGAGCTGGGCTGGGAACTGCTCCCTCATCCCCATTACAGCCCAGACCTTGCCCCTTCAGACTTTCACCTGTTTGGTCCCTTGAAAGCGTTCACGAGAGGCACGAAGTTTAAAAGTGACGATGAAGTCAAAAGTGTTGTGAGCGACTGGCTGAGACATCAGTCCAAAGATTTTTACGCTGAGGGAATACGGAAGCTTGGGCACAGATAGGAAAAGTATGTGACAGTGCTGAGAGACTACGTTGAAAAAAGAAAAAAGAAAAAGTAAGCTTCTATCTGTATTAGAAGTCCTTATATCGAAAAATCCACCTTATCTATTGACTGACCCTAGTAAATATATATATATATGTATATATATATATATATATATATATATATATATATATATATATATATATAATTATTTATTTGAATATTACAACATAAATATGTTATAAAATGACGACAAAAATAGCCATTTTGTTTCAACACTTCTGGTGTCTTATCAAGTGATGATGTAGAATATAGAATAAATGGTTTTAAAAGTTTCAAATTAATTAACGATCCTTAGCTAGGAGTAAACGCTGTTACATAAGCTAGAATGACCAATCAAAATACAAGTATAGGGTATATCGAAAAATTTGACAACTAAGCAAGGTTATCATAGATATTAAAAAATTTATAAAATTTGAAATTAAAATTAAAAGTAAAAAATTAAAAATTACCTATTTAGAAATCTAAATCAAATCTCTCTCTATATATATAAATTTTTGAGAGATAACATTGCATCAACAATATCTTAATAATAACAATATTTCAAGAAAAAAAGAACTGCTAGTTAACCCATAACTGGAGAAGGCCATTCATTAATACCTCTCCAATGGTATTTGAACGTAAGTGAATGTGACGAACGTATCTGGGATTCGAGCTCGGTATTACATTTTCTCATTCTGAACTGATATCCGTTACATCACCGGCATAGGAAGAGAATGCTTAGAAGATAAGGAAAATATCAAAAAGAAGGAAACTAAAGAAGGCAACGAGAAAGAAAAAAAATAAATATACGGATGCCGCTGCATTTTTTTTATCCAGTTATCAGTTTTTAGGGGTTTTATTTAGATTTCTTTCTGGCTTTTTCGGTGCGATTTGCAGGCAGCATGCTTGAAAGATAAATATTTGCGGCGCACAGGTTGCTAGCAGATGTTTCGCATCCTGGCAAAACCGAGATTCGTAACTTGAGCCCAAATCCCGATAGTGATCAAACGCGTGATGGAGATGCTTGGCGTCAAGCGAAACAGTGTGATCTATTGGAGAAACAAAAAATGGCAGATGGTTTCAATGACAGACAAAAATATGAAGCTGTTCTGGCGCAAAAAAGGATTATCTGTCCGACCTTCAAGGAATTTCCAATGCGAAAAGCTAATGTTCAGAAATCTCTTTGATCGTTTAAAATTTGGATTTCATGAAAACGTTGGGAAATCGGTTGAAAATGATTTGATGCTGGTTGCAAAACCAGTTGTTTTTATCTTGAGACGCCCTTCGATTAACTTCTGTTATGTAATTCAAAAAAACAAAAAAAAACATTTATAGTGAATTGGTTATATGCGATTTCAAAAATTGTTTTTATTGTCAGACGCTGCAGGCTGAAGTCCGTGGAATCTTCTGTTAGAAAAATCAGTTCAAAATATAGATTTGGTATGGCTTGTAAAAAAAAAAAAAAAAAAAAAAATGGCCGTCATTTTTATGCGTCCTTATATCCGTTTCGCTGGTGTGGCTTTTAAAAGATCGATTATAATACCGCTTGTTGAAACAAAGCAGTGGCATCTCAGATGGGGAGAACTCGAGGAGTGTGAGGACCTTGACGAAGAGCATGGGGACCTTGATGAGGAGGATGAGGACCTTGACGAGGAGTGTGAGGACCTTGACGAGGAGCATGGGAACCTTGACGAGGAGCGTGAGGACCTTGACGAAGAGCATGGAGACCTTGATGGGGAGGATGAGGACCTTGACGAGGAGCATGGGGACCTTGACGAGGAGCGTGAGGACCTTGACGAGGAGCATGGGGACCTTGATGAGGAGGATGAGGACCTTGACGAGGAGCATGGGGACCTTGACGAGGAGCGTGAGGACCTTGATGAGGAGCATGGGGACCTTGACGAGGAGCGTGAGGACCTTGACGAGGAGCATGGGGACCTTGACGAGGAGCGTGAGGACCTTGACGAAGAGCATGGAGACCTTGATGGGGAGGATGAGGACCATGACGAGGAGCATGGGGACCTTGATGAGGAGGATGAGGACCTTGACGAGGACCATGGGGGCCTTGATGAGGAGGATGAGGACCTTGACGAGGAGCATGGGGGCCTTGATGAGGAGGATGAGGACCTTGACGAGGAGCATGGGGACCTTGACGAGGAGCGTGAGGACCTTGATGAGGAGGAACAGGGGTTCCAGCAGGGATGGTGCTCCTCCTCACACTGTTAATGTTACCATGGCATGGCTCCATGAAAAGTATGGAAGAGCGTCTCATCATGGTGTCTTAGTGGCTCTAGTGACATGCCCGGCATGATTCCGATTAACAAAGAAAGAATTGGCTCATTGCTCGTTTCCTATGTTGGCTAGTCAGTCCCTGTTGCAGTAAACTGCTCATGAACATTTTGTGTTTCTTCAACATCCACAAAGCCAACCTGTAGTTTATACGACGACTATGTTGGGGAAAGGGACGTTCCGGCGTACACCATTTGGCGTCGCTGATTTGTCGTCGCAGATTCGGCGTAGAAATTTTTCGGACGATTAAGTGTCAAATTACTATTTTGTCGTTATACTGAAATTTGCTCTATCTCTCTTTTTTCTCTCTCTCTCTCTCTTTCTCTCTCTCTCTTTTTCTCTCTCTCTTTTTTCTCTCTCTCTGTTTCTCTCTCTCTCTCTCTCCCGTTTAGTAGTCAAATTAGTTTCTTAGGTTTTATAATCCTAATAATCCCTTTTAAAAACAATAAACATTACTGAGGAGTGAAGGTAGTTAAAATAATAGCAGTGTCAAAAGAAAAAGCGTCATTTTGACACTGTTTTTACGTTTTAAGATTTCTCCTTAAAACTATAATTTTATCATATATATTTTATAGTTAGATAGGATCAGTAAAATAGATGTGATATATACGCAAACGGATTGATATGAACAGAATGCGACAGATAGATAGATAGATAGATAGATAGATAGATAGAAGTAGCAAAATTTATGTGCATATATTCGTAAACGGATTGATATGAAAAGAATGAGACAGTCAGACATACAGACAGACAGATAGATAGATAGATAGAAGCAGTAAAATATATATGTGTATATACGCAAACGGATTGATACGAACAGAATGAGACAGACAGACAGACAGATAGATGAATAGATGTATCATAGGATCATTACAATGGTGGAAGGAATTTCGGTAAAAGAAAAAGAAGTCGAAACTATAAAATTTACAAAAGAAATGAATAATGGCGAAAAAGAAAAGAATATCGATAAAAAAAAAAATATACGAAAGAGTGGGAATAAAAAAAAGTAAGAAAAACAAAATTTCGAAACAGCAAATATTGGCTCGGAGTTCAGACGAAATACTTGGATGGTAACAAGTCATGACGCGTAACATGAAAACAAAGGTATTTATCAAAACATACAAATACATTCTAGTAAAATAAATATACGTACGACGGGAACTTGTAAATAAGAATGAAAAAAACAAAACAAAAAACAACAGACAACAATAAAAATAACTGGAAATATAAACAATCAACAAAAATAATTGATTAGGGACACTTTTTCACAAAACGCAATCATACCGGGTCCGATGGTTTATACGTTTTTCAGAACGTATACAGAATCTATACGCACACATAAATAAGACTACACACATATCATAAATATGACCGCATATGCGCGCACACACACACACACACACACACACACACACACACACACACACACACACACATATATATATATATATATATGTAAATCGCTGAATTAAGATTATGTTGGAAAATAATATTGTTTCTATAAAGTAAATGCTCCGGAATTATTGTTATACCAACGCAATATTCCTTGCAATATATATATATATATATATATATATAGATATAGATATAGATATAGATACATATATACATACATACATACATATGGTGTGTATGTGTGTGTGTGTGTCTGAAGTGTCTGTTTTTATCTGTACATATATATATATATATATATATATATATATATATATGTCTATATATTTATATAATTGTGTATGCATATATGTGTATATACGCATGTATACATAAATTCGGATGTATGTCTCTAAGTATCAAAAAATGTTAAAATGCAATGATTTACTCGACCTGGATTCAAACAAAAAACACGCACACAAGGGCATTATACATATAATTTACTTATGTAAGTACAAACACACACACACATATGCCCCCCACACACATATATATACATACATATATATATATATATATATATATATATATATATATATATATATATGGGTATATATCTTCATAAATGTGTATATACCTGTATGTATATGCGCCTGTACATAATATACGTTCATATATATATATATTGTGTATATATATATATATATATATATATATATATATGTGTGTGTGTGTGTGTGTGTGTTTGTGTTTGTGTGTGTATTTTTACATATATATATATATATATATATATATATATATATATATATATATGGATGGCTGTTCATCTGGGAGTAGATATATAAGAAAAAAGTAATACAAACATACATTAAAACATGAAAACTGAAAAAAAAAACAAATAAAAGAAAAATAATTAACAATAATTAGATTCATTTGCCTGCATTGTTTTTTTTTTTTTTTAGTAATTATTTTTTTAGTAGTAGTCATTGATTCTTTTGAACCAATTTCCTCGCTTTGACTATTATCATCAAATCACTTTGACCACTTTTCCTTGCAGCCTTCCTCATGTCTTAACCTCCAAGACTGGGGTTATCATTACCATTATGCTGCCTCGATCTTTTCCGAAACCTGTTTTTACAATATTTTTTAAAATTGCTATCTCGACATCTGTAGCCTCAAAAAAAAAAAAGAAAGACCGTAGCGGTCAAAATGTGATGATTAAAATACCGGACGAGGAATCGGGTCCGAACGAACCATTTTTATTAAGGAAACCAAATCTGGTATTTCAGACAGACGTATTCAATGACATTTGGGCCATAGCCTCTATAAATCGTATTCTTTTTTTCTTTTTTTTTTAAAACAAGGATGGGCTAAGATGCCCACAAGTGTCGACCAACGTACTTCTGTCGTATAAATATCGAAACACTAATATACACGACATTCCTTTAGACAAAAAAAATGTGCTTGCGTTCTGATAAGTGCCCAGTGCTAGACATAACAAGTAGTGCGCTTTTTTATTATTTGCACCTGTTTGTGGGGTTTGGAACGTCAATGCAGAGTGTGTTATAATCTAAAACCTATTAAGCTTATTTTTGTTATAACCTTTCAGTATACAAGTACATGCATATACATGCAGGAACTCGCAATCCTAGGCTACTAGCCGCTAAAAGCACGAACAGCTGTTTTGTGGAACAGATTCCTAAGAGAGTATCCCTAATCATTACAATTTTAACCTGTTTAAGACTGTGATCAACCGTTATCTTCACCACATATCACTGTAAACTGTGCATCTTACTCTGTAAGCCTCTACCTCGAGTGCCTTTTGGTCCTTGTACAGGGTAAACATCATTATATATATATATATATTGAGTCGAGCGTGTGCCGCTTGCAACACCGGTTTACCTACTTCACGTCGCTGGCGAGTATTGTATTTTGTTGATGTTATAAAGATTACCATTTCATTTACAACCTCCGTTTTGGTTATTTCTCATTCAGTAACCCTTTCTAGGTTATAACACGCTTGTGAGTCAACTATCGGGCAACATTTGATAGATAACCTAGGATGTGCTGTCAAGTACACGGATACAGCATTTAACATTTTATGTAGAGCACAGTCAAACACTTGAAGGCAGTGTATATAAAGTTACACCGACCGTCTCTGTGTAGACAGAAAAAAAGAATTTTTTTCTTTCTGTTTCTCTTAGAAGGGCTGTGTTTAAATTTCTTTTCTATTTTATACTCACTAGGAATCGATATAATTTGGTTTATTGCAATATTCCTTTTTCTTTCTCTCGTTTTATTAATAAAATACTGGAGGGGAAGGGGAAAATAATGTATTTCTGATATGTTTGCTTGCATATATATGCGGTGACACACGCGCACGCACATATTAAGACACAAGACTATTGGGTGAAATCGGATAGACGGAAACCTACGCATATTGTCAATGGTTGTGCTAGCACGAAGTCACTAGTCATCGTGACCGAGCCATTAGCAGTTATATATATATATATATATATATATATATATATATATATATATATATGTTGAACAATAAAAAAAATATTAAAAATTAAAATCTTCAGATACACTGGGCTGTATATTAATATGCTTTCGTTTTTATTATTATTATTTCATTTCGATTCATCGACTAGTTTCGACCAACATGGCCATCATCATCAGAAAAAAAGAATTCTGCTTGCTGGTAGCAGTCAACTACAGAAATGAATGTCTTGGTGGAGAAAATGAACATTTGTCTGAAGTTTTCATTTGTTTTTTTTATTTCTTTAATTTTTTAACATGAAATTTAGTCAGACCTAGTGTTGGTCAAACAGTCTCTTTTGAGTTGTTGTTTAAAATAAGAGCAGGGTGGATTCATGCTGCTCTGAATCCCCTTGGTCATTTTGACAGGTTTATTGGTTCCTGGAAAGGGAATGTGTCTCTGTTAAGTGTGTGTGTTATTTGGTTCTTAGGGAGTGAGTGAGTATGATGTGTGTAAATGTGTATATTTCTATGGGTGTGTGTCATCATTTGGCTAATTAGGGAGTGAGTGAGTATGATGTTTGTAAGTGTATATATATATATATATATATATATATATATATATATATATATATATATATATATATGGGGAGGGGAGGTAAAACTTACATAATTTTGGTATTGAAATAAAAAGCCTTATAGTTGATTAATTAATAATTATGCATTTTTTTATGTCAAAATTGTGGCCAGTATCGTTAAGGTGGGCAACCAACGCATTTGATGTGTTTTTGTAAAATATCCGTTTTGTGTTTATATAATCTTTTGTTTATATTCCTTGAGGTTTTCCTATGTATTTTTGTGACAGTTATTACAGGCGATGGAGTAAACATCTTCCGGTTTTACCCTATGTTTTGCTTAATATTGACTAAGTATTTTATTGTTTAAGATGTACTCGTAACAAATTCTATGTTGAGATTAGATTGATTCTTTTCGATTGTAGAAATCTTGATATATAAAAATACATATAGTTATCTCATATATATATATATATATATATATATATATATATATATATATATATATATGCACATTTCATTAAAAACGACAGACAAGGTGCTTTTATAAAATGCCCATTAAGGAATTGTATTTCTCAACAATCAACATTCGTAAATAATTATATAGGCCACACTACAATATGTTTAACACGCAGACTAACTCTACACTTTTCTGACAATAGCTCAATTAGATCTCATTTAGATATTCATAGAGACCTACCGGACAATATTCGGAACATACTTGTCGATAACACTAATATAATAGCATCATCCACATGCTTAAGTATGTCACGCGCTGCTTTCCCTTGTCTCTCTTTTCCTCTATTCGACCTGTGAGTATCACATTCTCCAGGCCCCCTTCTTCATTATGTGTCTCAGAAACTTCAGCTACCTCTTCCTGATGTTAAGTATAATCCTGCTTGTCTACAACCTCTCTAAGACCTCATCGTTGCTCATAAGCTCGGTCCATGATATCCTTAGCATCCTTCTGTAGAACCACATCTCTGTCGCCTCGAGTCTCTTCTTCATTTTTGAGGAAATCTTACAAAATTTGCTACCGTAAAGGACAGATGTCACGTAACAGCTCAGTATTATTTTCTTTGTTACCAAAGAAATCCTCCTGTCTCGCAATAGTCTGCCCAGCTTTTGGAATACGTCCTTAGCCACCCCAATACGCCTACGGACCTCAGTGTCGCACTTACCGTCCTCTAACAAAAACGCTTCCCAGATATTTAAACTTCCGCGTCTGCTTGATTCTAGTTAGTCCGTTCTTCTCACTCTCTGTCACTAACTTCTGTAGTGCATTTTGTAATTTCTTTTCCGTATCTGCTATCAATACTGTGTCATCTGCGTAGAATAGCCTTGAATATCAATAAATGGCGCTGTACTAGTGAATGTATTAAATGGTTCAATAATTACAATAGAATAACAAATGCCCACTTATAAAATACGATATAAAAGAGTTCTACCCTCAAACAATTAAAGAAACATTGAATTGAGCTAAAGAATATATATCTATACCTAAAGATAAAACTGAAGTCATTATGCATTGTCGCAAGTCATTACTATACCATAACGAGATATGATGGATCAAGAAGTTTACTAGCGGCAATTTTGACAATACTTTGGGAGCCTATGATGGGGCCAAATTGTGTGAATTAGTAGGATGTCTAGCATTAAATAGCCTAAATGAGAATATTGACCCCTATAACCATGGCCTATACAGGGATGATGGTTTAATATCTGTACCCCCAGAAAAGGAGATATCATCCATAAGAAGTTAGACTGGATGTTTAATAAATTCTGATTCAAGTTAGACGTACAAACCAACTTAAAAAATAACAGATTATCTAGATGTTACACTTGTGTAATGGCACGGTTTCTACGTTTAGGAAAAGTAACCAACTACCCTTCTCTATTGATGCAGTTTTCAACTACCCAAAACACATCTTAAAAGAAATCCCCAACGGAATTAGTTTTAGATTATCCGCTAATTCCTCGACGTTGGTATTTTCAACCAAAATAAACAAGATTACGAGATGGGATTGAAAAAAGTGGACACAAAACCAAATTAATATATATGGATACTGATAACTCTCCCAATGTGTGTGGTAGGATCAAAAACAGAACTAGGAAAATACTTTGGTTTAACCTACCATACAAAATAGACGTAACCACCAAAATAGGAAAGGTGTTTTTTAAACTATTAAAAAAGAATTTCCCCATCTAACGTTTATACAAAATCTTCAATAGGAATTCAATCAAATTAAGCTACAGTTGTATGTACAATAAGGCTAATTTGATTAATAAACCTAACATTTAAAATAAACTAAAAATAAGCAAAATTCCAACACCTCTACATGTAATTGCAGAAATAAGGAGTCCTGCCCACTTAAGGGCAATTGTCAGCTAGAATGTTTAGTTTATAATGTGGAAGTAGATAAAAATAGATCTCGCATTGACAACGAGAGCAAAAAAGTATATACAGTGTCCACCCAAGGTATTTTAAAAAAACGATACTATAAACATATGATCAGCTTTAAACACGGAAGTTATCAACATAGCACTAGCCTATCTAACCATATATGGAATATAAAACAAGAAGGAATCGGCCAGATTTTAAAATGGGAAATAATAATTAAAAAAATATTATAAATATAAAGCCGCTAATAAATTTTGCCTGTTAGGCATGGAGGAGAAACTAGCCATAGTTACTTTTAGCAAAACCAGATATTTTACTTAACCAAACATCTGAAATCCTTAATGTGTGTAAACATAAGAAAGCTTGGTTATTGGAATAAAAGTATTTTGTTATTTTTATTTTGTCATATCGTTTTATGCGCATTTCAGGTTTTATTCTAATTTTAGTTTCTAGTGGATGTTTTTAACAAATATGTTCTTGTGTCAGTCCTGTTCAGCCAGCTTACTCTGAAGATCCATTTAGGTGAAACCTAGGTAGGAGTAGTTCTTATCTCACTAAGATTACACACACACACACACACACACACACACACACACACACACACACACACACACATATATATATATATATATATATATATATATATATATATATATAATATAGGAAAAACAACTGAAACGTTGCAATTTTAAAAAATTGAATGTTTTTTTTGTGAAAGTATTTATTGATATTTATATATATATATATATTTGATATTTCAGATCGGCCCCGATCTTTCATCAAAAATGACTGTTTTCAGAAGTTTGTTAATATTGAGTAGCGTCCGTCGCGAGACGCGGACGTCACGTCATATGGAATGCAACTGTGTTTGAATATTTTTAACGTAAATCTAACTGTCGTAATATTTTAGATGTTGTTTAAAAAAATTTTAACAATATCTAAAAAATATAATGTAAACAAACTTATGAAAACAGGGGTCTCGGCACTCGCTTTTGAAACATGAGAACTCTTATGTAGCGAAGGAATCATATTTTTAAAAACTAAAAACATTATTATAATATAAGCTCTACTTCTGTATGGAGCACTGTCTTTTTTGAAAATAAAGCTAAATACTAAGGAAGACCGGATTATCTACCTAACGTGTTCTTTCCTATTTTACTGCACACCTGCATATATATATATATATATATATATATATATATATATATATATATATATATATATATATATATATATATATATATATCTTAGAAAAGGCTTAAACACAAATATACCATGGTTATAATCGTAATCACAACCCGATTCATCAGACCTGCAAATTCAAAAAGAATTACGGATCGTCATAGTTAGGGTTACTGAGAAGTAGTGGGTGTAGCTATGGCAAGATAGACTGATATGATTGTTATTACAATATTTTAAGTTGTTAAGTTCAAGTATTTAACGATGCGATAATGGCATTTTACTGTCTTTACTCGCTGTGAGCTTATAGAATCATTAACAGAAAGATTCTGTAAGATTCATCAGAAAATTTAAATCGGAAAAATGTGACATTTTGGTCGGTCTTTCTAGTAAATATTAATTCTGTATCATCTAAGAAATTCGGAATGCTTGAGACTGTTATATACATTATTACCTGCGTACAGTCACATTCGTACGATCACCGACGTTAAGCAACGTCGGGCCTGGTCAGTACCTAGATGGGTGACCGCATGGGAATACCAGGTGCAGTAAGATTAGATGTGCGGGTGGTGTAATATCTACGGTTCGGAGTTGTTAATCAGAGAACCGAGTTCCAATTCCAGTTGGGCTAGTTATATTGACTTACGCGCAAACAGGAAAAGATATCGATCCACCCATTCTCTCTCCATCTCTGGGTTAATTAGTAAGACTTTCGTCACGAAATCTTTATTATTTCCAAAAATAAAACAAAATTCTGTACAAAATATTTAGATTTTAACATTAAATAATTTTCAAGTGGTTGATAAATAAAAAACAACCCCCCCCAAAAAAATACAACAACTATACCACTACTAGGTAGGAAGCACAAGAAAATATTCAGATATTAATGTTATGAACACATGGCCCAGTGGATAAACGTGTTGTCCGAATCTAGGGACTTGAACAAAGAGTTGTGAGTTCAATACATGGCTACAGTAGAGGCGAACAAAAATCTTGGAGAATTGAGTTACTAAAGGGAGTTAGCTGATACCTAGGCATCCGGAAGAGGCATGGCAAGTGGAACTAGATCATTCTACCCCGGTGGATGAAGTAAATGGCCCAACTCGTAATTCCAATCACTTGAAGAAGACTGGAGCGTAAAACGGTCGAAACGCCGTGATTATGGCAACAACGGTCCGAACACTGTAAATAGTGTAAATAATTACAGTACCTCATCTGAAATATATAGACAGATATAGAAGAAGGCCGGAGCGTACTACTGTCTAAACGTCGTAAATATGGCAACAATGTTGAGGACAACGGTCCGAACACTGTAAATTGTGTAAATAATTACAGTACCTCATCTGAAATATATAGACAGATATAGAAGAAGGCCGGAGCGTACTACTGTCTAAACGCCGTAAACATGACAACAAAGTTGAGGACAACGGTCCGAACAATGTAAATAGTGTAAATAATTAATATTAAGTATGAATCGTCGCAGAAATATTTATTTAATTGTTTTTTTTTCTTCTTCTTCTTGTAATAAACATATTTTTATTTAATTTTGAATGCATATCCGCATTGTAATGAATCGACAAATGAATTTTGAACAGACTTTTATCTTTATTTTATTTTTGCTGAAGTTATTTTATTATTTTTTTTTTTTTGTCGACAATGCAATCTTGGCTGTCGAAACACAAATATCCACATTCCCGCCACCAATTGATTGGCACACATACATATAAGAGTGCATAAATTTGATGTTATCTGGACGCAGGAAGTGTCGGTGTAATTCTCAACTAAAGTCAATTATTTGTTGTTGTTTTTTTTTAATCATTACGTTATAAGATTATTTTTTTTTTATCTAATAATAACAAATATACACATATGCCCGCTTATTAATTTCTTGAAGAGATTGCAATATTTTTGTTTTGTTGATTTTCTCGCCATCAGAACGAAGTGACGACAGAAAATATTATTAGTCCTATAAATTGACAGTTTGAATAACAAGTGAGAAGCATTATTGACAACAGATTATCGCAGGTTTGAGTTTATTAATACCATTCGATTGGATAGTTACCTAGTGGGTAAAAGCGTTTGTTTTGGGAGTTTATTGATATAGTGGTTGTGAGTACAAGCCCTGGGTCGGGCAGTATGTTCTTACACTCAGTGGAAAGAGGCGAGCTATAACGAAACAGTACTAAGTAAAACAAGAACTAGACGACGTATCCATAGAAAGTGTTTTTTTTTAAGCTAAAGCCGAAAGTATGAGACACCTGGTGAGGATCGAACTCACTACTCAGTCGTAATTGTTCTAGCGAAACAAGCTTGCTAACCATTACACCGCCTCGAGGTGCCTGATAGCGATTTTCCAAACGTAGCTTAGATGTGGCACAAGGCCAAATGTTTGGGCCACCCAGTGAGGATCGAACTCAGTCGTAACTGTTCTAGCGGGAAAATCTTGCTAACCATTACACCACGTCAAGATGGCCAGTCAGGATTTTCTAAGCAAAGCTTAAATAGGGCACAAAATGTATGAGGTACTCGAGTATTATACAATTAACCATGTCGAGGTACCCTATAGGGATTCTCTAAGCATAGCTTAGATGTGATACAAGACCGAAAGGACGGGGCACCCAGTGAGGGTCAAACTCATTACTCAGTTATAATTGTTCTAGCGAGACAAGCTTGCTAAGCATTACAGCACGCCGAGGTGCCCAGATATGAACATGGAATAAAATCAGTCTATATCCTTAGATTAAATAAAAGGTTTTGCAAGCCTTTAGCTCTATAAGCGCAAGGGTGGCTTTGAAAATATATTCACGCCATGGAGGATACATAGGTTTAACTTTTTTAAGGAATGGGCTAAAGTTTAAGAGGAAATGGAAACAAAAAGGACACTTATACTTCGCGTCAGAAGAGTTATTTGAAATATCTAGGAGACATAATGAGGAAAGAGAACTTATCAAATTTGACACTCACAGGTCATATTAAAGCTAGTGTAAATGTTTTTTTTTTTCAGATTTAGGGATTCCGTAAACTAGTAGTCACGCCTAGGTAAGTTTGTTTGGAGTACCAGTTGTACCCAGTCTTTTTTAATGACAGTCGGTAAGACTACCGCGAAAAGTCACACACAAAGGATGACTATCGACAGGTCGGTGTCTGCGGACCAGCTAATGTTGTCTCGCTCATGCTCATATTATCGAGCGGAAGAGGTTCCTAAACGAGCATAAGCCACAACTTTGTCTCGCAAAATCTCGGAGATCCGAGATCAAGTTGTTTTTACATGGCAGCTTTTGAATCGGCCATATTGTCTTTCTCGTATTTTGCACACGAGACGCGTACGAGCGAGTTTTGTTCCAGGAGGTAAGCCGTTTTCCCTTCCACAAATCAAAAGATAAACTTTACTAAGAAGTAGAAATAACGTGAAACTGTAGAGAACCATGATACCCCACACACTGAAAGGATACGGCACAAAACTCAAATTTATAATATTTAAATGTTCATCGGTTCACCTATACAAGTAATATATATATATATATATATATATATATATATATATATATATATATATATATATATATATATGAAGAAATATAGTCTTCAGGTGTGCTATATTTATGGGATAAAGTGCTCAATATCAGAAATAGAGCGTGTGTAAATATGTTTCCTGCTAGATGCAATCGTCAGGCCTGACGATTACATCTAGCATGAAACAGACTGTCGCCTCTAAATGTTGACTTCAATGTTCACTTATATATATATATATATATATATATATATATATATATATATATATATATATATATATATATATATATATATATATATATGTCTGATTGAATAAATTACAAACATGTCTGTTATATCTGCTTATTTTCACCATAATCTTTTCATATTTACGAATATTTTTCCGTATATTTAATTGTAATATATGGAAAAATATTCGTGAGTATGAATTGATTATGATAAAAATAAGCAAACAAAATCTTTGAAATTTATTCAATCAGACATGCCTAAAAGAGAATATATATATATATATATATATATATATATATATATATATATATATATATATATATATTAAGTTGGTCCTCGATCTAAGCTTAGATCAAGGACCAACTTAATAAAAAAATATCCAAATGTTGGACAATTTTTGTCTTTATTTTCACCAGAAATTAAAGCAAACATTCGAACATTAGAGCGGCCCCTAATCAGAAAAAAATAGACATTTATCGTCTGTTATATATATATATATATATATATATATATATATATATATATATATATATATATATATATATATATTATTTACAGTACTTATATTCGGACTATAGTCCTCGTCTTTGTTGCTGTTATCACATATTTTCAGCCGACAGGTGTATATTGATCTGGGTAACTTACAATTGATTTCCGAACTTAACACTTTATTTAATCTACTGGGTAGACTGTTCTCGTTCGACTATCCATGTCTAGGGATATTGTCTAGTTCTTATTTTATTTACTACTGTTCATTTATTGATTGTCAGTTTCCACTGCCCGAGCCACAACCACTACGTAACCAAATTCACAGATCAATGCCATTGACCACTGGACACTTTGCTGGAATAAATTTAGAGCCTTAAAGGTAAGCTTGGCTGCTTATTAGGCTGCTGGCTGTCATGTCTTGATTGCTGCTGCGGTTGAAGTCTTTCTGTTATATCTCTTTCTTTCTTTAGTAACTCTTCCCATATTTATTTCTATGCTAGACCTCTGGCCTGGGTATGGTGATAGACTACATCCGCGTCCTGGGTAAGACGATAAACTACGTTCAGCAGTAAGTCCTCTGATCAGGAGGTTTTGAGGAGCGTGAAACCACCTCTTAATTGCCGGTGTTCCTAGATTCACCTTGACCCGGGGTGGTAGCACATGTTAGTAGCCAGCTATAGGCAAATAGTTAACCCCGAAACTGGTCTATGAATGTGTAAAAATAGGTTTTAATACCAGAAATACTTTCTAAAAAATTATTACCAGCAATATATTTTTGAAGAAAAAACTATCACCAGCAATAAAGTTTTGTAGAAAAAAATTATTACCAGAGATACATTAAAAAAAAAAACAAATATTACCAACAATATGTTTTTGAAAAAATATGTTTTGAAAAAAAAAAATCACTAGCAATATATTTTTGAAAAAACAAATTACCAGCTATACATTTTTGAGGAAAAAATATTACCAAAAATAGATTATTGACAAACCAAAATATTAGCAGCATGAAAAATTTTGTCAGCATTAAATAACCCAAATGATTTATAATATATATATAAAGGTGTTGATATGCCGTAAAACAAAATGTTATATATATATATATATATATCAATTATGTAGTGCGTATTCAATTTATGTATAATATATAATACCTGGAATTTAACAAAAACACACTGAAATGTCTACCTGATGATGGTCGTTCGAAACGACTGAAATCCCGGCTAGTAGAAAAAATAAGACCTGATAAAACCGGAATTTATAAACAAGGATCATACCATTCATTAACGGATTCGAAGTTGATTGTATTTTAGTATTAAATATTGTTTGCGAGAGTGATTCTTGCCGTATAATTAGCTTCAGTATTTGTTTTTCGTTTGAATGATTTACGTTACATATATATATATATATATATATATATATATATATATATATATATATATATATATATATATATATTCGAACTCGGCTCTCCGATCCCTAAATCCTAACCGCTATCTATTACTCCACGGTGCCTCCTTGAAGTATCATTACTCCGTAATCAACACCAGTGCTCTTAATTCAAAATGTTCCCTCTCTTGGACTAGCTACCAACGTTTGACACTGCCAGGTTATTTAATCCTTAGCGAGATTGAGTAATGAAATGTATTCATACCTTTCCCAAGTGCATTATTGCGAAATATGAATTCAGCTACATGATTACACTCTGTGCCTATAACTGTTAAGCTATCTGTCAATAATAACACGCACCTATAATGTGATAAAGGAGTTTTATGGTAACTCTAATTACAGCGTCTACGTGTATGTCTTGTTTTTCGTAATTTAAGATTACATTGGTTTGTAATCATAATTTAACAATTTATACTCATCTATATATACAAAAAATCTGTAACTTTAGTTAGTCCTTCTGTCACCCCTTCTAAAATAGCCATACATTGACCGATCGAAACCAAATTTGGTAGAGAACTAGTAAACAGATAAGTGGGTATAAAATATGGTTCATTTTAGTAGCGTGTTTAACTAGTACAATAAATCATCATTCATATTTTTGTAAATTAAAAGTTTTATTATTTAACATACTCTCACTATTTAAAAAAATAATTTAATGATTAAAATATAAAGTTTTTACATATATATATAAGAATCCAGCTTCCAGTTTGCCTTGCGTTTGCGAGAACTATAAACAAGTCACAAGGCCAAACACTTCAAAAAGCTGGCTCCAGAAACGGATATTTATGCATGGCCAGTTGTGTTGCATGCTCAAGAGTAAGAAACCCTAAGAATGTATTATTCGCTGTTAAAAAGAGAAAAAAGAAATTATCTTAAAATATTTTTTGAAGTTTTACAAAATTAAATTAAATTAAAGGAATTATTAAACCGCGAAGTAGGGTTTTTGTCAAAGTATTTTCCCAAATAAATCAATTTATTCAAAGTTCATCGATTAGTTTGCGATATTGAACGAAACGTAGATTTTGTAAATCTCGACAAAAATGTTAGCGATAACTAACACAATACTTAAAACTGTGAAGATTTGAGACACGCGTCAGAACGTTGCCAAAAAATTCTACTATATATATATATATATATATGTGTGTGTGTGTGTGTGTGTGTGTGTGTGTGTGTGTGTGTGTGTGTGTAATGCTAGGCTTTTCACAATGAATACAGCAATCTGGCAGGTGGCAATATCTACATGAAGTATATTATGCGTTAAAAAATCCCCCTTCTTCGTAGCGTGAACCAGGAAAAAGAGTCTAAAACTGATGTCAAATCGGTCGAGTTTCGATCCCGGCTTCAAGCAACCGCGTCTCGAGCCACATTGAAGAGCTGTGATACAGTGAAACAGTCTCTCTGTGAATGACTATATATATATATATATATATATATATATATATATATATATATATATATATATATATATATATATATAATTCTTTGGAAATCAGGAACTGATTGTGAAAGAGTGGTGTTTAGCCTTCTCTCTAGTATTGATTTATATATATATATATGTATATTTTAAAGTTATTTTGATTAGAAGTTATAATTTAATCATTTATAATCATATATATTCAATTCTGGGATCAGTAGAACATTAATTCAAACAGGGATGTTTAGGTCTCAGTCTAGTATTGTTTTTTATATTTTATTTATTTTGATTAGAAAATATAATTCAATCATTTATAATCATATATATTCAATTCTGGGGTCATCAAGAGACTCGTGTGTCAAACAGGGTTGATTAGGTGTTAGTCTATTACTGTTTTTTTTTTCAGTCTAACATCATTTTATTTGTAATCCCAATTTAATTATTTGTAATTATTTATATTTCATTCTGGGGTTATCCGGGGTCTCGTGTGTCAATTTAGGTGATTGGCTGTTAGTCTAACGCGTTTTTCTTTAAATATTTTACTATTATTTTGGTTTGCAATCCTAAATCAATCA
>OZ038514.1:40331497-40333997 GCA_964036315.1 Acanthosepion esculentum | reverse complement strand
TATCATTCCTCTTCCTTAATTTTTCTTCCTTTCTTTCTTTCTTTCTTTCTTAATATTTATTTAATCTTTTTCTCTATGTTCACTCTTTCTTTTTCTTCAATATTTCGTCACCCACTTTATCTTTATTCTTTTTCTTTCTTTCTTTCTTTCTTTCTTTCTTTCTTTCTTTCTTTCTTTCTTTCTTTCTTTCTTTCTCCACTCCTGTCTTTATATGTTATTTTCTTTCCAATATTCTTAAATGATTGTTTCTCTTTCTTTCTTTCTTTCTTTCTTTCTTTCTTTCTTTCTTTCTTTCTTTCTTTCTTTCTTTCTTTCTTTCTCCACTCCTGTCTTTATATGTTATTTTCTTTCCAATATTCTTAAATGATTGTTTCTCTTTCTTTCTTTCTTTCTTTCTTTCTTTCTTTCTTTCTTTCTTTCTTTCTTTCTTTCTTTCTTTCTTTCTTTCTTTCTTTCTCCACTCCTGTCTTTATATGTTATTTTCTTTCCAATACTCTTAAATGATTGTTTCTCTTTCTTTCTTTCTTTCTTTCTTTCTTTCTTTCTTTCTTTCTTTCTTTCTTTCTTTCTTTCTTTCTTTCTTTCTTTCTCCACTCCTGTCTTTATATGTTATTTTCTTTCCAATATTCTTAAATGATTGTTTCTCTTTCTTTCTTTCTTTCTTTCTTTCTTTCTTTCTTAATATTTTTTTACTATTTCTTTCTATATGTCTTCTCTTCTTATTTTACCAGTATTTCTTTAATCTTTCTTTCTTTCATTTTTCCTTTCGTAATATGACTTCATTCTTTCTTCCTATGTCCTAAATCTTTCTTTCTGTCATTTTAATATCACTCCACTTTTTCTTCTTCTCTTACTTCGTAATTATTCACACTTTTTTCTATATCTTCTTTTTTCCTTCTTTTCTTAATTTTTCTCCTCCTTAATATTTCTTTCTTTTTACATTTGAAAAAAAGCTCACTCTTTTTTTATCAATATTTCTTCACTCTTTGTTTTTTTTTGTTTGTTTGTTTGTTTCTTTCTTTCTTTCTTAATATCTCTTCACTCTTTCTTCCTATGCCTTCATTGTTTCTTTTTATCATTATTTATTCACGTTTTCTTTCTTTCTTTCTTTTTTCTTTCTTTCTTTTTTAATATCACTTCACTCTTTCTCGCCATGTCTTCATTCTTTATTTTAATCAATATCTCTTCAATTTCTTTCTTTCTTTCTTTCTTTCTTTCTTTTTCTTTCTTTCTTTCTTTCTTTCTTTCTTTCTGTCTTTCTTTCTTTCTTTCTTTTTCTTTCTTTCTTTTTCTTTCTTTCTTTCTTTCTTTCTGTCTTTCTTTCTTTCTTTCTTTTTCTTTCTTTCTTTCTTTCTTTCTTTCTGTCTTTCTTTCTTTCTTTCTTTTTCTTTCTTTCTTTTTCTTTCTTTCTTTCTTTCTTTCTGTCTTTCTGTCTTTCTTTCTTTCTTTTTCTTTCTTTCTTTCTTTCTTTCTTTCTTTCTGTCTTTCTTTCTTTCTTTCTTTCTTTTTCTTTCTTTCTTTTTCTTTCTTTCTTTTTCTTTCTTTCTTTCTTTCTTTCTTTCTGTCTTTCTTTCTTTCTTTTTCTTTCTTTCTTTCTTTCTTTCTTTCTTTCTGTCTTTCTTTCTTTCTTTCTTTCTTTTTCTTTCTTTCTTTTTCTTTCTTTCTTTCTTTCTTTCTTTCTTTCTGTCTTTCTTTCTTTCTTTTTCTTTCTTTCTTTCTTTCTTTCTTTTTCTTTCTTTCTTTTTCTTTCTTTCTTTCTTTCTTTCTTTCTTTCTTTCTAAATATCTCACTATGTTTAAAATCACTTTATTTTTTTATTTTAGGATTAATGTTTGCAAAGTCAACGAATTGACAAAGAACGTTTCTTTTTGCCAGAAATCTGATCATATTTTTTTATTATTACTTTACCGAACATTTATAAAAAAAAAAAAAGTCGCTTCTTTTATATTCGCGACAGATTGATTATTATTCTTGCAGAGAATCTGTTATTAATAAAAAATGGACAAAGAATAAGGATTAATATCGATTTTAAGGCAATTTTAATTACTATAATTAGTAAAAAAAAATATTTCAAAAGCCGTTGATGTATTGACAATTTCAGTGAACACTGTTACACTCACAGCCGCGTAGGGCTTTTGAATTTCGTATTATTGATTTCGTACGCACTAATTCCAGGTCAACTCCGTTTCTTTTCACAGATAATATAATTGCTATTGTAATTCTGTTTTCTATTTCATAAATGTTATTCTGATGATATTAAATAATTAATTTTTTTTATATCTTCATAATAATAATAATAATAATAATACTATTATATATATATATATATATATATATATATATATATATATATATATATATATATATATATATATGTATGTATGTATTCGACTCTTCCGTCGCATAGCCGAAATTCTACATGTAATCGAAACTTCTCTAGTCATTTTTCTTATCTGCAGGGTTTCGTAAATGTAACCAAAGAAAATTTTCTTGAGAAAGT
>OZ038514.1:40321497-40326497 GCA_964036315.1 Acanthosepion esculentum | reverse complement strand
CTCTGGATCTTATCAAGAACAGCAGGGGCCCCAGACCATATATGGCAGCAATACTCCATGCAAAGGCGAATAGTCGATTTATAGACTTGGAGGATCGATTCCAGGGAGAAAAATTATCTGGTTCGGCACAGAGAACCAACTTTCCTTGCGGTGGCTGATGCAACTGACTCGATGTATTTGTTCCATCTCAGATCAACAGACAGCGTGAGACCGAGCTCGCCGCAGGGAGGAGCTCTCGAGAAGTTGGTCTTCAGACATTCTGTTCTGAGTTACTTTGTTTTTCAAATAAATCTCTTTCATGTGAAGTTACTAATTCAAAATATCAATAAAAACTTTTTTCTTTAAACTGAATGACTTTGTGTTGGGGTGCACCCACCTTCACAACCACAATAGACTGATCCTATTATTATAAATAGAACAGTAGTTCTAGAGACTGTGAGTAGTGTAGCAGTGTAGTGCAGTGCAGAGTGAGACTTCTGTAGTGATCAGTTACACTTCCGTTTCTCGACCGGAAGATACCGTTGGACTTTATTACTATTACTTATTGTTACTACTAACCTACGTTCGTTCTACTACTAATCTCTCTGATGTAAATACCTCTCTGAATATACCAGTATTTTTCCCTACGACTGTGTTTGTTCGTTATTACCATATATTCACGTGGAAACACTCAACATCTCAACAGTGGCGACGAAGGATGTTTTATTGATTTCAACACTTTGTTTTCAAACAAATCTGTTTCATGTGAAGTTTCTACTTTAAAATCTAAAATATTTTTCTTTAAATTTAGTTACTTTGTATGTGTTTTATTTGAAGTTTCTACTTTACAATATTAGTAAGAATTGTTTTTTTTTAATTTCTTTACGCAGAGTTCATTTGTTTTTCAAATAAATGTTTTCTACTTTATAATATTAATTAATAAAAATATTTGTTTTCTTAAAACAAGGTTATTTTGTTTTTCAGATGTGTTTCCTGTAAATCTTCAACTTAAATATAATTATTAATATTTTTTTCGTTAAAGTACTTGAAACTGAGTGCCTTTGTCTTTCAAATAAATGTGTTTCATGTAAATCTTCAACTTAAAATATTATTAATATTTTTTTCGTTGAAGTACTTTATTTATAAACTGAGTTACTTTGTCTTTCAAATAAATGCGTTTCATGTGAATCTTCTACTGTACTTTAAAATATTAACTAATAAAAGTTTTTTTTATTTAAAAGCCTTTTTTTTTGTCTATTTTAAATGTTAATTATTTTGGGTTAATATACTATCCGGCCCAATAAAATTGTGAATTTTTTAATGTAGCCCTTGAATTAATAGGGCTTCGTATTTAAATAATTAAACCCTTGAAATGTTAGCGTTTGTTACCCCCTTATTTTTATAATTTTAAGAACTGCATACGTTTTAATTAATACATTCGCATCGATTACTTGCCCTCGAAAGGGATCACCAATATTTTACTTACATAGACTATAGTACAATATTATAGATATTAATAATATATGGACATCGCGAAGGCGTGACAGGCAAAAATAAAGTGGCCTGGCAAGGAAAATACAGAGGTACCAAAACCTAGCAGGGGAAATATTGAGGTATCAAGACCTGGCAGCGAAAATACGGAGGTACCAAGACCTGGCAGGTGAAATACGGAGGTACCAAGACCTGGCAAGTGAAATAGGGAGGTACCAAGACCTAGCTGGCAAAATGCAGAGGGGCCAAGTCCTGCCAGGATAAATACTGTGCTAACAAGACCTGGCAAAGAAAATACAGAAGTATCAAAACCTGGCGGAGAATATGCAGAGTTACCAAGACCTGACAAAGAAAAATACAGAGAGACCAAAACCTGACAGGGAAAATACAGTGGCACTAAGATCTGGCAGGGAAAAGACAGAGGTACCAAGTTCTGAGGGGGAAAGTACTGTATTACCAAGACCCTTTTGTAGACGGTGCTCTCGGGTTTAATTCCAGGACATCTTCGGGTTACCTTGCATGATTGGGAGTGCGCAGGTGGCAGCACTGCTTTGAACTGTTCATGTACTCAGAAAGGTTCTGTGTCTTTAAGCTTCAACTAGGTATTTGTTGGTTGTTTTTTTGTTTAACGTCATATCAACCACTAGGGTCTTATTATTTTATTTATTACCGAAATCTGAACATATTTTCTTAGATAATAATTGTTTTCGTGATACAAGTCTTACTAATTAACCCACAGATGGGGTACAAGAGATGGATTCATACGTAAGTGAATATAACGAACCCACCTGCAATTGGAACTCGGCTCTCCGATTTACAATTCCGAGCCATTATCCATGGCACCACCTACACATCCAAGCTTACAGCACCTGAACAGGCTTGTGCGAATAGGAGCTGAGGCATTATCATCATCACCCAGCCGAAACATCAAAGATTCGGAGAGGATATAAAAACAAATCATATGATAATACTAATAACTAGAAAGACCCCTGAAAATTTCAAGGTTTTCTTAATTTAATATTCTGATGAGTCATAATTCTTAACCCTAGAATACTAACCATGGGCATATAGTACCCAGCGCAAATTTTTCTATTTTTAATTACAATTTTCAGTACCTGATTTTCTTACCTAAATAATATGTTTTTCAGTTCCTATTAATGTTAACTCAAAGTACAAAATTTGAAGCGCCTGCATGTAAAATATTTCAAATAAAGATTTATATTTAATATTTCTTTTGATATTTTCAAAATCGGGTATGATATACCCATGGTTAGTAGTGGTGTAACTTTAATTGATGGTTAGTGTTCTAGGGTTAAGTCAGTGGGTGAATAAGCACTACGACAATAAAATATCCGTAGAAAGTCCTTTGGCACATCGTTAAATATTTGAGCGTAACAACTTTAAGAAAATATTGCAATAACAATCATAAATATGAATGCTGGTCGCTATTTTAAGAAGTAAGGGGATACAAATGAAAAGATTTGAAATTTACACGAGGCGTTAAACATTTCTTTCTTCCCTTCTTTCTTTTTTTCTTTCTTTTTCTCACTGAAACTAAGTAATGTCTTTTGTTTTTCGACGTAATCAAAACGCAATAGTGCATTATGTATGAGATATTGGTACACATGCAAGGATACATGGCACAGTGGATAAAGGCGTTAGTTAGATCCAGTGACAGGACTCAAAGAGCTTGAGTTCAATACCTGATTAAGGCGGTGGAGAACTTGGAGAGGGGAATTAACAGGAGATAACTGATAACGTGGAACTAGAACAGTCTACCCCAGTGAGCGAAATAAAGGGTTCAGTTCGACATTCCAACCACCTGAAGAAGGCATGAGCGTAGAACGGCCGAAACATTTTAATAAATATGGCAACAAAGATGAGGATAATAGTCCGAATAATGTAAATAGTTTACATAATACCTCATCTCATAAATATAGACAGATACTGAAGGGCCGAAACGTTGTGATAAATATGGCGACAAAGATGAGGACAATAGTTCGAATAATGTAAATAGTGTACATAATACCTCATCTCATAAATATAGACAGATACTGAAGCGCCGAAACGTTGTAATAAATATGGCGTCAAAGATGAGGACAATAGTCCGAATAATGTAAATAGTGTACATAATACCTCATCTCATAAATATAGACAGATACTGAAGGGCCGAAACGTTGTGATAAATATGGCGACAAAGATGAGGACAATAGTCCGAATAATCTAAATAGTGTACATAATACCTCATCTCAGAAATATAGACAGATACTGAAGGGCCGAAACGTTGTGATAAATATGACGACAAAGATGAGGACAATAGTCCGAATAATGTAAATAGGGTACATAATACCTCATCTCAGAAATATAGACAGATATTGGTAGATGTTAGACTCTTCTATATTCCATTCTTTTTTCTTATATTCATTCTTTTTCTCAGTGGAACCAAGTAGTGGTTTTCCCCCTCTTTCCACGCAATCAAAACGGAATAGTCCATTTTTATGAGGTATTGGCAGGAGACATTAAACACTAGTATCTTTCTTTCATTCATCTTCTCAAATACAATAATAATAACTACAGGGACTATTTTAATTTTCCAAAGTATCTTAATTCTTTAAGTAATACATGAATAAGCCCAAGGCGAGTTATACGACAACAAAATATCCGTAGAAATTCCCCTGTCGCATCGTTACATACTTCAAGAAAATATTGCAATAGCAACCATAAATATGAATGCTGGTCGTTATTTTAAGAAGTAAGGGGGTACAAATAAAAAGGTTTGAAATTGGCACGAGGCGTTAAACATTTCTTTCTTCCCTTCTGTCTTTTTTCTTTCTTTTTCTCAGTGAAACTAAGTAATATCTTTTATAGTGCATTATTTATGAGATATTGGTAGATGTTAAACACTTCTTTCTTTCTTTCTTTCTTTCTTTCTTTCTGTCTTTCTTTCTTTCTGTCTTTCTTTCTGTCTTTTTTCTTTCTTTCTTTCTTTCTTTCTGTCTTTTTTCTTTCTTTCTTTCTTTCTTTCTTTCTGTCTTTCTTTCTTTCTTTCTTTCTTTCTGTCTTTCTTTCTTTCTTTCTTTCTTTCTGTCTTTCTTTCTTTCTTTCTTTCTTTCTTTCTGTCTTTCTTTCTTTCTTTCTTTCTTTCTTTCTGTCTTTCTTTCTTTCTTTCTTTCTTTCTGTCTTTCTTTCTTTCTTTCTTTCTTTCTTTCTTTTCTTTCTTTCTTTCTTTCTTTCTTTCTTTCTTTCTCACCAAATCCCCGTCTTGCGAACATTTCTCTTAATAATATTTTAAAAAGATGTTATTTAATTTATGGTAATTGATTTTTTGGCGATTAACTTACTCGGTTTCCGTCGTTCGATACGGTGAATATGAAAAATGTAACTTTTATCGCAGTCGCCATTGCTTCCCGGACATTTGGCCGGGATCAACGTGTAGTAACTGCTTCCCCGGACCGAATAAAGTACATTTCATCTGTCAGTTGAACAGAGCGCAACTGAAACTATTGAGAGGTGGCCGGAAGTACCTCCCT
>OZ038514.1:40313997-40316497 GCA_964036315.1 Acanthosepion esculentum | reverse complement strand
TATATATATATATATATATATATATATATATATATATATATATATATATATATATATATAGGTGACTATACTCGTGTTGAAAAACAATCGAATTCTTGATTTGACAATAGCCAAATCAATCTCGAAGGGAAAAAAAGGGTTTAAAAAAGAAAGAGCCAGGGACATGAAAGTCTGTCGAAAATAATCGCACAGATACAGGTTCAAGGCCCAAAGAAAAAACCCCGATACGAGTAAACAACTAACTAACTAAAGAGCTCGATACAAACGTAGAGCAAACCTAGTCAAACCTAATGAGCCAGAAAACCTACCAAGGTCTCATTTAGGCAGATCGTCAGGGTCAGTTGGCCCTGACGATCTGCCTAAGTGAAACCTTGGTAGGTTTGTCTGGCTCATTAGGTTTGACTATATATATATATATATATATCGTTGAATATAATAAACAAGAACAATTTGTCTTATTCCTACCAAACTGAAAAGGTAACAATATTAGAAAAAAAAAAGAATTAATATAATCTTCCTTGTTTGTTATATTCAACCATACATGTTAGAAAGTAATGTCACTGCCAAAGTATACATTTTTGTAATGAAACCAACTATATAGTTTTTGGTCAGAGATTCAATCTCGCAAAGGACATTAACTTTGATATACAATATTGGCCTTTTGCAAAACGCAAAACTAGTGTTTTGTAAAAGACCAACATTGTATATCCCTGTAAATGTCCTTTGCAAGATTGTATCTTTGGCAAAAAGGTAAACATGCATGCGAGTTTTACAACAACAACATTATCAAGGAGACTTACACTACACACACACATCAAAACACACACACACACACAAACACACACAAACATATATAAATAGTGATACTCGTTTGGAAAAACCTTAGGTGTTTCGGCTTGTGATTGAACAAACCAATACCAAAGGAAAAATAGAGATAAAAAAAGAAAGAACTAAGAACATGAAATTGAGGCGAAAACAATCGTTCAGAATTCAAGCCCAGAGTCCAAAGAAAAAAAAACCCAAAACGAGTAAAAATAATTATGTAAAGTGCTCAATACAAGAAGTAGAGCAAACCTAATATAAACCTAAAGAGTCAGGTGAACCTACCTGGCTCTTTAGTTTATATATATATATATATATATATATATATATATATATATATATATATATATATATATATATATATATATATATATTACTTTAAACCTTATTTTTAGTGGATAGAGTATTTGGGTAACGCTCCATCTAAGTTAATCATATTTTAGTTTCGTCTACCGGTATGCACAAGAAAAAAAGTTTTCCCTTTTATTAAATCGTAATCAGAGAATGAGATATTGAGAAAAAAAAGAAATTCTGGTATTTGTATTTTTGTCTCGTTTCATTTTCCCTGGTGGGAAAGGCTTTATCTGTATTTGACCTGTTAAGCAGCGTTAGTATAAGTTGCGGCCACAACTAAACATTTGAAAAGAACGATAATTCGAACAGATTTTTCAGACTTTGCAAAAATTACAGCGGCGAAAGGTGTTTATCTAGTCAGTACTTAGATAAGAACATGGAAGGAATGGAACATGGAGTAGAAGAAAAAAAATGAAAAAGGGCCGAAAGGGAAGGAAGGAAGGAAGGAAAGAAAATGAAGAATCGTCAGAAAGAAAGAAAGAAAGAAAGAAAGAATTATCGAAACAAAGGAAGAAAGACAGAAAGAAGGAATAATAGTTTAAGAAGAAAAAGTTGAAGGAAAAAAAAAGAAAAATATAGAATGGAAGACGAAGGAAAGATAAGAAAGAAAGACGCATAGGAAGAAAAGGAGAAAAGCGGTGGGGGGTGGAAGAAAGAAAGACAACTGATAAAAAGAAAGAAAGAATGAATGACGATCCATAGAAGTAAAGAAAGAAAGAAAGAAAGAATGAAAGACGATCCATAGAAAGAAAGAAAGAAAGAAAGAATGAAAGACGATCCATAGAGGTAAAAAAAGAAAGAAAGAAAGAAAGAAAGAAAGAATGAATGAACATAGAAGAGAACAAATTAGAAAGATAGCTAACCTTTGTTCTCTTTGTAACTATTAATGTTTTTCTTTTCTTTTTAGGAATCGCTTTTCTTTCTTTCTTTCTTTCTATTCTTTCTTTCTTTCTTTCTTTCTATATTCTTTCTTTCTATGTGTCCTTCATTATTTTTTCTTTCTTTCATCACCTTGCCTTTCTTGCCTTCTTTCTACCCGTATTTTCTTTTTCTTTTTCTTTTTTCTTCGCCCACTTCCTTTCTTCTGTTTCTTTCTATCTATGAAAGAATAAATTAGAAAGAGTGTTAATCTTCGTTGTCTTCTGACTATCAACATTCTTTCTTTCTTTCTTTCTTTCTTCTTTCCCCTGTTTCTTCTTATCATTGTTTCAATCATTTCTTTATTTTTACCATGGCACATTTTTCCTATTCTTTCTTTCTTTCTTTCTTTCTTTCTTTCTTTCTTTCTTTCTTCTTTCTTTCTTTAGTTCTATCTATCATCTTT
>OZ038514.1:40278997-40308997 GCA_964036315.1 Acanthosepion esculentum | reverse complement strand
CTAGTTCCACGTGCCATGTCTAATGGATGTCAGTTATCAGTTGTCTCCTGTTAATTCCCCTCTCCAAGTTCTCCACCGCCTTAACCAGGTATTGAACTCGCACTGTTTGGGTTCTGTCACTGGATCTAACTAACGCCTTTATCCACTGTCCCATAGTACCTGAAGAAGGTCGGAGCGTACAACGGCCGAAAAATTGTGATAAATATGACAATAAATATGAGGACAATAGTCCGAATAATGTAAGTAGTGTTCATAATATCTCATCTCTGAAATATCGACAAATATTATTGCATACCTGCATTTCTTAATATTTATTTTGAAATATTGTAACATGTGTATGTAACAAAAACGCATATGTAAATTTTGTTCATATCTTGCGGCTCTGAAATATCTGAACTTTATCGTATGTGACATTAAGCAAGGTTGGGCCACCATAGTAATACATACGATTATGTGAACAATGTTCGAAAATAATTATTCGAAAATAATTATTCGAAAAACATTTATTCGAATTGGAAATTGTTTGAATGAGAATTAATCGAAAGGAAAATTATACTAAATAATAATTATTCAAAATACCTGTGTTTGAAATACGTATGTGGCCTTGCGTTGAGAGAATCAATGTTGATTTACCTAGAACTAATAACTTATCGAATGAACAATTAAACACCTGCCTGCCAACCTGTATTCCAATGACAGTTGATTTAAACGGTTTATTCCTGGTTTCATTATAGTTTTCCTTCTCAAAGACGAACTACCTTCACTACAGCTATGGAGATCCATCTACCCCTAGCGGTAACTGGTTGTACTGGACTACAGCTTACCACTTGTCCGAGGCAGGAATCGAGAAAGGACGATGTTATCTATTAAGTTGCGGTTTAGTATAAGTCCGGTTATCCCTTATTACAATGAAGTATACCCTTACTACATACGGAGTATATGTAGGAATAAAGATAGCTTAAATATTTCCTATGATGGTAGAGCAAATGAAAAAGTTTAAAAACTATTTGGTAAAGAGAATCTGATTATGTGAACATTGTTCGAAAATAATTAATCGAAAAACATTTATTCGAATTGGAAATTGTTTGAATGAAAATGAATCGAAAGGACAATTATACTAAATGATAATTATTCGAAATGCAAAATTCTTTCTTGCAATAAAAAGTTAAAAATTAAAATAGAAAAATATACAAATGATAATTATTCGAGATACCAATAGCGTTAATAAAACAATTTAGTCAGAAAAATCCTTATAACCTTAAGCACTCTGATACTGCACGCAAATAGTCAACTATTGAAGAAGACTCGTTAAAGGATGCCATTAAGTGGGAGTGGGGGTTAATATGCTGTCTAAGTAGTCCACCACTAGCAGTGGTTTACCTACTTCACGCCGCTGGCGAGTATTGTATTTTGTTATAAAGATTACCATTTCATTTCCAACCTCCGTTTTGGTTATTCCTCATTCAGTAACTCTTCCTAGGTTACAATATTTTGGTGACAAGGATGAGATATCGACTCTGGGAAGAGTAAATCTAAAAAGGAGGGTGTTATATGCTGTACCTTTGAACACTAATGGGTATGTCCCAGTTCTCATAAATACGTTGGTCACTATTGTAAGTGGGGGGTAATATGCTGTCTAAGTAGTTCATCACTAGCAGTGGTTTACCTACTTCACGCCGCTGGCGAGTATTGTATTTTGTTAATGTTATAAATTATAAAGGTTACCATTTTTTCCAACCTCCGTTTTGGTTATTCCTCATTCAGTAACCCTTTCTAGGTTACAACACTCTCAAAGAATGACGGCATACGTATTTCAAACATAGGTATTTCGAATAATTATCATTTAGTATGATTGCTCTTTTGATTAGTTTTCATTTAAACACTTTTAAGTGCCTCGATTGCATGAATTTAAGCGTACTACTTGATTGGCAACTTGGTCTCACCGTTTTACTGTTGAACTAGCTAGATGCAACCGTTTCTAACAGCTTTTTCTCTCGGACTTTTCGCATGTGGAACTTCTTACCGTTTTCTTGCTTCCCTGCCATCTATAAATGAAAATTTAAATCGCCATCTTCTGTGTTTCTGAATCCCGTTCCTTTATTGTTTTTCCTCACTTCTTCTCAGTAAAGTGTTCTTATCCTCTTTCACTTACTGTAAGCTGTTGCGTCCAAGTGACATTATCGCCTTGACTGGGGGGGGGGGATGATTAAAAAAATCGTATGATATTATTGCTTGACCTTAACCTGTTAGCCATGTTGTCTCTGGGTAAAAAAAAAGAAAGGAAAAGACAAGAGAAAAAGAAGAACTAAGGAAGATACGATAGCGAAAATGATAAACGATCCCAGGAAAAAGACGCGGTGAAGAAGAGAAAGGAGGAAAAGAAAATCGTAAGTGGAGAGCTGATCATGATGTTAAACGGAGAGTAATGGCAACAGGATGACATTTAAATCGATAAATGCTATTTACAGGAAATGCAAAGACACAAAGAAGAACGATAACAAAAAGGAAAAGTCCAAAAATATTCGTAAAAGAAAGAGATCAATCGAAAAGAAAAAAATTATAATAATTGGCCAATGAAATTAGAAGAAAAAACTGAAACACATTGCAACAAAAATGAATGAGCCGGGCTTAACGTCGGCCTGGCAATTATAATATGAAGAACTCGACTCGGATATTTCAATATGATTGCAGAAACAGAATCGGCTTGCCGGGTTCAAATTCCAGTTGAGTTCGTTACGAAGGCTGGCAAATTACAACGCACGATTTTTTTTTTTAGCATAACTAAACATCTTCTTATAATTCTGCTTGTCTGTCCCTTAGTAAGCACGACCGTTACGTCCTGCCAATGCCACATAAGTAATGAACTATTCCGTTTTGATCTCGTGGGAAAACGGTAAAGACGTATCCGAGTCTCTACTTAGATTCAGTGAGAAAAAGAAAGAAAGCAAAAATAGACAAAGAAAGAAGGAAAAATGGGATGATAGGAGTGTTTAACGTATCCTGATAATACCTCATAAATAATGAACTATTCCTTTCTGATCGAGTGGAAAGACGGAAAAGACATATAAGAGATGCTACTTGGTTTCAGCAAGAAAAAGAAAGAAAGGAAAGGAGAAAGAAAACAAGAAAGAAAGGAAGATAGAATTGTGTAATAGAATTGCCAATACCTCATAAATACTAGATTATTCCGCTTTGATTGCGTGGAAATTCGGAAAAGACGCAACTTGGTTTCAGTGGGAAAAAGAAAGATAAAATGAAAGAAGGGAAGATAAAAGCGTTTAACGCTTCCTGCCAATGCCTCATTAATAATAGACTATTTGCTCATATCAAAGAGATGCTATTTAGTTTCAGTGAGAATATGAATGAAAGAATAGAAGCTAGAAGTGTTTATCGTCTGTTTCAGTGAAATGAAAACGTCAGTTTTTATTGTTTTTATTTTACTTCTTAAAATACCAATCAGCATTCAGATTTATGATTGTCATTGTAATATTTTGTTAATGTTGTTCAGCTCAAATATTTAACGATGTGGTGGGGAATTTCTACGGATATTTTACTGTTGTATAACACGCCATGAGTTTATTCAATCATTAAATTAGTAGTTAAGAATTTAGATTTACCAGAAAATGAAAAAAGGAAAACCGTAAAATGTTCACGGATCTTTATAGTTAGTTTCATTTGGAAACCACATGTGTAGCTACAGTGACCATTAAACGGGAAAACAAGAAAAATAATCTTTTCTTATGACTCAGTGGTCAGAGTTTTGGACAGAACCACAAAAGACCTTCAGTTTATGAGGGTAGATCAAAAAGTCTGTAGCCTGACACAGAGTTATTAATAGAAATTGGATCTGAAATTTTCATTGTATAATATTCAATCTATGTTATTAATATTAACTAATGAATGAAGTGCATTGACAAAAGGAAGAGATTATGTTGAAAAATAAATATTTGTTGTATAAATACTTTTTTTTAATTACTGGTTGCAGATTTATTAATGTCACTATCACAAGTTCTGAAATCCATTAAGATTATTGAGAAATCACATGAAATGCAGCCATGACAGCAAGATAACCTGAGGGGGCCCATTTATTTAACCTATTATTGATGTACCTATGTAAAAACTTCCTAGTTGAAGTTTGTTAGCCACAGTTACCTAAAAGAAAGAAAATATTTTAATATCGAATAATGGAAATAAATATATTCTGGAGATAGATGTCATTCAAAGGAATGTACGGAAGATATTATAACACCAATAATAAAATTCATTTTTTTAAAAAATCATTTCACCCTATGCAAGGCAGTAAAGAAATTAAGATACAACGGGTTACTGAGTGTGAAAGAATAAGAAAAAAAAGAAACATTATTAAGGGGCGAGAACAATAGAAGGGGAAGACAGTAAATAACGATTGACATTACATTTAAATTTTTGAACATTATAGTTGGCTGGGAAGCATGGAGCTGGAAGAGAGTTCCAGAAGCAATGACTTTTAAAACTTACCTAATCAGGAGTTATCAGAATTGATCAAGTCTCGAAAAGTGATCACCTTTAGAAACATACACGTTTTTATCTTAATACCTATATATTTGTTCAAATCTTTTCATTTGTACCCACTTCTTAAAATAACTACCAGAATTCATATTTTTGATTGTTATTGCAATATTATGTTAAAGTGGTTAAATTCAAATATTTAATGATGCGATGAGGGATTTTCTACGGACATTTTATTGTCGTGTAACTCGCTACTTTGGGAGTAGGTTTATTAGTAGGTGTACGGCGCTCCCCACGTTAAAACAACCTTGTGTCACATCCAGCCTTGGTCCGGAGGCCGGGTAAATATACCTTCGACCTTGTGCCACCTCTAAGCAACGCTTAGAAAATCGCCAAAGACGGACTTTCCTTCTGTCTCAAAACACACACGAATATCCAAAAGTAGGTGTGTAGACAAGCTGAGACGCAAACGCGCCTTCAGATATGCACACAAAGCCGGGCAAACAGAAACACACGCATGTATATAGGCATACATGTATTTAAGCACACGCAAATCGAAATATATTGGTTACGTCATATTAAGAAATTAGTCTATGTAATCAGCATCATGATCTTGGAAGAAGTAATTTGTTCGCGCCCACTAATACCATGTTCAATAAACAGACACGAGTTTTCCTTACACAACGACATCTAAAAATAGTTATTCGCCTCTGCTTTCATTTCCGACAAGCCCAAATTTGCTTGTTAAATTCATTTGTTTTTTGTTTTGTTTTTTCCTTTTTGCCCGTCATTAACATTGCCAGCGGCAGCCATTTTGTTTAACAGATTTACTCAAAATTGAAGATATTTTGGTCCGCCTTTCATTTTCTTCAATTTTAATATATTTATTTATTCATTTGCATTAGGTTTGTTGTAATGAATCGTGCAGCTTGTGACTATTACAAGGCACGGGAAAATACGGACAATAGACGTAAATAATATATTTTTGAATCATTTCACCCCAAGCAAGGCGATAAAGCCACTAAGACGAAAACGGTTGCTGTGAGTGAAAGAGAATGAGAAGACTTTATTGAATTGAAATAACAATAAAAGAAGAGGCTTCAGGAAGCCTGTTCTTTCATTAACGTTGACATTGCATTTAAATTTCTGATGACGGTAGGCGACAGCAAGAAATCTAAATTTATATCTCGTGTCTGATGCGACCCTCTTAAAATTAACTTCAAAATCAGGTCTTCGAAAGTCGCATGATACACGAGTATAAACGGTACATAATTATGTGCCAAAAAACCTCATTTATGCCATTTTTCCCGGAATTGTCGCGTGGTTACGGTCACATTACGTTGAAACATCGGTTGTCCTACGATTAAAGTTAAGCAACGCCGGGCTTGGTTATTATCTAGATGGGTGACCGCTTTGGAATACCAGGTACTGTGAGTTTGGGTGGGCGGATGGTGTATTGGATAACGGCTCGAAATTGGAAATCCAAGAGAATTCACTTACGCGCAAATACCGTAGGGAACGGTATGAATCCGCCGCTTGCCCCTGCAGCTATGGGTTAATTAGTGATATTTGCGTTACTAAATCATTATTATCTCCCAAAAAACTCTTGCAATCTAAAAACATTTTCTGGCTTTAAATAACTTGCAAAAGGTTAATAAGCCGTAAAAAAAAAACAATCAATCATACATGCGTGTACCTCATATTAAAACTTGCGGAATGCAACACGTACCACTTTTTCCACTTTGTCTTGCACACACACACACACACACACACGGACGCACACTCACACACGGACGCACACTCACACGCTCGCGCGTGCGCACACCCACACACCGTCAGACATTGACCGAAGTTCATTTTGGAAGAAAAATACTAGAAGTACATTGTTTTTCTGTTTATACATTATTTTTATAGATACAATTATTTTAAGTAAATAGTCTGTTTACAATAAACGGTATTAATTACATTTACCGGCCTGAATACCCGTGTAATTTCATAGAAAATATGTCCTCCGACAGGAATCGAACCTGTATCCTACATGGCACCGTCATTAGGCCTGACGTGCTGTATCATTTAGCTACAGAGGAAGCGTCTAGCTAGCAAAGTCAAATTACTGTTTTTTAAACAACAAATTTCCCATGATCTTTCGTGAACGCTCATATCTGCTCGAAGCGTATCTTAACGTAAACAAATGTCAACATATATTATGAAATGGTCCAAGCCCGACAATTATTTCCATATATTTTCTGTTTATATGTTATTTTACGTTAAGATAGGCTTCGAACAGATATGATACGTAATGATAACGTATATGGTAACTCACATTTTTTACTCACATGTTCAGCTCATCGTATTCTCTATACCCATCTACAAAACTAGACGTTTTCATCTGTGAGGAGATTGTCCAGTATTATAGCCATATGTATATATGACTTTAGGCAATATAAAATACATAAACATCACTGCTCTCTTAAACTATTTCTGGCGATTAAAGAATGATAGTAATAAACCCATTTTTACATTAGATATTGTAGCAAGAGGCAAATCTTACAATGGGAAAGGCAGTAGATGTAAATTGTGCCTTGTTGAAAAGTTAGTTATTTTAAAAAACCTTAAATAACCGTAGCTTAATAAACAAGAGAAATAAATTAATGGTTACATGTAAGCATAAAATAAATATCTGCTGAAATAAGTTGATACAGATTATTTTTAATGTAAATTATGATTTGTTTGTTTTTTAAAAGAACCAGTAATCTACCCTTATGTTTAACATAAAAACTTAATATTCGCAAATCTAAAATAAATTTTTACACACACACACACACACACACACACACACACACACACACACACACACACACACACACACACACACACACACACACACACAAAAGCACACACACGACGGTCGAACTTCGTTCCCGGCTTGAAGCAATCGAATGTCTAGCCACACTGACGAATTGTGATACAGCGAAACAGGCTGTCTGTTGATGACTATATATATATATAATTTTAGATGTCAAATATATTTAATTTAAATAATAAACTGTAAACCCCTATAATATATGACTGTGCCAGCATTGCGGTAACCAGATATGTTCATTAAAATTTAAATTACATAACGGTCAGTCTATACTCAACGCCTGAAGATTGTATTGTGTATGAAACTTATAGTCGTCCTAACCGGTGAGGGGTAATATATATATTTATTAATCCCCACACACACAAACGCACGCGCGCACGCACTTACACACAGAGAAACACAGAGAAACACACACACACACACACACACACACACACTATATATATATATATATATATATATATATATATATATATATATATATATATATATATATACAGTTTTGAATTGGACATAGTCCGACAAATTATTAAAGCCATTTTTGATATGTTTAACGTTCTTTTTATAGATACAAGTATTTTAAGCAAATGCTCTGTTTTATAATAAACAGTATTAAATAACATTTACCGGCCTGAATGTCCGAGAAATTTTCATACAACGAAAATTTTCTATGAAAATTTCTCGGACATTCAGGCCGGTAAATGTTATTTAATACTGTTTATTATAAAACAGAGCATTTACTTAAAATACTTGTATCTATAAAAAGAACGTTAAACATATCAAAAATGTATTTAATATATATATATATATATATATATATATATATATATATATATATATATATATATATATATATATATATATGTGTATAGCTTCGGGGAATATAAGTGTGTTCGCTTCTTTTTATCTGTTCTTCTTGCCCATTTTCCGCTGCAATAACAGATATTAAATAGAAAGAAACCATGGTGAGCCATATTCAGCCACGTTGTGAAATGATATATCGTTAAAAGAATGCTTGTTTTTCCCTCTGGTAAAGAAGTATATGAAAGTGTAATGCTATTGTCAAAGAATTATGTAAAAAAAAAAATTTAAAAAAATGAAAGATAGGGTGATTAATATTTCTCTTGGCGTCACATCTATTGCTGTCTTTTCGTCAATTGGTCGTAAGTTTGTTCGCGTTGAAAGCGTGGAAAATACTGGGTAATTTTTAATTGGCAAATGATGAGCGATAAAACCCAATAAACGGTTGTCCCCGGTGCCAAACGCTGCGTAAATTACAGAAGAATTGGTCAAAATCGATCGGTTTCTATAAAATATTAGAAGCGCATCAACTATATAACAATTTGAAGCTACACTTTACAAAAATGGCAGCGTAAAGGCATTCATGTCGTTCAAGAAAAGACCAGGCCATCGTAATCCAATTAAGTTTTATTCTTTTCGAAATCAGGAAAACACACGCAAGTAACTCTTTCTCTATGCCTCTCCCTCCCTCTATTTCAAGCACTCTTTCTTTTTGAACAAACTTTCTTTTTCTTTGCCGTCTACTCTCTACCTTTTGACCAGTTTAATTTCCGACAGCCATCTTTCTATTTTTCGCCTACTTCCCTATTTTTTCTTTCATTTTTCATCAATGTTATCCATCTCTATTTCTTTTTTCTCTGTTCATCCCTCTTCTTAATTTTGCCCGCTGTCTGCTGGATTCAATAATTGTAACTCCCATGCACAGCGCTAACCCATTTCACGGGAGCCACCTGTTTACTGTAACTACATTTACCGTTCTGGCTCTCATGCAAACGAAACTTCTTTCTACCTCTTTAATTCTCATGAAAACCTAAATGGAAATACAAACACATTAGGGTCATTCCAGCTAGATTCAGCAAGCGTCCGTCCTCAAGTTCCTAAGATTTCATCCAAATTTTCACTATTTGTTAACATTCATAAGAAAATGTCCTCAGCATGTTACCTCATTTCAAACAGATTTTATGCCACTTTGAAGATTATGAAGATATTAAATATTTTGAAAAGATTGATTTTTTTTTGTTTTTTAGAGACTTAATTCCTTTATTTTATTTTTCGCCCTTTTTTCACTCCTGTTACTAAAAAATGCAGCATGAGAAGATCTGTTTTATGGTGGGGGTCTGAGGTTAGGGCACACTAAATCTAGTATATCCAACTCAATTATTCGCAATGATTCTTCTCCCCCGGTTAGCGATTTGAAAAAAAACAACATAGTTTACAAATTCAGGTGCCCTTTAGGAGATTGTATCTCCAACGAACTAAATAATATCTATGTTGGTCACACCACAAACTCGCTTTCACGACGCTTGACACTAGATTTGAATGATAACTCTAACATTTTTAGGCAATTAAAACAATATGCCTGGCCGCATACACAATTCCGGAAAATCCTCGTCGAAAACACAACTATACTTAAACATGAAAACAATAAACAAAAACTAAAAATTCTTGAAGCTATATACATAAAACAGTTGAAACCTAACCTGAACAAAATAAACTATGAAATTTCCACAAATATCCTTAAATGCCTATAATTAGTAACAGAAGCCATTGGTTCATACCAACAGCTTTCCATACTCAATACTCATCGGATTCACTCTCTCGTGGTCATGTGTGACGTCATGAGCTGTTGTGCGATTTTCGCTTTCACCGTCTTATATGCACGTGTTTATCGTTGCTTGGAAATCATTCATGTAAACAAAAACAGACTATCATCAATTTCTTGTTCGTGTATTGCTTAATATATTGTGTAATTGTCATCTTTGATAATGGCTTATGTAAGCCGAAAGCTTAGATTGGATTAAAAAATATGTATCAATATTGTGATTTTCTTTCTTCGTTTAATGATAATGTTATTAAGCTTATCAGACAATATGAAAAGAACTTACATAAAATAAATAGACAACACTTGTCTATATTATTTAATAAAACATGTATGAATATATATATATATATATTGCTCTAATTATTGGACCAATATGTACTTTATTATAGGGTATTGCCTTCGAAAATATGTAAACCACTACATTAATGCATCTATGTTTCGATGCCTATCAGAGCATCTCATCAGGCGGTACAAGGAGAGTCGACGGGTCATTTTGAAATTCCTTGAAAGTAACTGATTCCATATATATATATATATATATATATATATATATATATATATATATATATATATGGTAAGGCAGATTGGACGGATGTTTTTGAAATGACTATTATTTTCAAAAACATCCTTCCTCTTTGACTCACCTTGATATATATATATATATATATATATATATATATATATATATATATATATATATATATATATATATATACTTTCGCTGATTCCTAGGCCTCATGAATTTAAACGTCCTACGAGGCTGGCATCCCGTTCCCACCCCTTCACCGTTGAAACTGTTAGATGTAGACGCCTATTCTACTCAATATAGCTTCATGTCTCGCACATCTCGCCTGTGGAACTCCCTTCCTTATTCCTGTTTCCCTGACAAATACAATCTCCAACTATTTAAGTGTAACGTCAATCGACATCTCCAGTTGCCTTGATCTATCCACTTCCCTTCTCCACATCCTTTCACCTTTCATTCCTATCTGCTCTCGCTCCAAATCTTCTGTAACCCCCTTGCCTTGATCGATCCACTATCTTTCTCCACATCCTCTCCTTTACCACTCCTATCTGCTCTTCCTCCAAACCTTCTGTAACCCCTTGCGTGCTAGTGGCCTCCAGCCTTGCTTGGGGTGATAAGCTTAAATATATATATATATAATGATAAAAAATACTTTTAAGGTAGGTTATATGTATGTATTAAAGTGCTCAATATCAGGGATAGATAAATATAAAAGTGGACATCGATATCAACACCAGGCGGCAACAGTCTTCTTGAGGCCTAAAGGCAAACGTCAGGTGCTATAAAAAGAAAACTACGATACATAAATTCGGCAATCAATCTCCTTCGAAGTAGACCCCTTCTGAAGCTACTCAAGAGTCGTTTCCATTGATGGAAGCATTCGTGGAAGAACCTTTTTAGGCATAGCGAACAAATACTTCGTTTCATTCTCTTGGATTAATACCTTAACCTGACATGTAATAGATCATTTGTAAGTGATTTCATAACATATTTATGTTGTAATTTTCAAATAAATAATTATATATATATATATATATATATATATATATATATATATATATATATATATGGTGTTCCAATAACTTGGACCTTCCATTTTCGTGATAGGCTTCGATAGCTTTAGCGCGTTGTTTCATTGTTAATTTTTCCATGGTTGAAATGCCAAGGACTTAATTTGTTAACTTAGAAAGAAGAAAAAAAAATCATTAGGCGCTTAAACTTTAAGACTGTCCAAGTTATTGGAACACCCTATATATATATTTATTTTCGGTTGAGCTCTCTGGGTTGAGGTGTGAATTTGTAAACAGTGACTATTTAAGCTAATATAGCAAGACTCTTCGGCAGAATTGAGTCACTGTCAGTCACTGTGTGTTTATCTAAATCTAAAAATAAACACGCTAAAATTCACCTTCATCCCTGCCGTGCGCCGACGGCTTAGTGGGAGAAGTTCCGACTGACGCAAATTCAGTCGGGTTTCGATCCTAGCTAGATGCAAGCGGACGTCTAGCCACACTGATGAGCTGTGGATGACATATATATATATATATATATATATATATATATATATATATATATATATATATAGGGTGACCCCAAAAAACGGGAACTTTTTAACAATCCAATAAAACCAAGAGTAATGGAAGAAAAATATTTAATTCATAGTAATTGAAACCTTAAAACATGCCATTTAAGAAACAATGATGGAATTTTCATTTTTTTTTAATTTTGTCCTGTAGATGGCGTCCTACTGTACGAATGCATTCTTGAAATCTGCTGTTGAGATTCCTCATTGACTGCTGCAACATCTCAGCTGGGATACTGTGAATTTCATTCTCGTTACTAAAATGGCAAAATGTTTACTTGCTCAAGGTCACTGTCTCGCAGTGTTGCCACTTGCTCATGTCTGGCAATACGCACTTCAAAAATTCCTGTTTTTTGTGGTCACCCTGTATTTAGTTTACGAAAAATAGGTAATCAGTATGGGTAGACACAAGGAGGATAAAATCCAGAGAGTTCAATGATTTTTATTTAAATATATATATATATATATATATATATATATATATATATATATATATATATATTATTTACATCATTCGGACTATTGTCCTCATCTTTGTCGCCATGTTTATTACAAAGTTTCGGACGTTGTACGCTCCGACCTTCTTCAGATGGTTGGAATGTCGAACTGAATTCTTTATTTTGCTCACTAGGGTAGACTGTTCTAGTTCCACGTGCCATGTTTAATGGATGTCAGTTATCAGTTATCTCCTGTTAATTTCCCTCTGAAAGTTCTGCACTGCCTTAACCGGGTATTGAACTCACACACTTTGGGTCCTGTCACTGGATCTAACCAACGCCTTTATCCACTGTGCCATGTGTCCTTGAGGCAAATAAGAATTGAAGAATAGAAAGAAGAAAGGAAGATAGCAGAGAATAAATAGGGGGAATGTTAGAGAAAGGGAAAGAGAGAGAGAGAGAAAAAAAAAGAAAAATAATGGGACCGAAAAACAGGAAATGTCGGAAATATCAAAAAATTGGCTGAAAAAAAAAAAAGTAAAAGAAAGAAAGCCAACAACATACTAATTGGTGGCTACTGGTTGTGGGCGAATAGGGAAACATTTTTGATTCGTAATAAAAATAAATAGATAAAATTTCCATCTGAAAATGAATTAAATTAAAGAAAATAATTTGAGAAAAAAAATGTCCAACCATAGAAAATACACGTGATGAACCCGTACGCGATTTAAAATAGTTAATGAAAGACTGAACTAATCGATAATGTATTTTCATTTAATTACTAAACGAAAAATAAACGACAATACGTTCAGAGGAGAAAAACATTCCATCCGATTTACATATGCACATACAGACACACACACACACACACACACGCGCGCGCGCACGCAGAAACATGCACACATACGCACAAACGAATATACATTAACATCCGAATCCCGCATAAACTAGAATCTTTATACACTTGCACGAATAAATTGACACACGAACGCTGCTTTACAAGACAAAATTCACGGGAAGCCTGCTTAACAGACCAGACAATGCAGAAATTAAAAATACCAGAATTTTTATCTCTTTCCTTCATATATTCTCTGATGAAGCCTTAATTAAGTCAAAATATGTTAAATATATAAATGTTTCTTATTTGTTCCTTATCTTATCACACACACACACACACACACACACACACATACATACATACATACATACATATAGATAGATAGATAGATAGATAGATATGCGAGTGTGTGTTATGCTTTGACATTCTATTTTCTCCCTCTCTCTTTCTCGTATAGCGATTTGAGCGTAGTTTAGAAGTGGCACAAGGTCAAACGTAAGGAGCACCCAGTGAAGATCGAACTCATTACTCAGTCGTAGTTGGTCTATCGTGTCAAGCTTCTAACCACTGCACGCCGAAGTGCCCAAAATGATTCTCTAAGCGTAGCATGGATCTGGCACAAGGCTAAAACTTTAAGCCTCCCAGTGAGGATCGATTTCACTATTCAGTCATAATTGATCGAGTGAGAAGGGCTCGTTGTATAAGGTGAAACTTAAAGTTAAAAAAAAAATGGGTTAGATTTATAAACGTTTCCTACTTGTTCCTTATCCTATAACACACACACACACACACACACAAACACACACACACATATATATATATATATATATATATATATATATATATATATATATATATATATATATATGTGTGTGTGTGTGCTTGTGTGTTTGCAGGGGAGCGTAATACCCATTGCCTTTTTTTAGTCGTTTGTATGATTTTGTTGTCCTCTTCTTGTCATTTTTCGCCATATCTCATTCTCTAATGAAGCTATAACAAAGTAGAAACATGTTAGATTTATAAGCGTTTCCTATTTCTTCCTTATCCCATCATATAATAATAATAATAATAATAATAATAATAATAATAATAATAATAATAATAAATGGTCGCTCATATCCGGGGATGCCTGTCTATTTGGCCGCAAGCCAATCCCTGTTCAGCATCCACACAGCCCACCTGTGCTTTATACTGTAAACTTACTGAGCGTAACTTTGTTGCAGTTCTTGCACTTTCTGACAAATCGACCCTGGTGGGTTTCCCGCCCTGGGTATGGTGATAAACTATATGAGCGTCTTGGGTAAGACGATAAACTACGTCCAACAGCAAAGCCTCTGATCAGGAGGTTTTGAGGAGAGTAGAACCACCTATAAATTGCTGGAGCTCCCAGAGCCACCCTGACCCGAGGTAGTAGCACCTGTTAGGGTCCCAGCTATGGGCAAATAGTTAACCCCCAAAATGGCGTAAAACACTATGAAAGTGTAAAAATCGGTTTTAATACCAGAAATACTTTGTAAAAAATTATTACCAGCAATAAATTTTTGAAAAGAATAATTATTACCAGCAATACATTCTTGAAAAAAAATATTACCAGTAATAGTTTTTTGGAAAAAAAAAAACATTCCAGCTATACATTTAAAAAAATATTACCAGCAATACATTTTTGAAAAAAATTACCAGCAATAAAAATCTTTTCGGCATTAAATAACCCATTGATGTTGATATGCCGTAAAACAAAATAAATAAAACCTGGTTGGGTTCGAAGTCCGATCTCATGGTCAGAAAGCGGACGTTTCTAATCGCACGGTCAGGATATATATATATATGTATCATATCTTCTTTCAAACATGTTTAATTGAATAATATAGACATAGAATGTCTATTTATTATTATACTGATCCTTTCCCGTTCTCTAATCAGTTTCTTGATGTTAAAATAAAATTCACCAAGGTAGGTGCCGTAGTTTTTGTCCTACCCAAGTACTTTCGCTCTCCTTAGGGGTAATTACAAAGACAAACTTATTGTAACTGTGATAAAATCTACATTTCGTTGTGATGGTAATTAAAAAAAAATCACGATTGAATGGGCTCTGTTATAATTATTTTAATTTTTTTGTTCGTTGTAGCTATGGATTTTTTGTTCAAAAGAAGTGTCCCAGTATAAGGGAGCTGACCGGAAATTGGTTGCATGCAAAATGGAATTAAATGTTTGTTATAAAGACGTATGTTACGTATTGACTTTTTTCAGTGATTTGTATGAATTTTTTACTTTTATTATTTTTAGAATATTTATTTTTTTAATTTTTTAATTAGCTCGGATTGTGAAGGCGCTTGTGTGGCAAGTTAAATATAGAACAAAATAAAATGGCTTTCATCTGGATAATATTAAATCGTAAAATAGTATTTTAAATCCATTTATTCCTAATAATTACAAACAATATTTATTTTATTACTGTTCATGTAAAACTGCAGAATAGGAAGGCATCGTAATTGGTTTCGCTACAAAAGTGCATTATAAATGGATAATGTTAGCGATATCTGATACAAAACTAAGTTTTTCTATACGCAAAATAATTGTTTATTCAGTTCCGGACGTCGACCGTGGGAGGTATGTGGTTTCGAGTCATTCTTCCGACGTTCGATCTTCTTGCTCGAATGCTAGGGATTCTGCCATCTACAGTCGTCGATCAGGCCTTTATATACGTTTCTCTCGTCCGATTTGTCTTATGCGTGTATATCCTAAATTCAGCTGACATTTGATTCTGAATCTGGTGGGTTTGATGGCATCTCCTAGGTCAACTCTCGAGGTACCTAGGTCTTTTGGCTTTCTGAGGAGACACCGAGTACAAAACTGGCTCAAGGTGAAACATTGGTGCCACCACCTATCAATTCTTCTTAGATCAAAGGGATCCTGATTGATAATAAATTTGATTCTGTCCTTGCATAAACCTTTACAATCGATTTTACTAGAGAAATGTGTTGTAATCCTTAATAGAAAGGAATTTGAATACATTATACATGGATATATTCGACCTGGGACTTTTCAGCTCTGGAAAACGTATTTGACACATTCGTCTTCAGGAGTATTGCGTTCAAGCTTAAAACAGACTGTCGCTGTTTGGTGTTGACCCCAGTGTCCACTTGAAATTTGACATACGCTCTGTCGCTGATATTGAGCATCTTTATCCATAACTTGATTGATTTGGACAACTCCAATTTGCGGCTTGCATCTTGAAGTGCTTCTCTTGTGGACAAGATTGATAATTTATAAATAAAACTTAAACTGTTGCATTACAAATGAGAAGAAAGGGATTGTCGGTGGTCAGGAATGAATGCAAGCATTACTGATAGAATAGGGCTATTATATGCAGAATTATTATTTTGTAGCAGTGTTTTACTATAGGAATGCATTGCAAATGAGGAAGAAAGGGATTGTCAGTGGTCAGGAATGAATGCAAGCATTACTGATAGAATAGGGCTATTATATCTAAAATTATTATTTTGTGGCAGTGTTTTACTATAGGAATGCATTGGAAATGAGGAAGAAAGGGATTGTCAGTGGTCAGGAATGAATGCAAGCGTTACTGATAGAATACGGCTATTATATGCATAATTATTATTTTGTAGCAGTGTTTTACTATAGGAATGCATTGGAAATGAGGAAGAAAGGGATTGTCAGTGGTCAGGAATGAATGCAAGCATTACTGATAGAATAGGGCTATTATATGTAGAATTATTATTTTGTAGCAGTGTTTTACTATAGGAATGCATTGCAAATGAGGAAGAAAGGGATTGTCAGTGGTCAGGAATGAATGCAAGCGTTACTGATAGAATACGGCTATTATATGCATAATTATTATTTTGTAGCAGTGTTTTACTATAGGAATGCATTGGAAATGAGGAAGAAAGGGATTGTCAGTGGTCAGGAATGAATGCAAGCATTACTGATAGAATAGGGCTATTAAATATATAATTATTATTTTGTAGCAGTGTTTTACTATAGGAATGCATAGCAAATGAGGAAGAAAGGGATTGTCAGTGGTCAGGAATTAATGTAAGCATTACTGATAGAATTAATCCATTATATGTATAATTATTGTTTTGTGAGAATGTTTTACTCTTGGAATGCGTTAAAAAGGAAGATGACAGAGTTTCTCAGGAACTAATGAAAGCAAAATTTATAGAGCAAAGCTAATTTATTTATAATAAGCTTTAAACAAATCTTTGAAGTAGACCATCATTGCTATATAACCCTGTTTTCTCGTACGTATTCCGAATTTATTTGATTAGATTTTCCCCACGACTCTGTTAAATATAAGAGTATTTAATTGATTATCGATCATTCCTTTCATCACAGTGTTTTTTTTTTCGAATAGTTATCCGATTTCTCAATATCACTTTTATTTCCTGTCGATAAGAAAAATTTATTACATCCCTGCCTGCCGACATTTTATAGATTTTCACATCAGTTGGGGTCTCAAGTTCATTCCAAACCCCCCATCCTTCAATCGCCTACTAAAGATGCGAGAAAACTGTTCAGCTCATTCCCCTGTAGGTTACCCGGTTCGAAACACATCAGATGAAGTCCGCCGGACAGAATCAACGAAACGTTGTGATCACAACAACAAAGATAAGGACAACAGTCCGTATGTAAATAGTGTAAATAAGCAGTCTTTGTCAGAAGGAAGTTATAAATATTTATTTTTTCACTGGTTTACTTAATTTTAAATCGTTTTTATTATGGCATATTTTGTAGGCTGTTTTATCCTATTTATATATAGGTATAAACATAAGACCAAATTGGCAGTTGTTAACTGGGGCAAGGGATGGCTTGTTAATTTTAACGTCTCCAAAACTAAACTTTTATCCACTAATCATCTACGAGACTCTTCTCTACCTTCCATCAGCATGGTTAATGCTAAACCCCAGGAAACTAGCTCGCCACGCCTTCTCAATTTAATGTTCTCGGCTGACATAATCTGAAAAGACCATATTGAATCCATTGCTAGGTCAACTGTTACGAAAGTTGGTTCACTGTATCAAGTAAAACAATTTTTTTCTCCTGTATGTATCTTGCATATCTACAAGTCTACCATTCGTCCATGCTTAGAATATTACTGCCACATATCGTCCAGTGCTTCTGATATTTAACAAGATCTCCTTGATAAGATCCCAAGAAGAATCAGCAATATTGTTGGTCCTCATCTGGCATCTCGGCTTCAGACATTTATCCAATGCCCGAAGGTTGCCTCACTGTGCCTTTTCTATAAATACTTTCATGGTAATCGTTCGGATGAACTCTTCGCTATGGTACCTAAACTTTTTTAAATTTAAGCGCAGTACTAGATTGGTAATTAGGTCTCATTAATTTACAGTTGACCTGGGTAGATGTAACCGTAAATTCGATGCTAATAGTTTCTTTTCTCGCATTTCTCGCTTGTGGAACTCTCTTCCGCCTCCATGCTTTTCAGACAACTTTAATCTTCCAAAATCTAAATGAAATGTCAATCGCTAGCTACAGTTCTCCTAATTATTCTTTCCACTTCTCACAAAGATTTAACTTCAATATCAATCGTAATCTACTGTCCACCTGTTTACTCTTTCCTCTTCTCGATCATTATTAATGTTTCTGTTCCTAATTCTTCCACACACTGTAACCCCTTGTATCTTAGTGGCTTTAACGCCTTGCTTATAAAACTCCCTTTTGACTGCATGCTTTCCAGCCAACTTTAATCTGCAAAGATTTAACTGCAATATCAATCGTAATCTACTGTCCATCTGTTTACTCTTTCCTCTTCGCGATCATTATTAATGTTTCTCTTCCTAATTCTTCCACACCCTGTAACCCCTTGTATCTTAGTGGCTTTAATGCCTTGCTTATAAAACTCCCTTTTGACTCCATGCTTTCCAGGCAACTTTAATCTTCAAAGATTTAACTGCAATATCAATCGTAATCTACTGTCCATCTGTTTACTCTTTCCTCTTCGCGATCATTATTAATGTTTCTGTTCCTAATTCTTCCACACCCTGTAACCCCTTGTATCTTAGTGGCTTTAACGCCTTGCTTATAAAACTCCCTTTTGACTCCATGCTTTAAAGATTTAACTGCAATATCAATCGTAATCTACTCTCCATCTGTTTACTCTTTCCTCTTCGCGATCATTATTAATGTTTCTGTTCCTAATTCTTCCACACCCATTAACCCATTGTGTCTTAGTCGATTTTGTCGTATTTGAAGAAAGAATATATTCCTTGAATTTTTCTTTTGATTAAAATCCTTTGTAAAGTTCATTTTGGGGTGGGGGTTAAAGTAATTTTTCAGGTGGAATAAAGAGCGTTGTAACATAACAGAAAAACACTGGCGGTCATCGGAAATTTAGTCGATAAAAAAACGTATATTTTAGACATGAATTAAATGTCGATATCATAAGTTTATCAATTTTTTTATTGCTTTGAGAAGCGTCCCCCTTTTTTTACCATTCTTAACTTAACCATGGCTGACAGAATAAATTCGGGCCAATTGTATTACCTAAATATTTCATAAAGTCCATCTATTGGATGCTTCAGTACAAATCATCAGTGATTTTTCTAACCGAGGTTCATTAGGGTTTTCGAGGCTTTCAAAATCATGCCCCCTCTCCACGGTGACCCAGCCGATACTGATAGGCTATCGAATTGTGTACCTTCCGTTAGCTACATTTTTTCCATCATCGGAAGTGAATACCACACGACACTTCTTGGAAATTTATTGTCCAATCCTCGATAACTTCCGTTTCACCAGCAGTGTACGCTCTTCCATAAAAAAGGACGGAAACTCAGCCACAATTTCTATTTGATCAGGAATATGGCGGCGTGCTTAGCCTGAAGTGGTAAGTACAGATTTGATTCCCACTGGAGACATATATATATATACACGCACACACAGAAAATTTAAAGAAATTTAGTATCAATAAATCTATCACAAAGATATACTCAGTTACACTAACGGTTAAAGAAATGAAACCGGCGAAACAGGTTCAGTCCCAGATTTAGGAGAATGATTTCGCTTTCAACTAATACCGAAGGCATGAATCTACTTCTTGCTTCACACTGTCGCATCCCAAGATACAGACTCAACAAACCAACTTCAATATTGCTTAACATAAATTACCTTTGGGAAGGCATGAATCCACTTCTCCCTACGATTAATCCATTGGCTATATACACACTCTGCCAACAAAATTTAAATTTCATCTGAAGTTGAGTATCTTAGCTTAACAATAATTCACTTAGGAAAGGCATGAAGCCACTTCTCCCATACGTTTGTTCCATAGCTTGGGAGTGCATCAACAAAACAATATAATTTTCATCTCCGATTATATTCATTTATTAATAGTTCCCTTGAGAAAGGCATGAATCCATTTCACCCTTTGCTCTGTTCCATAGCTAGACAGAGCTTCAACAAAACAAATATAATGTTCATCTCAGGTTATGTTCACTTAGCAATAGTTCTCTTGGCATGAATCTACTTTTCCCTGTGGTCTGTCCTATCGCTAGATATAAGTTCAGCAAAACGAATTCAAATTTCTTTTGAGTTTTCTTATGTTCGTTTAACACTTACCAAAGGCAGGAATCCACTTCCCCTTATTTTTGTCTCCTTTTTACTGTCCACAGACAAAGAATTCCCGGAAAACCAAAACAATATGAAATGTACTCTTTATTTAGAAAAAAAATAGTTTTATCCTTATTCTCTGGCTATCTTTGTTCGTTTTTGTTTTCTCCAAAAGGATTTTTTAAAAAAAGAAGAAGAAAACGGTAAAAAATATAAAGAATTAAAACAAAAAAGTCCCGCGCAAATCTTTTTTTTTTTTTTTTTTCAAAACACTTGCCCTTCCTTTGGAATATTTGTCTGATCTCGTCACGTGATCAAAGAGCTTTTTTTTTCTCTCTCCCTACTAACCCATTCTGAGACGATCACAGGCAACCACAACAACAACAACAACAACAACAACAACGACTATATCAACCAAGGTGCTACTAATATCACAGCTAATAAATATAATTAAAAAAAAAAATAACAAAACAAAAAAATAATGTACAATAATAATAATAATAATGATAATAATAATAATGATTATGGCAGTGATGATAGCAACGATGATTACAATGCTGACGAGACATGGCAAAGTGGACGCGGAAGTCACGTGACATATTTGCAAGATGTAAACAACATACGCTTGTGGCGGCAGAGAAAGAAGACACACAAAAGGGTTTGGTATATTTTTTTTTTTTTTTGCAACATGTTCAAGACACTCACCAACTGACTAACCGACCCACCTTCCACATCCGACAATTTAAATAAAAATAAAAACCATTTAAATATCACTCTAAAATTCTCAACCAATCAGATCGTATTGCAGTTAAATGTATTAGCCAATCAGTAAATATAACGAAAAAGCCAATCACTACGCTTAGCTTCTTTGTCCAGTTCGAGACCAAATGGTAGATCCAGAGATCCTTCTAAGGAGGTCATGCAAGCGAGCCATGAAAATCAACATACAAAATCCCGGACGGAAACTATGGACTATCGATGAGACATACCCTACAGTTAAAATGTTTGAAGCCATCCACAGAATTAGCATGAGATGAACTTGATAGAAAAGTGAAATCTTTCCATCACAAAAATGAAAAAGAGCTCTTAGAGTTATTGAAAAAAAAAGAATGGAATAATTTATTTTTATAAAATTTTGCAACGCATACCAAATATTTGTGCTGCAGTAATCAAGTCTAAAGGAGGATATTTTGACGAGAGCAAATCATGTCTCACTTTTTCAACCATGTATAATAATCTTCACTTATTTAAAGTACCAAAAAACTACATTTGGGCCAATTTAAAAAATAAAATATTAACAGAGGTGGCCTCAAACTTTTGAATTATAGTCTCTCTCTCTCTCTCTCTCTCTCTCTCTCTCTCTCTCTCTCTCTCTCTCTATATATATATATATATATATATATATATATATATATATATATATATATATATATACTAAAGTTCTAAAGTTTGAAGACATCTTCAGAATTATCATGGGACAAAATTGACAGAAGAGAGAAACTTTTCCATCCAAAAACTTCATTGAAAAAATCTTTTATTATACTTTGAGAAACTTTACAACGAATGCCAAATATTTTTGCTGCAGTAATCAAGGCTAAAGGAGGATATTTTGAAGAGAGCAAAATTTAATGATAAAATGCATTTTTTTCTTTTTGTCATAATAATTATTTTTAGCCATGTACAATAAATTTATCTTATTTAAGGTACACAACAACGACTTTGGGGGCTAATTTAAAGTTTTCGTATCGCGAACAGAAAGTAAATTTAAACATCAAAATTTATCATATCGAGCCATAGAAGTTAAGTAAGAGACTTTCCTATTTTTTTCATATATTACACAAAGTTTGAAATAACAAAGATGCCTTCCAGAAACAAAGCAACTCATTAAGAAATATGAAAATATCATTAGAAACAAAGAAAAGAATGTTGAAATGCTTTATAATATTCTTATCTACTAAACGGCAGTGAATGCGAAACAATTTCATCAGAGATGAAGGGGAGACTTGAAGCAACACAAAAACAAAGTAAAAAGAGGTAAACTACAGTGTAATATCAATCCTCATATATGACAGTGAAAGCTGGACAATTTCCTCACAGATGAAGGGGAGACTTGAAGCAAGAGAAACAAGGAAAAGAGTGCTGAACTGCTGTGTAATATCAATCCTCCTATATGGCAGTGAATGCTGGACAATTTCTTCACAGATGAAGAGGAGACTTGAATCAACAGAAACAAAGAATCCTGAAACAAAAGAATTCTGAACTGCTATGTAATATCAATCTTCCTACATGTCAATGAAAGCTGGAAAATGTCCTTACAGATGAATGTATTCGAATTGGAAGGAATGAAGTTAAATTGACACACGCTAAAATATAAAAAACCGAGTAATTTACTAACGAGGACATTTTATGTAAAATAAAAACAAGGGAACTGATGCTTACACTTCGTAAGTGACACTCCGTAAGTGATAGCTATAGACTCAAATATAAATACAACTTATGTTTGCCTATACTCACGCGTATAAATACGAGCAATATTTAGGTATAGTCTCGAGTATAAAGATGATTTATTGTTTGCTCGCAGAGTCAAGTATTAAAATACTAGGTAATGTGTGCATATAGACACAAGAAGTATAAACTCGACTATTGCACACTAATACGCGCGAGTATAAACTGGGCCAATGTTTACCTATAGCCTCAGGTATAAACCCGAAAACGATTTACATATAGGCACAAGTATAAAAACGGTCAGTGTTTACAAAATGCCTCAAGTATAAAACCGACTAATGTTTACCTATAGAGTCAAGTGCCAAATTATTGCTCACCTATAGATTCGTGTATACACTCGGCTGCTGTTGCGCGTTACCTGAATCTGAAATGATTCCAAATGTGGCTTTATCCAAATCTTTGGCATCTTCAGAAATAGTGCTTGAGTGAATTTATAGGACAGAAAATAAAAACAAAACTACCCAGACGAAAATAATGGTATCTTTAACGGAAATGATTCTACGCGTCTCCTTTTCAACCGCCAGAATCAACGCTAAAATTCCTTTATTAAAATAACCAATCAAAATCCAGCTTCACTAGTCTAGTACTCATAAAAGAAATTAGAAATATTTAACCTTACATGAATAAAGGAAACACCATTTAACAAGTGATTCTACAAGAGTGTCTTTTTAAACATCAGATTCGACGCTCAAATTTCTTTATTGGAATAATTTCTCTGAAAGTAATGCAAATCTAGCTTCACTGATCTAGTAACCCTAAAAGAAACTGGAAATATTTAAGCTTACTTTTATACCCCGAGCGACGAGGTGGACTCGTCCGCACGTGTATAATTGTGAGATTTGAATGCAGGACGGTAGATGGGGAGAGGTATTCCGCTATGTTTCGGAAACATGCTGTAGTATCTATTCCGTGTCGGGCTCTCCTCCCCGCTGCTTGGGCGGCTCGCCTCGGGGTGGATGTTGCTTCAGCATTAGTTCTATCCCGGGTTCCCTTCCTCGCGCTGCCTGGACAGATCCCCAATCTGTTTCGAAGCGGGGTGACTGGCTCTTAGTAGCAAAGACTAGACAAGACCAGCAAAGACCTTCCGTCCCGAGTAGGGACACTTGGGTTCTCCACATTAAAATAAATTGACCATGTGTCTCAACCTGACTCTGTGGTGGTTTAGAGACTTGCTGGAATCTTTTCCAGCAAGACGGTCGAACTCTCTGCCTTCGGGCAGAGAGGAACCCGGACGAGGCGCCGCCAAAGGGCAGAGTCTCGTTCTGGTGACCAACCCGATTCTGTTTTTACAGTTTATACGGGCATTTTTTGGCCGAGCCTACGGGCTCGGAATACCCACGTAAAACTCAGCCTTGTGCCACATCTTTCCCTCGTGGGGGGCAAGTAAATAATGACTCTGTGGTGGTTTAAAGGAGAATAGGGAAGACGACAAAAGCCGTATTTAGCGATCGTCAAAGAAAATACAGTTGTAATCTGCAAGTGGACTTAATTTAAGAGTAACTGAACTCAACTATGTAATAGACACATGAAAGCACTTACAGAAAATAAAATAAAATAAAATGCTGGATATAAGGGAATTACTGATAAAATTACCGACAAAAATAGCATGCAAAGTTGGAAGGGAAGAAGGGAAGAAAAGTCGGAAGGTGATTTCTTTCATTCATAAACAAAATGTTCTCTGTGTAAGACAAATAATGACGAGACATTTATTCACAAGGAAGAAATGACACAGAAAAAGCATATAAAGACGTGGAAAGCAGTTTACTTTGTGATCTATCTAAATGAATATATAATTTTACAATTTAAATTTTGCGATATAATCGTTTTCTTTTCTCGTATCTTTAATTGTGTGTGATTGTTTTAGCGAGAGACACGCCCTCTGGAGGGCTCGCGCGATTCCACCGGACTCTGCAACTTCGGCTTCCGTCAATCCACTTCCGGTGTATTGGAGTGTGACATGACGTCGGCGAGATTATGTTAATTGCTGTTAATTTGTTCATTCAATTATTTTATTTTTGAAACGTATTTTTCTTTAATTGTTTTTTTTTTAATAGTGAATTTTGTAAATAATTCTGGGATGCAGTCGAAGAAGCGAAAAAGATAATCAAATGGCGCATAAAAGTCTCGCAAGAAATGGTACAAATTCGAAATTTATGAAGTGAAATAAAAATGATTTGAGATATTATATAATATACTCTTTGAAAAATAGTGAATCTGATGCAAAAAGTATTTTATATATGATTTTCTAGATCTTTTCGTATTAATGCAGGTTTACCCCTGGGATCGATCCTTGGACCTACTCTGTTCCTAAATTCCATCAATGACCTTCCTGATGTAATCCACTTCTCAACTCGTTATCTATGCTGATAACATAGCGATGTACTCTTGTCTTAACGGTAAGCCTGACCAGTTCGATAAGGTCAAATTGGCAGCTGATCTAAAAAGTAACCTACAATCTGTTGTTACCTGGGGCAAGAAATGGCTTGTTAATTTGAAGGACGCCAAAACGGAAGTGCTCTGTTTTAATTGCCTTAAAGACTCATATCTGATGATCCCCACTTGGAGGGTGACTAATTGGCCCTTCTTCGGTTAACCTCTTCCGCTACATTGAAGTTAAAAGATTATATTTGATCATAAAAATGATTTGAGATATTATCTAATAGACTATTTGAAAATACTGAACCTGATGTAAAAAGTATTTTATATATGATTTTCTAGATCTTTTCGTATTAGTGCAGGCGTCCACCGGGCTCGATCCTTGGACCTACTCTGTTCCTAAATTTCATCAATGACCTTCCTGATGTAATCCACTTCTCAACTCGGTATTTATGCTGATAACACAGCGATGTACACCCGTCTTTATGGTAAACCTGACCATGGTCAAATTGGCAGCTGATCTAAAAAATGACCTACAATCTGTTGTTACCTGGAGCAAGAAATGGCTTGTTGATTTTAACGACGTCAAAACGAAACTGCTCTGTTTTAATTGTCTTAGAAACTAATAGCTGATGATCACCCCCTGAAGAGTGACTAATTAGGTCTTCTTGGGTTAACCTCTCCCGCTCACTTGAAGTTAAAAGATTATATTGAATCATTTGCTTGGTCTGCTGCTGGACAATCATTTTCACCAGAATCTATCTTACAAATTTATAAGTCGACCATTCGTCTCTGCACTGAATATTGTTATCACATAATGATATTTAGAGATAAAAATCCAAAAAAGAATCCGCAATGTTATCGGTCCTAGCCTGGCATTTCTGCCTCAGGTACTTTCCCAACAGCCTAACGTAGTTTCTCTGTGTGCTTTCTATAATTATTTTCATGTTAATTGTTCTAATGAGCTTTCCTCTTTTGTATCTTGGCTTTCCGATTTTAAGTGCAGTACTAGATTGGCGGATAGGTTTCATCATTGCACAAAAGGAATGGCTATATGTAACCGTAAGTCCTATTCTGACAGTTCCTTCTCTCGTACTTCTTGCTCGTGGAATTCTCTTCCAGTTTCTTGCTTTCCAGTCAGCTTTGATCTTCAGAAGTTTAAATGCAATATCAATTGTTACCTTCAGTTATGTGCCATGCGTGTTACACGCGTAGGCGATCATGTATCTTTCGATACATGACGGGTCAGATTTTTTCCCGCAGTAGGCTGCCATTTCTTTTTGCGGTAGAGCAGTTGCCACCCAAGGCTATAGAACGTATTCTGTCCTTATATTTACCCATAGCTTGGGGGAAGAAGAGGATTCATACCTTTCCCAACGGTATTAGCACATAAGTGAATGTAATATACATATATGTGTGTGCGTGTCTGTATTCCCTAAAATTCTGTTTGGTTATAATTCTGGAAGTTGACTGGTCAAGATCTTTTCAGTGTTCTATTGTCTATATATATATATATATATATAAATATATATATATATATCAGTCCGTTATGTGCCATGCGTGGTACATACTTAGGCGATCATGTATCTTTCTATACCCGCAGTAGGTTGCCATACCTTTCTGCGGTAGACCATTTGCCATCCAAGGCTATAGAACCCGGTCTGTCCTTCTATTTACCTATAGCTGGGATGAGAAGACGAGCATTCATAGTTTTCCCAAGGGTAATAGCTCGTAAGTGAATGTAATGGTTTCGACTGGAATTCGAACTCGGCTCTCCGATTCCTCAATCCGAGCCGCTTTTCCATTACTCCAGCGTGTCACTTCCTAGTTGTTATCTTATGTCTTTTAAATTCCTCTTTATTGTTCTCTATCCTTATTAACGTTTTCTTTCTTGCTCAGTAATCCGTTACGTTTTAATGGCTTTATCACCTTGCTTGGGGTGAAATGATTAGAAAGACACCCCAAAAACCTGTTCAGAATATTATATTCATATATTATATACGACAGGATCCCGTTGGATGCTAGAATGAGCGTAGGGGTGATACCGCCAGAAGATATATGTGAACGAATGGAGCCTACGTACGATGAATGGGGTGGATTGAAAAGTTACAAAAGAAGCCATATACAGAGATTTGACTGGGATTATGCCAGTAGCTGTTATTGCTCTTTAGGTTACTGACGAGGCTTTCTTCCTAACGTATTGTTTGATAATGCAATTATACTTTATTTCTATTTTATTATTTTAACATCATCATCCCACATCTAGATGTCCATGTCTATCGCCTCCATGTCACTTATGCAGGCGTCTCTCTCGTGCCATCTTGCCGGCAGCCAATTCCCCATACAAAAGAACCTTCGGAATCCGCCCATCTTGAGACGGTTGCTTCTCCTGATAGGTCGTCGCGGTGTGTCGAGACTGGAGTGTCCTCTCCAGAGCGTAAGCCTGGCCAGTGTTTTATGACAGTCCTTGAAGGGAAGATGAGATCTCTCTCGTGCCATCTTGCCGGCAGTAAAATATCCCCATACAAAAGGACCTTCGGAATCCGCCCATCTCGAGACGGTTGCTTCCCGTGATATGTGCCGACGCTGGTGTGTTCTCTCCAAAGGGTAAGCCTGGCCAGTGTTTTATGAGACTTCGGCCGAATGTCTCCCCTCTCTTCATTGACTGAACAACCAGTAATGCTTTCGGTTGAAATTTATAAAATATTTTTCTTAAAACAATTTTTCAGAAAAATAGTTTTCTCAACTCAAATAGCTGTTATCGTTCTTTCCAGTATAGATGGGAATTTCCTACCTAACGTTTTGTTTGAAGTGCTGTGGAATATCAACAAGCTGAGTATGTCATTATGTTCTCTTTGAGTTGCAGTTACTATACATTTTAGTTGTTGCTGCTTTTGGTAATCCTCAAGAGATATATTTTCTGTTGTCTGGTACAGTTCTTTTCTTGTATTTCTGTTTGCGCCAGCACACAAATTTCACAGCAAAATGGTCTTTGCCGAGGCCCGCAGGCTTCACTCGATCAAATACATTTTAAACATTGATCTTATAAAGTGGTTGTATACAGCTGACAGTTTAGATATTTCTGAACGGGTTTGGCGCCATACATGACATCCATATAAACGTCTTGACCTGACGAGGCTATTTAAGAACATGATTTTTACGTCTGGCGCAGCGCATTCTATGTTAAATTTCCTTACCTCCTATTGTGTATTTTGCATCCATCGGTCTCGAGAGACCCTGGAGCTGCACACCAAATGTTATGCCTCAGCTGCGGTGTACAGTCCCACACTGGAGTGACAGTCTTGATCGCAACGAATGCATGTGAATATGCTTCTTCTCCGATGTCACCTTGCTGCTTTCTTTCCCGCGAGCACGCTTTATCTCAGCGGCAAGCGTCCGTTTCTCTTTTCCACGGACAATCTCTCGATGTAAATCGCGTCTCCTGCGTGAAACATCGCTGATGCCAACATCCTACTTGACATCATTTGTTGAACAGGCACCCCTACCCTACCTTAACCTAACCTCATTTAGAAAGTAAATCATATTTTGATACAATAGTTGTCAGTGAAAAGGAATACCCTACCACTCCTTGTCAAAATGACTGAATTTCCCCGTATCCTTAGAAACTAATATTATGAATGTATGTGTTATAAAACTCAGTAAATTTCAAAATGAGTTATTCCAAAATTCGTTGAAAATGAAATAGTACGAGGGATTTTAATTTAATTCTATAATTGTTTTTAGTGTCTGCTTTTAAAACATGGCAATTCCTGTGTAGCGATGGAACCAAGTTTTTAAATTAGTAAGTTTATAATATATGTATGTATGTATGTATGTATGTGTGTGTCTATGTGAAAGACTAGGATATATATATATATATATATGATGAAATTGAAATAGCCTGTAAGTTAGATCGTATGTTACAGATTTCTAAAAGACGAGACAACCATTTTTTTGAATTTGTGCGCCATTCTTTGAGTTTCACTTTCGCTTCCATGACAAGGACAAAAACAAAAAGCCCAAAACGCTGCAAAATAGTCAAAGCTTCATATTACAAGATTACAAATATGTATGTAGACATACATTCATATATATATATATATATATATATATATATATATATATATATATATATATATATATATATATATATTGTGTATTTGGGAAGCAAT
>OZ038514.1:40231497-40271497 GCA_964036315.1 Acanthosepion esculentum | reverse complement strand
GATAGATAGATAGATAGATAGATAGATAGATAGATAGATAGATAGATAGATAGATAGAATTGAGAAGACTTTAGATAGATAGAATTGAGAAGACTTTAGATAGATAGATAGATAGATAGATAGAATTGAGAAGACTTTAGATAGATAGATAGATAGATAGATAGAATTGGGAAGACTTTAGATAGATAGATAGATAGATAGATAGATAGATAGATAGATAGAATTGAGAAGACTTTAGATAGATAGATAGATAGATAGATAGATAGATAGATAGGATAAGACTTTAGATAGATAGATAGATAGATAGATAGATAGATAGATAGATAGATAGATAGAATTGAGAAGACTTTAGATAGATAGATAGATAGATAGATAGATAGATAGATAGATAGATAGGATAAGACTTTAGATAGATAGATAGATAGATAGATAGATAGATAGATAGATAGATAGATAGATAGAATTGAGAAGACTTTAGATAGATAGATAGATAGATAGATAGAATTGGGAAGACTTTAGATAGATAGATAGATAGATAGATAGATAGATAGATAGATAGAATTGAGAAGACTTTAGATAGATAGATAGATAGATAGATAGATAGATAGATAGAATAAGACTTTAGATAGATAGATAGATAGATAGATAGATAGATAGATAGATAGATAGATAGATAGAATTGAGAAGACTTTAGATAGATAGATAGATAGATAGATAGATAGATAGATAGGATAAGACTTTAGATAGATAGATAGATAGATAGATAGATAGATAGATAGATAGATAGAATTGAGAAGACTTTAGATAGATAGATAGATAGATAGATAGAATTGGGAAGACTTTAGATAGATAGATAGATAGATAGATAGATAGATAGATAGATAGATAGAATTGAGAAGACTTTAGATAGATAGATAGATAGATAGATAGATAGATAGATAGGATAAGACTTTAGATAGATAGATAGATAGATAGATAGATAGATAGATAGATAGATAGATAGATAGATAGAATTGAGAAGACTTTAGATAGATAGATAGATATCGCCAAAGTTTTATTCCTTTCCAGCGACAAAACCTGCCTATTCAACCTTTTATTATATTATTGAATAAATTATTATTATTATTATTATTATTATTATTAGTATTAGTAGTAGTAGTAGTAGTAGTAGTAGTAGTAGTAGTTTTACTTTGCTTTCTGTTCTTTACACAATTCCTTCCGGGCCCAACCAGAGATCTAAGATAAGAAATGATTTAATGACATTTTCTTCGGGTTAGTTTTGTAAAAAAAAAAAAAAAAAAGGGTCCAAGATTACACATGTTTTACAGACATCAAGTTCTTTGTAATGTGTGAGCTCTACTTGTGAGGACCATTTTTTATTTCTTCAAAGTATGGGCTACCAGGAATTCCTTCAATGAGTCTCTTGAAACCATTTTCAAACCGTCCGAGTACAACTGGAATCATTGATCTCATCATGTAGCACATCTTTTAGATTTCCTCTTCAGGATCCTTATATTTTGACAGTGGTTTTTGAAGATACGTTACAACTTGCAGAGATTGCTATGCCAACAAGAAAGCACGTTCTCATTTTGTGGTGTTTATTATTATTATTATTATTATTATTGTTGTTGTTGTTGTTGTTGCTATTGTAGTTGTTGTTATTTTATTTTTATTTTTGTTGTATACTCATTTCCTTTCTAATGTCAGAAATGGCAGTATGACATTTTCCACCGAACATTTTGGTAAAAAAACAAAAACAATCTAACATCACACACCTTTTTCATAGATAAAGATCTTCGTAAGGTATAAGCTGTAGTTGTTAGAACCTTTCGCAATCAATCCAAGAGCTGCAACTAAAAGTGGAATTATTGATGTCATCATGTGCCATATTTTTGAGATTTCCACTTCAAGAATCTTGTATTTTGATAGTTTATTAAAGATCTTCAAATATACCTTACAATCTACAGGAAGTGCCATGTCAATAAGAAAGCACCTTCTGTTTTTTGTGGTCTTTCATCACGATGTCTGGGTGATTAGCTTTGATTGTTTTTTTTTTTCTGTGTTGATAGTACAGTCTCATAAAATTATTATAGGTCCTATGTCTGTAATCGGGACTTGTGAGTAAAATTGCTTGTATTACTTTAAAGTATGGGCTACCTGGCATCCCTTTTTTAATGTGTCTATCAGAACCTTTTCCAATCAATCCGAAGGCTCCAATTACAACTGGAATTATTGATGTCCTCATATGCCACCTTTTTGAGATTTCCACTTCAAGATCCTTCTGTTTTAATAGTTTTTAAAGATCTTCAAAGATACATTACAATCTACAGGAAATGTTATGTTCCTAAGAAAGCACATTCTGTTTTTTTGTGGTCTTTCATCACGATGTCTGGGGGATTAGCTTTGATTGTTCGGTGTGTGTTGTAAAGTCCCATAAAATTATTACAGGTCCTAAATCTGTAACCGGTCTGGGTGATGTTTATACCATTTTCTTACAGATTCCTTGTCGTAAAAGTTGCAGATTTACAGTTGCAGATATTACCTCACCTTGGCATGCCGAGTTTTATATTCAGTGGGTGCTAACACTGTGCAACTTGATTGCAATATGATCGGGTGTGTTTGCATATTCTGCGAAGAATCTGCATTTCCGGTTAAGAATTTTTTTCCAGTGTGTTATTGCTTGGTAATTTCTAGTTTGTAAGCATTGGTTCTCTGTGAAGCAAGAATAAAACCTTCGGATTCCAGTTTTTAGTCCTGCACTACGTAACAACTGATGGGTATGGCGTTTGTCTACATCAGCCTCTTTGGTACGGGCAGAGAAGAGACCATAAAGAGGATTAACTTGCCATCGTTTCAGTATTTGATTTCTTTTTTAGGTTCTTGACCGCTGCAGTCGGTGTCTTATGCCTTACTTGCACTTCCTCACGCATTTGAATTTCCCTTTTGAATTTGTTTTCTTTCTTTATTACTGAATAAAGTTTACTTATTTCTTTCATTGTTCCTTGACACAGATGATCATTCAGCCTTTTATAGTTTCCAGGTATCTTTGAAGACCGATTGTTGTGATTTTGTAAGACAGTGCGAGTTGAACTAATTCTATAATTATTATTATTATTATTATTATTATTATTATTATTATTATTATTATTAACACAATGTATGACGTATCCCTTCTAATATTTTGCAACACCGGGCTAGTGGCCTCTAGCCTTGCTTGGGGGTGATAAGCTTAAAAAAAAAAAAAAGGTAGGCGGATTACTCCAAGTATAAATTCTGAATTATTCGAACATCCTTTCTAAGTAAATCAAGTGTGCCTAGAACTTCAAATGGATCTTTGTTGCTGTATTTTATTCTAAACCCTTCCGCACTGTTCTTGTCCTATTTACCTTCTAACTCAGCTTCATCAGAATTCGGATTATTAGTTTTGTTTTGTGGCTCATTAAGCAAATTGACCGATGGAGCTTGCTTCATTTGCACCTGGTTACTTAGGTCACGCTGTCTCTCACAAATTTGTGTATAGAAAAATTTTGTCTGTGTCCCTACTAAATCAGAACAACTCGTTGGTTGGTTGGTTGGTCATTTTACTATAAATATGTATTTTTGATTGGTTGATTTTGTTTAGCTGTATATCAACATTTCTATGAATTATTCAATGCCGGAATCTAAATATTATGTATTATTGGTCATTTTACTATAGATATGTATTGTTGATAAGTTGACTATAAATGGGTATTCTTAGTAATTTTACTATAAATTGCTATTGTTGGTTGGTTGATTTGGTTTAGCGGTATATCAACCACTATGGCTCATTTAATGCTGAAATCTAAATACTTCATACGCATTTGTATGTCTTTAACTACAGATAAAATGTATTCCTGACCATTACACTATAAAATGTATTGCTGGTTACTTTGCTTTAAAAATTTATTGTTGGCAATTATACTATATATACGTAATGTTTGTAAGTTTATATAAAATGTATTGCTGGTATTTTTTTGCATAGGTTTTCAGTATTTCATCATAGCTAGGACCCTATCAGGTGTTACCACCCCGCCTAAATCGTTACCACATAAACGACCATATTTATATATATATATATATATATATATATATATGTGTGTGTGTGTGTGTGTGTGTGTGTGTGTGTGTGTGTGTGTGTATGGGTACGTGTGTGGATAGATAGATAGATAGATAGATAGATAGATAGATAATATTAAATCCGTAAGTTGAAAGGATAATCCAAGTAGGTCTTTTTAATATAAAATATTAAAAAGATATATCCATGAAGAGAGCTCAATGTATTGTGTACAGACCATTTTTTAAACATATTTTGTTATAAATTTAAACCATTTTGTAATACCGGTCTGATGCGGCAGGTATAAAAAGACGAATAACAAGTTATTCAAATTTTCTTTTGTTCGTAGAAGTGGTTTCTTTTCTGTAAATGAAATGCGTCAAAGCTGTTCACATATACTGAATATCCGAACACACTCTGTTATACCAGTAGCCATTATTAAGGATATGTTGTTTCTTTCTTAATTTTCAAATGGATCTGTAGATTTTCATATACGTGTATCTATAGTGCTGGGAATGGGTTTTTTTAAATTTACAAACACGGTCAACACATATTCAGTTAAAAACATAGTTTAAAAAAAGCCTTAAAAGCTAAGTCCAATAATTATTGAGAAAAACCCTTTGTTAAAGTATTAAAAAAAAAGCCATGTGAATAAACAAATAAATAAACAGATCAAATAGATAATAATGAAACACAACCTTCTCGTCACTCAACGACCCGCGGCAATGCCATAAAAAATTGCCGTCTGACCAGCCTAACCTACGACCACTCTTGAAATAGACCCCCTATTGTAACTTGACACACATTTTTCGAAGGGGACTGGTCTGTAAATAAAAATAACCATAATGGCCGACACTAGCCGTTTCCATAGCAACTAATGTTCCAATGAGACCGCACTTATAAACACGCGCTAACCAAAAGATAGCTTATTCCCAAATTCCCGCTTGACAAGGAAGCGGGTCCAGGCACCTTAACTCTACATAACTTAAAAAATTATGTTAGGGGTCTCGGCTCTCGCTTTTGAAACATGAAAACTCTTAAGTAGCGAAGGAATCATATTTTTAAAAACAAAAAATATTATAATATATATATATATATATATATATATATATATATATATATATATATATATATATATATATATATATATATAAGTTTAATTACGTCGCAAAAATTAATTCCAAAATATTTTATTAAATTCCATCGATAAGTTCTTCATGTTCAATAATAATAATAATAATAATAATAATCATTGTCAATACTGTGCCGGTACAAAACAAGCTGTGTACACAAACCCCGTATCCCATCAGTGGTTATATAGTGCAGGGTTAGAGCTGAAACCGAAGGTTTTATTCTTGCTGCACAAGACCAATGTTTTCTAACTAGCAATTAGCAAGCACATATACTGAAAATTGTATGCAGATTCTGTGATAATTATCCAGAACCTATCGACCACCATATATCAGGTTGCAAAGTGAGGGTTGGACAGTTCGCGTTTAAATAAGACAACAGTACTGCGATGGATGGTATGTACTTGAGGTCAAATGTGTGTTTGCACAAAGACTTATTTTATGTGTTTTGACATTTTTAAACATTTTTTTTTTTTTATTTTTTTTTTTTAAGCGATTCACCCCAAGCAAGGCTGGAGGCCACTATCACGCAAGGGGTTAAAGAAGGGTTGGAGGAAGAGCAGATAGGAGTGGTAAAGGAGAGGATGTGGAGAAAGACAGTGGGTCGATCAAGGCAAGGGGGTTACAGAAGATTTGGAGCGAGAGCAGATAGGAATGAAAAATGAAAGGATGTGGAGAAGGGAAGTGGATAGATCAAGGCAGCTGGAGATGTCGATTGGCGTTACACTTAAATAGTTGGAGATTGTATTTGTCAGGGAAACAGGAATGAGGAAGGGAGTTCCACAGGCGAGATGTGCGAGACATAAAGCTATTGGAGTAGAAGAGACGACTACATCTGACAGTTTCAACGCTGAAGGGGTGGGAACGGGATGCCAGCCTCGTAGGACGTTTAAATTCATGAGGGAAAATGAATTTAGTTAATACACAAGAAGAGAAAGAATGGGTGAAACAAGGCCGTGCTTTCTCATTGGGTTCATTCAACTTGGACGGTGAGGCTATTCTGTGAGGTCTACCAGAGCTTATATTGGTGGGCACAAGTTTTATAACATAATATACGCAGAGAAGCAAGGTGTTGACGGTAGAAACCGAAGGTAGACTACAGGAAATCCTATAAAAAAATTCGTAAAGGAAAGCGAGAAGAAAGGACTAACTATCAATTGTAAGTGTACTCTTGTTGGCAGCAAGATGTGAACTATGAATTGGAGATGTGAACAGCAAGCAAGTTCAAATATCTTGGTAGTGTTTTAACAGAGGATGTAAAAGGTGACACCGAAATCCGAACACGCATTAGATGAGCGAAAAAGGCCTTCCAAAAGCTAAGCAAAGTAGAAAGAAGCAAGAAAAATTAGGTAGAAACCAAGAAAAGATTGTGAAACTGTTACGCAACGTCAGTTCTCCTCTATGGTAGTAAATTCTGAACAGTCCCCTCAGAAATTGAGAGAAATCTAGAGATAACAGAAATGAAGTTCTGCAAAAGGGTGCGATGGAGTGTTAAGGAAAATGGAAACAAAAATGTCTTGAAGAAAGAAGGCTTGGAGAATTTGGCACTCACTGGACATATTTAAGGCCAACAGGAGAAGGGTAATCAGCGGGCTATCAACATAAGTAGCTTACGTGAAGGGATAATGGATCGTGATGGCATAAAGACAAATGTTACTAAGAGATAGCAGAAATAGGAAGCTGTGAAGAGTTATGAACGCTCACCTATTTAACGCACATAGAAGAAGAAAAAAGTTTGAAAGCGCAGCTCTAACGATGCTGGGTGTTTAGATTTGCCAAAATTAAAGTGATGCTTTTAACTAAATTGACTTAATAGGGAAAGAAAAAATAAACACTTGCAGACTTTGCTAATGCAAATATTATGAGATTTTCTTTGTCGCACGGATTTATTGAAAAAACAGATTTCGACTAAATAACCAAACAACGAGAGATGTGTCATAAAATCAAATATCCTCATCTAATACTTGATCAATTACATAAGTAAATAATTTTAATTAATGACGGGCCGAAAATACATTAGTCGTGGAGCTGAAATGAAAATATGAAATGTACCGGTTAAAGCTGCAGAGGGAAATTAGGTTAGTGAGATCTACGGTAGGAACGAATTTTCTATAAGTCACATAACTTTTATTACAGTCTATATTGTTATAATTGTTCTATTTTATTATTAGTTATTGTTGATAATCTTTTATTGTGCCTAATAAGATCTACAGTAGGAACGAATCTTCTATCCGTCACATAACTTTTATTACAGTCTATATTGTTATAATTGTTCTATTTTATTATTAGTTATTGTGGCTAATCTCTTATTGTGCCTAATAAGATCTACGGTAGGAACGAATCTTCTATCCGTCACATAACTTTTATTACCGTCTATATTGTTATAATTGTTCTATTTTATTATTAGTTATTGTTGTTAATCTCTTATTGTGCCTAATAAGATCTACGGTAGGAACGAATCTTCTATCCGTCACATAACTTTTATTACAGTCTATATTGTTATAATTGTTCTATTTTATTATTAGTTATTGTTGTTAATCTCTTATTGTGCCTAATAAGATCTACGGTAGGAACGAATCTTCTATCCGTCACATAACTTTTATTACAGTCTATATTGTTATAATTGTTCTATTTTATTATTAGTTATTGTTGTTAATCTCTTATTGTGCCTAATAAGATCTACGGTAGGAACGAATCTTCTATCCATCACATAACTTTTATTACAGTCTATATTGTTATAAGTGTTCTATTTTATTATTAGTTATTGTTGTTAATCTCTTATTGTGCCTAATAAGATCTACGGTAGGAACGAATCTTCTATGCGTCACATAACTTTTATTACAGTCTATATTGTTATAAGTTTTCTATTTTATTATTAGTTATTGTTGCTAATCTCTTATTGTGCCTAATAAGATCTACGGTAGGAACGAATCTTCTATCCGTCACATAACTTTTATTACAGTCTATATTGTTATAATTGTTCTATTTTATTATTAGTTATTTTGTTAATCTCTTATTGTGCCTAATAAGATCTACGGTAGGAACGAATCTTCTATCCCTCACATAACTTTTATTACAGTCTATATTGTTATAATTGTTCTATTTTATTATTAGTTATTGTTGTTAATCTCTTATTGTGCCTAATAAGATCTACGGTAGGAACGAATCTTCTATCCATCACATAACTTTTATTACAGTCTATATTGTTATAAGTGTTCTATTTTATTATTAGTTATTGTTGTTAATCTCTTATTGTGCCTAATAAGATCTACGGTAGGAACGAATCTTCTATCCGTCACATAACTTTTATTACAGTCTATATTGTTATAAGTTTTCTATTTTATTATTAGTTATTGTTGCTAATCTCTTATTGTGCCTAATAAGATCTACGGTAGGAACGAATCTTCTATCCGTCACATAACTTTTATTACAGTCTATATTGTTATAATTGTTCTATTTTATTATTAGTTATTTTGTTAATCTCTTATTGTGCCTAATAAGATCTACGGTAGGAACGAATCTTCTATCCCTCACATAACTTTTATTACAGTCTATATTGTTATAATTGTTCTATTTTATTATTAGTTATTGTTGTTAATCTCTTATTGTGCCTAATAAGATCTACGGTAGGAACGAATCTTCTATCCGTCACATAACTTTTATTACAGTCTATATTGTTATAATTGTTCTATTTTATTATTAGTTATTGTTGTTAATCTCTTATTGTGCCTAATAAGATCTACGGTAGGAACGAATCTTCTATCCGTCACATAACTTATATTACAGTCTATATTGTTATAAGTGTTCTATTTTATTATTAGTTATTGTTGTTAATCTCTTATTGTGCCTAATAAGATCTACGGTAGGAACGAATTTTCTATCCGTCACATAACTTATATTACAGTCTATATTGTTATAAGTGTTCTATTTTATTATTAGTTATTGTTGTTAATCTCTTATTGTGCCTAATAAGATCTACGGTAGGAACGAATCTTCTATCCGTCACATAACTTTTGTTACAGTCTATATTGTTATAATTGTTCTATTTTATTATTAGTTATTGTTGTTAATCTCTTATTGTGCCTAATAAGATCGACGGTAGGAACGAATCTTCTATCCGTCACATAACTTTTATTACAGTCTATATTGTTATAATTGTTCTATTTTATTATTAGTTATTGTTGTTAATCTCTTATTGTGCCTAATAAGATCTACGGTAGGAACGAATCTTCTATCCGTCACATAACTTATATTACAGTCTATATTGTTATAAGTGTTCTATTTTATTATTAGTTATTGTTGTTAATCTCTTATTGTGCCTAATAAGGTCTACGGTAGGAACGAATCTTCTATCCGTCACATAACTTTTATTACAGTCTATATTGTTATAAGTTTTCTATTTTATTATTAGTTATTGTTGCTAATCTCTTATTGTGCCTAATAAGATCTACGGTAGGAACGAATCTTCTATCCTTCACATAACTTTTATTACAGTCTATATTGTTATAATTGTTCTATTTTATTATTAGTTATTGGAGCTAATCTCTTATTGTGCCTAATAAGATCTAGGGTAGGAACGAATCTTCTATCCGTCACATAACTTTTATTACAGTCTATATTGTTATAAGTGTTCTATTTTATTATTAGTTATTGTTGTTAATCTCTTATTGTGCCTAATAAGATCTACGGTCGGAACGAATCTTCTATCCGTCACATAACTTTTATTACAGTCTATATTGTTATAATTGTTCTATTTTATTATTAGTTATTGTTGCTAATCTCTTATTGTGCCTAATAAGATCTACGGTAGGAACGAATCTTCTATCCGTCACATAACTTTTATTACAGTCTATATTGTTATAAGTGTTCTATTTTATTATTAGTTATTGTTGTTAATCTCTTATTGTGCCTAATAAGATCTACGGTCGGAACGAATCTTCTATCCGTCACATAACTTTTATTACAGTCTATATTGTTATAAGTGTTCTATTTTATTATTAGTTATTGTTATTAATCTCTTATTGTGCCTAATAAGATCTACGGTAAGAACGAATTTTCTATAAGTCACATAACTTTTATTACAGTCTATATTGTTATAATTGTTCTATTTTATTATTAGTTATTTTGTTAATCTCTTATTGTGCCTAATAAGATCTACGGTAAGAACGAATTTTCTATAAGTCACATAACTTTTATTGCAGTCTATATTGTTATAATTGTTCTATTTTATTATTAGTTATTTTGTTAATCTCTTATTGTGCCTAATAAGATCTACGGTAGGAACGAATCTTCTATCCGTCACATAACTTTTATTACCGTCTATATTGTTATAATTGTTCTATTTTATTATTAGTTATTGTTGTTAATCTCTTATTGTGCCTAATAAGATCTACGGTAGGAACGAATCTTCTATCCGTCACATAACTTTTATTACAGTCTATATTGTTATAATTGTTCTATTTTATTATTAGTTATTGTTGTTAATCTCTTATTGTGCTTAATAAGATCTACGGTCGGAACGAATCTTCTATCCGTCACATAACTTTTATTACAGTCTATATTGTTATAAGTGTTCTATTTTATTATTAGTTATTGTTATTAATCTCTTATTGTGCCTAATAAGATCTACGGTAAGAACGAATTTTCTATAAGTCACATAACTTTTATTACAGTCTATATTGTTATAATTGTTCTATTTTATTATTAGTTATTTTGTTAATCTCTTATTGTGCCTAATAAGATCTACGGTAGGAACGAATCTTCTATCCGTCACATAACTTTTATTACAGTCTATATTGTTATAATTGTTCTATTTTATTATTAGTTATTTTGTTAATCTTTTATTGTGCCTAATAAGATCTACGGTAGGAACGAATCTTCTATCCGTCACATAACTTTTATTACAGTCTATATTGTTATAATTGTTCTATTTTATTATTAGTTATTGTTGCTAATCTCTTATTGTGCCTAATAAGATCTACGGTAGGAACGAATCTTCTATCCGTCACATAACTTTTATTACAGTCTATATTGTTATAAGTGTTCTATTTTATTATTAGTTATTGTTGTTAATCTCTTATTGTGCCTAATAAGATCTACGGTAGGAACGAATCTTCTATCCGTCACATAACTTTTATTACAGTCTATATTGTTATAAGTGTTCTATTTTATTATTAGTTATTGTTATTAATCTCTTATTGTGCCTAATAAGATCTACGGTAAGAACGAATTTTCTATAAGTCACATAACTTTTATTACAGTCTATATTGTTATAATTGTTCTATTTTATTATTAGTTATTTTGTTAATCTCTTATTGTGCCTAATAAGATCTACGGTAGGAACGAATCTTCTATCCGTCACATAACTTTTATTACAGTCTATATTGTTATAATTGTTCTATTTTATTATTAGTTGTTTTGTTAATCTTTTATTGTGCCTAATAAGATCTACGGTAGGAACGAATCTTCTATCCGTCACATAACTTTTATTACAGTCTATATTGTTATAAGTGTTCTATTTTATTATTAGTTATTGTTGTTAATCTCTTATTGTGCCTAATAAGATCTACGGTAGGAACGAATCTTCTATCCGTCACATAACTTTTATTACAGTCTATATTGTTATAAGTGTTCTATTTTATTATTAGTTATTGTTGCTAATCTCTTATTGTGCCTAATAAGATCTACGGTAGGAACGAATCTTCTATCCGTCACATAACTTTTATTACAGTCTATATTGTTATAAGTGTTCTATTTTATTATTAGTTATTGTTGCTAATCTCTTATTGTGCCTAATAAGATCTACGGTAGGAACGAATCTTCTATCCGTCACATAACTTTTATTACAGTCTATATTGTTATAAGTGTTCTATTTTATTATTAGTTATTGTTGTTAATCTTTTATTGTGCCTAATAAGATCTACGGTAGGAACGAATCTTCTATCCGTCACATAACTTTTATTACAGTCTATATTGTTATAAGTGTTCTATTTTATTATTAGTTATTGTTGTTAATCTCTTATTGTGCCTAATAAGATCTACGGTAGGAACGAATCTTCTATCCGTCACATAACTTTTATTACAGTCTATATTGTTATAATTGTTCTATTTTATTATTAGTTATTGTTGCTAATCTCTTATTGTGCCTAATAAGATCTACGGTAGGAACGAATCTTCTATCCGTCACATAACTTTTATTACAGTCTATATTGTTATAATTGTTCTATTTTATTATTAGTTATTGTTGCTAATCTCTTATTGTGCCTAATAAGATCTACGGTAGGAACGAATCTTCTATCCGTCACATAACTTTTATTACAGTCTATATTGTTATAAGTGTTCTATTTTATTATTAGTTATTGTTGTTAATCTCTTATTGTGCCTAATAAGATCTACGGTAGGAACGAATCTTCTATCCGTCACATAACTTTTATTACAGTCTATATTGTTATAAGTGTTCTATTTTATTATTAGTTATCGTTGCTAATCTCTTATTGTGCCTAATAAGATCTACGGTAGGAACGAATCTTCTATCCGTCACATAACTTTTATTACAGTCTATATTGTTATAATTGTTCTATTTTATTATTAGTTATTGTTGCTAATCTCTTATTGTGCCTAATAAGATCTACGGTAGGAACTAATCTTCTATCCGTCACATAACTTTTATTACAGTCTATATTGTTATAAGTGTTCTATTTTATTATTAGTTATTGTTGTTAATCTCTTATTGTGCCTAATAAGATCTACGGTCGGAACGAATCTTCTATCCGTCACATAACTTTTATTACAGTCTATATTGTTATAAGTGTTCTATTTTATTATTAGTTATTGTTATTAATCTCTTATTGTGCCTAATAAGATCTACGGTAAGAACGAATTTTCTATAAGTCACATAACTTTTATTACAGTCTATATTGTTATAATTGTTCTATTTTATTATTAGTTATTTTGTTAATCTCTTATTGTGCCTAATAAGATCTACGGTAGGAACGAATCTTCTATCCGTCACATAACTTTTATTACAGTCTATATTGTTATAATTGTTCTATTTTATTATTAGTTGTTTTGTTAATCTTTTATTGTGCCTAATAAGATCTACGGTAGGAACGAATCTTCTATCCGTCACATAACTTTTATTACAGTCTATATTGTTATAATTGTTCTATTTTATTATTAGTTATTTTTGCTAATCTCTTATTGTGCCTAATAAGATCTACGGTAGGAACGAATCTTCTATCCGTCACATAACTTTTATTACAGTCTATATTGTTATAAGTGTTCTATTTTATTATTAGTTATTGTTGTTAATCTCTTATTGTGCCTAATAAGATCTACGGTAGGAACGAATCTTCTATCCGTCACATAACTTTTATTACAGTCTATATTGTTATAAGTGTTCTATTTTATTATTAGTTATTGTTGTTAATCTCTTATTGTGCCTAATAAGATCTACGGTAGGAACGAATCTTCTATCCGTCACATAACTTTTATTACAGTCTATATTGTTATAAGTGTTCTATTTTATTATTAGTTATTGTTGCTAATCTCTTATTGTGCCTAATAAGATCTACGGTAGGAACGAATCTTCTATCCGTCACATAACTTTTATTACAGTCTATATTGTTATAAGTGTTCTATTTTATTATTAGTTATTGTTGTTAATCTTTTATTGTGCCTAATAAGATCTACGGTAGGAACGAATCTTCTATCCGTCACATAACTTTTATTACAGTCTATATTGTTATAAGTGTTCTATTTTATTATTAGTTATTGTTGTTAATCTCTTATTGTGCCTAATAAGATCTACGGTAGGAACGAATCTTCTATCCGTCACATAACTTTTATTACAGTCTATATTGTTATAATTGTTCTATTTTATTATTAGTTATTGTTGCTAATCTCTTATTGTGCCTAATAAGATCTACGGTAGGAACGAATCTTCTATCCGTCACATAACTTTTATTACAGTCTATATTGTTATAAGTGTTCTATTTTATTATTAGTTATTGTTGTTAATCTCTTATTGTGCCTAATAAGATCTACGGTAGGAACGAATCTTCTATCCGTCACATAACTTTTATTACAGTCTATATTGTTATAAGTGTTCTATTTTATTATTAGTTATCGTTGCTAATCTCTTATTGTGCCTAATAAGATCTACGGTAGGAACGAATCTTCTATCCGTCACATAACTTTTATTACAGTCTATATTGTTATAATTGTTCTATTTTATTATTAGTTATTGTTGCTAATCTCTTATTGTGCCTAATAAGATCTACGGTAGGAACGAATCTTCTATCCGTCACATAACTTTTATTACAGTCTATATTGTTATAAGTGTTCTATTTTATTATTAGTTATTGTTGTTAATCTCTTATTGTGCCTAATAAGATCTACGGTCGGAACGAATCTTCTATCCGTCACATAACTTTTATTACAGTCTATATTGTTATAAGTGTTCTATTTTATTATTAGTTATTGTTGTTAATCTTTTATTGTGCCTAATAAGATCTACGGTAGGAACGAATCTTCTATCCGTCACATAACTTTTATTACAGTCTATATTGTTATAAGTGTTCTATTTTATTATTAGTTATTGTTGTTAATCTCTTATTGTGCCTAATAAGATCTACGGTAGGAACGAATCTTCTATCCGTCACATAACTTTTATTACAGTCTATATTGTTATAATTGTTCTATTTTATTATTAGTTATTGTTGCTAATCTCTTATTGTGCCTAATAAGATCTACGGTAGGAACGAATCTTCTATCCGTCACATAACTTTTATTACAGTCTATATTGTTATAAGTGTTCTATTTTATTATTAGTTATTGTTGTTAATCTCTTATTGTGCCTAATAAGATCTACGGTAGGAACGAATCTTCTATCCGTCACATAACTTTTATTACAGTCTATATTGTTATAAGTGTTCTATTTTATTATTAGTTATCGTTGCTAATCTCTTATTGTGCCTAATAAGATCTACGGTAGGAACGAATCTTCTATCCGTCACATAACTTTTATTACAGTCTATATTGTTATAATTGTTCTATTTTATTATTAGTTATTGTTGCTAATCTCTTATTGTGCCTAATAAGATCTACGGTAGGAACTAATCTTCTATCCGTCACATAACTTTTATTACAGTCTATATTGTTATAAGTGTTCTATTTTATTATTAGTTATTGTTGTTAATCTCTTATTGTGCCTAATAAGATCTACGGTCGGAACGAATCTTCTATCCGTCACATAACTTTTATTACAGTCTATATTGTTATAAGTGTTCTATTTTATTATTAGTTATTGTTATTAATCTCTTATTGTGCCTAATAAGATCTACGGTAAGAACGAATTTTCTATAAGTCACATAACTTTTATTACAGTCTATATTGTTATAATTGTTCTATTTTATTATTAGTTATTTTGTTAATCTCTTATTGTGCCTAATAAGATCTACGGTAGGAACGAATCTTCTATCCGTCACATAACTTTTATTACAGTCTATATTGTTATAATTGTTCTATTTTATTATTAGTTGTTTTGTTAATCTTTTATTGTGCCTAATAAGATCTACGGTAGGAACGAATCTTCTATCCGTCACATAACTTTTATTACAGTCTATATTGTTATAATTGTTCTATTTTATTATTAGTTATTGTTGCTAATCTCTTATTGTGCCTAATAAGATCTACGGTAGGAACGAATCTTCTATCCGTCACATAACTTTTATTACAGTCTATATTGTTATAAGTGTTCTATTTTATTATTAGTTATTGTTGTTAATCTCTTATTGTGCCTAATAAGATCTACGGTAGGAACGAATCTTCTATCCGTCACATAACTTTTATTACAGTCTATATTGTTATAAGTGTTCTATTTTATTATTAGTTATTGTTGTTAATCTCTTATTGTGCCTAATAAGATCTACGGTAGGAACGAATCTTCTATCCGTCACATAACTTTTATTACAGTCTATATTGTTATAAGTGTTCTATTTTATTATTAGTTATTGTTGCTAATCTCTTATTGTGCCTAATAAGATCTACGGTAGGAACGAATCTTCTATCCGTCACATAACTTTTATTACAGTCTATATTGTTATAAGTGTTCTATTTTATTATTAGTTATTGTTGTTAATCTTTTATTGTGCCTAATAAGATCTACGGTAGGAACGAATCTTCTATCCGTCACATAACTTTTATTACAGTCTATATTGTTATAAGTGTTCTATTTTATTATTAGTTATTGTTGTTAATCTCTTATTGTGCCTAATAAGATCTACGGTAGGAACGAATCTTCTATCCGTCACATAACTTTTATTACAGTCTATATTGTTATAATTGTTCTATTTTATTATTAGTTATTGTTGCTAATCTCTTATTGTGCCTAATAAGATCTACGGTAGGAACGAATCTTCTATCCGTCACATAACTTTTATTACAGTCTATATTGTTATAAGTGTTCTATTTTATTATTAGTTATTGTTGTTAATCTCTTATTGTGCCTAATAAGATCTACGGTAGGAACGAATCTTCTATCCGTCACATAACTTTTATTACAGTCTATATTGTTATAAGTGTTCTATTTTATTATTAGTTATCGTTGCTAATCTCTTATTGTGCCTAATAAGATCTACGGTAGGAACGAATCTTCTATCCGTCACATAACTTTTATTACAGTCTATATTGTTATAATTGTTCTATTTTATTATTAGTTATTGTTGCTAATCTCTTATTGTGCCTAATAAGATCTACGGTAGGAACGAATCTTCTATCCGTCACATAACTTTTATTACAGTCTATATTGTTATAAGTGTTCTATTTTATTATTAGTTATTGTTGTTAATCTCTTATTGTGCCTAATAAGATCTACGGTCGGAACGAATCTTCTATCCGTCACATAACTTTCATTACAGTCTATATTGTTATAAGTGTTCTATTTTATTATTAGTTATTGTTATTAATCTCTTATTGTGCCTAATAAGATCTACGGTAAGAACGAATTTTCTATAAGTCACATAACTTTTATTACAGTCTATATTGTTATAATTGTTCTATTTTATTATTAGTTATTTTGTTAATCTCTTATTGTGCCTAATAAGATCTACGGTAGGAACGAATCTTCTATCCGTCACATAACTTTTATTACAGTCTATATTGTTATAATTGTTCTATTTTATTATTAGTTGTTTTGTTAATCTTTTATTGTGCCTAATAAGATCTACGGTAGGAACGAATCTTCTATCCGTCACATAACTTTTATTACAGTCTATATTGTTATAATTGTTCTATTTTATTATTAGTTATTGTTGCTAATCTCTTATTGTGCCTAATAAGATCTACGGTAGGAACGAATCTTCTATCCGTCACATAACTTTTATTACAGTCTATATTGTTATAAGTGTTCTATTTTATTATTAGTTATTGTTGTTAATCTCTTATTGTGCCTAATAAGATCTACGGTAGGAACGAATCTTCTATCCGTCACATAACTTTTATTACAGTCTATATTGTTATAAGTGTTCTATTTTATTATTAGTTATTGTTGTTAATCTCTTATTGTGCCTAATAAGATCTACGGTAGGAACGAATCTTCTATCCGTCACATAACTTTTATTACAGTCTATATTGTTATAAGTGTTCTATTTTATTATTAGTTATTTTTGCTAATCTCTTATTGTGCCTAATAAGATCTACGGTAGGAACGAATCTTCTATCCGTCACATAACTTTTATTACAGTCTATATTGTTATAAGTGTTCTATTTTATTATTAGTTATTGTTGTTAATCTTTTATTGTGCCTAATAAGATCTACGGTAGGAACGAATCTTCTATCCGTCACATAACATTTATTACAGTCTATATTGTTATAAGTGTTCTATTTTATTATTAGTTATTGTTGTTAATCTCTTATTGTGCCTAATAAGATCTACGGTAGGAACGAATCTTCTATCCGTCACATAACTTTTATTACAGTCTATATTGTTATAATTGTTCTATTTTATTATTAGTTATTGTTGCTAATCTCTTATTGTGCCTAATAAGATCTACGGTAGGAACGAATCTTCTATCCGTCACATAACTTTTATTACAGTCTATATTGTTATAAGTGTTCTATTTTATTATTAGTTATTGTTGTTAATCTCTTATTGTGCCTAATAAGATCTACGGTAGGAACGAATCTTCTATCCGTCACATAACTTTTATTACAGTCTATATTGTTAAAAGTGTTCTATTTTATTATTAGTTATCGTTGCTAATCTCTTATTGTGCCTAATAAGATCTACGGTAGGAACGAATCTTCTATCCGTCACATAACTTTTATTACACTCTATATTGTTATAATTGTTCTATTTTATTATTAGTTATTGTTGCTAATCTCTTATTGTGCCTAATAAGATCTACGGTAGGAACGAATCTTCTATCCGTCACATAACTTTTATTACAGTCTATATTGTTATAAGTGTTCTATTTTATTATTAGTTATTGTTGTTAATCTCTTATTGTGCCTAATAAGATCTACGGTCGGAACGAATCTTCTATCCGTCACATAACTTTTATTACAGTCTATATTGTTATAAGTGTTCTATTTTATTATTAGTTATTGTTATTAATCTCTTATTGTGCCTAATAAGATCTACGGTAAGAACGAATTTTCTATAAGTCACATAACTTTTATTACAGTCTATATTGTTATAATTGTTCTATTTTATTATTAGTTATTTTGTTAATCTCTTATTGTGCCTAATAAGATCTACGGTAGGAACGAATCTTCTATCCGTCACATAACTTTTATTACAGTCTATATTGTTATAATTGTTCTATTTTATTATTAGTTGTTTTGTTAATCTTTTATTGTGCCTAATAAGATCTACGGTAGGAACGAATCTTCTATCCGTCACATAACTTTTATTACAGTCTATATTGTTATAATTGTTCTATTTTATTATTAGTTATTGTTGCTAATCTCTTATTGTGCCTAATAAGATCTACGGTAGGAACGAATCTTCTATCCGTCACATAACTTTTATTACAGTCTATATTGTTATAAGTGTTCTATTTTATTATTAGTTATTGTTGTTAATCTCTTATTGTGCCTAATAAGATCTACGGTAGGAACGAATCTTCTATCCGTCACATAACTTTTATTACAGTCTATATTGTTATAAGTGTTCTATTTTATTATTAGTTATTGTTGTTAATCTCTTATTGTGCCTAATAAGATCTACGGTAGGAACGAATCTTCTATCCGTCACATAACTTTTATTACAGTCTATATTGTTATAAGTGTTCTATTTTATTATTAGTTATTGTTGCTAATCTCTTATTGTGCCTAATAAGATCTACGGTAGGAACGAATCTTCTATCCGTCACATAACTTTTATTACAGTCTATATTGTTATAAGTGTTCTATTTTATTATTAGTTATTGTTGTTAATCTCTTATTGTGCCTAATAAGATCTACGGTAGGAACGAATCTTCTATCCGTCACATAACTTTTATTACAGTCTATATTGTTATAAGTGTTCTATTTTATTATTAGTTATTGTTGTTAATCTCTTATTGTGCCTAATAAGATCTACGGTAGGAACGAATCTTCTATCCGTCACATAACTTTTATTACAGTCTATATTGTTATAATTGTTCTATTTTATTATTAGTTATTGTTGCTAATCTCTTATTGTGCCTAATAAGATCTACGGTAGGAACGAATCTTCTATCCGTCACATAACTTTTATTACAGTCTATATTGTTATAAGTGTTCTATTTTATTATTAGTTATTGTTGTTAATCTCTTATTGTGCCTAATAAGATCTACGGTAGGAACGAATCTTCTATCCGTCACATAACTTTTATTACAGTCTATATTGTTATAAGTGTTCTATTTTATTATTAGTTATTGTTGCTAATCTCTTATTGTGCCTAATAAGATCTACGGTAGGAACGAATCTTCTATCCGTCACATAACTTTTATTACAGTCTATATTGTTATAAGTGTTCTATTTTATTATTAGTTATTGTTGTTAATCTCTTATTGTGCCTAATAAGATCTACGGTAGGAACGAATCTTCTATCCGTCACATAACTTTTATTACAGTCTATATTGTTATAAGTGTTCTATTTTATTATTAGTTATTGTTGCTAATCTCTTATTGTGCCTAATAAGATCTACGGTAGGAACGAATCTTCTATCCGTCACATAACTTTTATTACAGTCTATATTGTTATAAGTGTTCTATTTTATTATTAGTTATTGTTGTTAATCTTTTATTGTGCCTAATAAGATCTACGGTAGGAACGAATCTTCTATCCGTCACATAACTTTTATTACAGTCTATATTGTTATAAGTGTTCTATTTTATTATTAGTTATTGTTGTTAATCTCTTATTGTGCCTAATAAGTTCTACGGTCGGAACGAATCTTCTATCCGTCACATAACTTTTATTACAGTCTATATTGTTATAAGTGTTCTATTTTATTATTAGTTATTGTTATTAATCTCTTATTGTGCCTAATAAGATCTACGGTAAGAACGAATTTTCTATAAGTCACATAACTTTTATTACAGTCTATATTGTTATAACTGTTCTATTTTATTATTAGTTATTTTGTTAATCTCTTATTGTGCCTAATAAGATCTACGGTAGGAACGAATCTTCTATCCATCACATAACTTTTATTACAGTCTATATTGTTATAATTGTTCTATTTTATTATTAGTTATTGTTGTTAATCTTTTATTGTGCCTAATAAGATCTACAGTAGGAACGAATCTTCTATCCGTCACATAACTTTTATTACAGTCTATATTGTTATAATTGTTCTATTTTTTTTATTAGTTATTGTTGATAATCTTTTATTGTGCCTAATAAGATCTACGGTAGGAACGAATCTTCTATCCGTCACATAACTTTCATTACAGTCTATATTGTTATAATTGTTCTATTTTATTATTAGTTATTGTTGTTAATCTCTTATTGTGCCTAATAAGATCTACGGTAGGAACGAATCTTCTATCCGTCACATAACTTTTATTACAGTCTATATTGTTATAATTGTTCTATTTTATTATTAGTTATTGTTGCTAATCTCTTATTGTGCCTAATAAGATCTACGGTAGGAACGAATCTTCTATCCGTCACATAACTTTTATTACAGTCTATATTGTTATAAGTGTTCTATTTTATTATTAGTTATTGTTGTTAATCTCTTATTGTGCCTAATAAGATCTACGGTCGGAACGAATCTTCTATCCGTCACATAACTTTTATTACAGTCTATATTGTTATAATTGTTCTATTTTATTATTAGTTATTGTTGCTAATCTCTTATTGTGCCTAATAAGATCTACGGTAGGAACGAATCTTCTATCCGTCACATAACTTTTATTACAGTCTATATTGTTATAAGTGTTCTATTTTATTATTAGTTATTGTTGTTAATCTCTTATTGTGCCTAATGAGATCTACTGTAAGAACGAATCTTCTATCTGCCACCTATGACGTTGAAAATACGTGGAGAGAAGAATTAGTGAGCAAGACTATCAGAAAATTTTATATGAAATATATATATATATATATATATATATATATATATATATATAGTAAACTAATAAAGGGCTTGGTAATATACTTATGGATATTATAAAGAGGAAATATCCAAAGAGCACAATGAAATTATGTTGTGCACTCTTGGGAGATCAGTACGAATTTGTAAACAATGTGTACTACTACTAATATTACTAACTCTTTCGCGAATTGAACATCTTCAGTCATTGCCGTGTTTATTTCAAGGATAAGTACGTAAAAATTCGCCTTTCTTTCAACTCTTAGAAGATTCTAGAAACAATCGGATGTTTAGCCACACTGTTGCTCTGTTTGTTATAGTCCCTGCTAATAGCAATATATACTTGAAAAACAAGGTTGATAAAATAAATAAAGGTTTATTTTAAAAAACCAATACAATAAGAATAAAGGTAACAGTTATGCACAAGGTCATCACAAGTCAATCCAGTAATGATTGCTACTATTGTAAGGTCGGTCGTTCTTGTGTAAGTCTGAGTCATACTCAACAGGTCCTCCCAGCTAGCCTCTATAGTCCGTTGACTTACAGATACTTATAGGTACAGTATTTACATTAGTCGGACTATTGTCCTCATCTTTGTCGCCATATTTGTCACAACGTTTCGACCGTTGTACGCTCCGGCCTTCTTCAGGTGGTTGGAATTTCGAACTGAACCCTTTATTTCGATCACTGGGGCAGACTGTTCTAGTTCCACGTGTCATGTTTGATGGATCTCAGTTATCAGTTATCTCCTACTAATTTTCCCTCTGAAAGTTCTCCACTGCCTTAACTGGGTATTGAACTCACACTCTTTGGGTCTGTCACTGGATCTAACCAACGCCTTTATCCACTGTGCCATGTGTCCTTGAGGACTTATAGGTCGTTAGTACCTATTTTGTTGTCACTCATGGAGGTGACAGGTTATTCCATTACATCACTGTGATACAGCGAAACAGTCTGTCTCTGGATTACAATATATATATAGAAGTCAAGCCAAACTCAAAATAAAGTGAACGACCATACCACAAAAGTAAACAAAAAAAAACACCGCAACCACACTGACCACCACACACCCAATGCAAACACTAAACAGACCAAACAAATACACCAACAGACAACCACCAGCACCACAACCAACAATAACAACACCGCCACCATCAACGATAGCTAGAATCTCAAAACAAACACACACACAAAACAAACCACTAACATACGCGGACATCCTTAGGGTGCCGCACAAACATACACAAACCAAAACATAGCAGCCCTTCTACAGAACGCATAACCCCATTAGACATCCCAGAACACACAGATTAGCCCCTAGTAGACAATCAACAGCAAACACACTCAATCATCAAAAAAACGGAATAAGCCCCCAACCAGGACACCTGGATGAGGGTATAGCATCCCTAATAGGAGACATGATGCAAGCTTTCGAGCTTTTACGAAAGAACTTCGCCATGCTTGCAAATTCAAACTTGACCCATACGGGCGAGTCATAAATTTAAGTAACAATAAATGTTCACTCAACACATTCAGTTTACTAAATAAAGGACTAAGTTTTTGCTCTAGTCCCCCAAGGTTTGATAAAGACACTTTGGCAAAGGACCTGAAATCCTTCTTCAGAAGAATATGGCTAAAAGCCCACTACGGGGACAATGATCACACGCCCTCCATACTTGATACATTAAAAGAGAAGAATACTATATACACCCCACAAAACACAGACATTACGATACAAACATTTGAAATAGCCGTAGCAAATGACACAAAGAAAACAATAGCACGTAAGCTGCCACGTAACAATATTACTGAAGGGGAACGTATAGCCCTCGACAGACTGATACATAGAGATGACCTAGTCATAACACAGGCTGACAAAGGGGGTGCCACAGTGATCTGGGGAATCAAAGAATACATTAAAGAAGCAAACAAACAGCTAGCCGACAAAGAAACCTATAAAAGCTTACCTACAGATCCCCTTACCGAATACCAAAAAGAATTAACTAGCTCACTAAACATAATGCTTCGCAACAATCTAATCGACAAAGAAACATGCACAACACTTACACCCACAAACATTACACCTGCTCGTTTCTATCTCCTCCCTAAAATACACAAAAGCAACAACCCAGGAAGGCCCGTCATTTCATCATTCAACTGCCACACGACCAAAATTTCAAAATACGTATACCATTATATACAACCCCTAGCTAAGGAAGTAAAATCCTACATCAGAGACACAACAGATCTACTAAACAAAATTAATCTCATACAAACAGTTCCAGAGAATGCTATTCTAGTGACTCTGGACATAAACACATTAAACACATCGAAGGGCTAACCGCCCTTCAGGAAGCACTTACTAAAAGAAGAAAACAAAAACCTCCCACAGAAGTTATCATAAAACTCATGGAGCATATTCTTACATTGAATACTTTCAACTTCAATGGAGCACACTGCCTTCAAGTAAGAGGTTGTGCCATGGGCACCATTGCAGCTCCTTCATATGCTACAATATTCATGGGAAAATTTGAGGAGACCCATATCTATCCCCTCATTGGTAACGACTGCGTATTCTATGCAAGATATATCGATGATATATTCTTTGTATACACGGGCAGTGACGACAAACTTAATCAATTCCTCATGACCCTAAACACAGTGCATGACTCAATTAAGTTTGACTATCAAAAATCCCAAACATCAGTAGCATTTTTAGACACACGCATTTACATAGATGAAAACAGGAAACTACAAAGGACACTACACACTAAAATCACCGACACCCACAACTATCTACACTTTAAGTCTTCCCAGCCTAAACACCTCAATGAGAACCTTCCCTATTCACAAGCACTTAGACTCAGAAGGATATGTTCCCACAATGAAGAATTAAACAAACACATTGAAAATCTGGAGCATCAATTCACAACACGTGGCTATAAACAACACCTAATCAGGGAACAAATAAAGTAATTTCCACACCTAGGGAAGACACCCTAATGTACAAGATTAAAAATAAATCTAGCCGCATTCCTCTAGTAACCACTTTCAACCTGACTCTGCCTACACTACCCCAAATAATCAAAAGTCGCTGGGAATTACTACTCTCAAACCAGACCTAAAAAAATTGTTTAAGGTAACCGGCCTTCTAGCATATCGTAGACCTAAGAACCTAAAAGAAATCATATGTAGTAACCACACTTCAGGGGACACGGTAATCCGTACTAAACTAACAACAAAAACAACAGGATTTTCCCAACCATGTAACAACAAAAGAAGTTTATGCTGCAACCACGTTAGACACACGAATTCATTCACTAGCTTAGTCACTAAATCTATTTTCAAAATCTACCATGACTCTAACTGTAGCCGTCATAACATAATTTACCTCCTAGAATGCACACTATGCCGGAAACAATATATAGGAAAATCTGAATGGCCCTTTCACTACAGAATTAATAATTATCGCAATCGAATTAAGTCGACTCCCCATGAAAAATTATTACCTGTAGAACAACATTTCCGCCTAGAAAAACACGATTTTAAACCCATGCCAAATTCACTACAATTGAGAGAATAGAAAAGCCCAGAGCAGATAACATTAGAAAGATTTTAGAGTTCCATGAAAATAAGTGGATACGACGTTTAAAATCACACTAAACCATAAATTTAACAGTATAGATAGTAGTAATAGATAGCCCTACAAATCAAAACCTTCCCACATTTCTCACCCACACACACAAAACAGACATACTTACGGAGGTGTTGAGGCCTCACACTTATACACACACCCACACGAATATACACACTTAAACACATCATACTCATTTACTCCCTAATGAGCCAAATGATAACACACACCCACAGCAATATACACGCTTACACATATCATACTCACTCACCCCTTAAGAACTAAATAACACACACACACACACATACACACACACACACTTAACAGAGACACATCCCTTCACCAGGAACCAATAAAACTGTCAAACTGACCAAGTGAATTCAAAGCAGCATGAATCCATCCATTATCCTTTATCTCAAATAACAACGTAAGAGACTGTTTGACCAACACAAGGAATGTTAAAAAATTCATGTTAAAAAGATTAAAAAAACAAATAAAAAAAACAAATGATAACTACAGACAAAAGTTCATTTTCTCCATCAAGACATTCATTTCTGTAGTTCACTGCTACCAGCAAGCAGAAATATTTTTTTCTCCTGATGATGGCCATGTCGGCCGAAACTAGTCGAGGAATCTAAATGAAATAATAATAATAAAAACGAGAGAATATTAATCTACAACCCAGTGTGTCTGAAGATTTCAATTTTTTTAATAATTTTTATCGTTCAATATATATATATATATATATATATATATATATATATATGTGCGTGTGTGTGTATGTGTATGTTTATGTCTCTGATTCTTTGTTTGTGTATGTGTTCCTGTTTGTGTGTATGTTTGTGCGTCTGTGCAAGCAAAATTTAATGTATACAGCGGCTTTTAAGCTAGTATATATATATATATATTTTTTTTTTTTTTGTGGTAGGATCCACCTAATTTGCATAGTGGAGTACCGACGATATAAATATGGTTGGTACCGGGAAGAGAGGTGAAGGAATCAGGAGATTCAACCAGAGACTCTGCCCGACTGCGACTCAGTCAACACCTTCTCCAGGAACGATCTTCCCAGGAATATACAAAAGACTATATGTAAATATTGTGTACACTTTCTTGTTTCAATACATTTTGTTCTAAGTACATTTTGTGTTGCATTATTATTCCATGCATTAGTCAAGTTTCAACAGATATATATATATATATATATATATATATATATATATATATATATATATATATTAGTGCACCTCTCTAACCATGAGAGACGACTTCCCCCTTAAACTCCCACCAGACTTCAAGTGGAACTCGTACATACGATCCATCGTTAAAGATGCTGGAAAAAGGGTCGGGTCCCTGTACCACTCCAGTACGTACCTGACTCCTCTTGCTACCCTCTACCTTTTACGAGAGCTAGATCAGGCCGAAAATGAAGTACTGCTGCCATAGATGGTCAGAAGCTCCCCAGTGTTCATTTTCCAATCTCGGTAACGTCCAAAAGCTGCTCATCGTCCTTGTGGGTAGCGAATTATTTCCATTCTACAACCCCTGTCGTCTCACGGACGAAATGTTACAAGCCCCTCACGTTGCCCTATCGCTACTTCCATTGAAAGTACTCAGACAAACTACATTGCTTAGTTCCACCAATTCTAACCCTCACGGCTAAGACCCGCACGTTGCAGCGAGCCGCCCTCATCCCATTCGTTCCCTTCCATTGTTGAGACGTAAGATCCACTCAAGCAGAGACTTCCCACGAATCGCTGCAATTTGGAATCGACTCCCAAGAGGATGCTTATCCGATCACTACACTCGTAGCCTTTTCTAGGGTTAACCGATATCTTCCACAAATATCACCATAATCTCTTTTTTTTGTCTTCTTCTGTAATACTCTAGCTCAAGTGGCTCTCTAGCTTTGTACAGGGTAAATGTCATTGTAAAATAAAACTACTGATAAATACCTCCACACAGTTGTAGATCAAGTTTCAAAAGGAAAAAAATAAGAAAAATTAAAATTAAGCTAAATATCGTCTCCTTTTCTTTTATGTGCCGTGTCTCTTAAAAACATTATGGCTTTGCACAATTTCCCATTCTTTGTCTCGCTTAGCAATGTTTGTCTCATTAATACTCCCCACTTAGTCTCTTATTATTAGGTTTTCGCTGTTTCCCTCTGTCGCGGGTGCTTTCAATATGCCTCCGCGATTGTCAAATTGTCCAAACCCCCATTTTTCATCATGTGTCACACAAATGTGTCAACTGCCTCTTTCTGATACTAAGTAGAATTTCCATTTTTGTTTCCATTTTACCTAAAACTTCCTCATTGCTCACATGTTGCGTCTCTGGTATTTTTAGCATTCATCTAGCGAATCGCATATCAGTTGCCTGAAGTCTCCTATTTAATTATGAGGAATTTGTCCAGCATTCATTGTCACTGATATTAAATAGCTGTTCAATAATCTTTTCTTTTTTTTTCATTCTGTTGCTTCAAGTCTCTTCCTTGTCTTTGAGGAAATTGTCCAGCATTCACTGCCATATAGGAGGATTGATATTACATAGCAGGTCAGCACTCTTTTCTTTGTTTCTCTTGCTTCAAATCTCCTCTTCATCTGTGAGGAAATTGTCCAGAATTCACTGCCATATAGGAGGATTGATATTACATAGCAGTTCAGCACTCTTTTCTTTGTTTCTCTTGCTTCAAGTCTCCTCTTCATCTGTGAGGAAATTGTCCAGCATTCACTGCCATATAGGAGGATTGATATTACATAGCAGTTCAGCACTCTTTTCTTTGTTTCTCTTGCTTCAAGTCTCCTCTTCATCTGTGAAGAAATTGTCCAGCATTCACTGCCATATAGGAGGATTGATATTACATAGCAGTTCAGCACTCTTTTCTTTGTTTCTCTTGCTTCAAATCTCCTCTTCATCTGTGAGGAAATTGTCCAGCATTCACTGCCATATAGGAGGATTGATATTACATAGCAGTTCAGCACTCTTTTCTTTGTTTCTCTTGCTTCAAATCTCCTCTTCATCTGTGAGGAGATTGTCCAGCATTCACTGCCATATAGGAGGAATGATATTACATAGCAGTTCAGCACTCTTTTCTTTGTTTCTCTTGCTTCAAGTCTCCTCTTCATCTGTGAGGAAATTGTCCAGCATTCACTGCCATATAGGAGGATTGATATTACATAGCAGTTCAGCACTCTTTTCTTTGTTTCTCTTGCTTCAAGTCTCCTCTTCATCTGTGAGGAGATTGTCCAGCATTCACTGCCATATAGGAGGATTGATATTACATAGCAGTTCAGCACTCTTTTCTTTGTTTCTCTTGCTTCAAATCTCCTCTTCATCTGTGAGGAGATTGTCCAGCATTCACTGCCATATAGGAGGAATGATATTACATAGCAGTTCAGCACTCTTTTCTTTGTTTCTCTTGCTTCAAATCTCCTCTTCATCTGTGAGGAGATTGTCCAGCATTCACTGCCATATAGGAGGATTGATATTACACAGCAGTTCAGCACTCTTTTCTTTGTTTCTCTTGTTTCAAGTCTCCTCTTCATCTGTGAGGAAATTGTCCAGCATTCACTGCCATATAGGAGGATTGATATTACATAGAAGTTAAGTATTTTTTGTTTGTAACACAACTTTTCTTTCCCATAATAGATTGTTCCCTCTTTTCACGGCATCTTTTGATATTCCAATGCATCTTCGAATTTCGGGTTCGTATTTTCCCTTCTTTGTTAGAACTCTTTTCAGATATTTCTCGAACTGGATTTCTTTTGACATCTCCAGTTCTTCATTTTGGGCTGTTCCTCGTTCTGACAACCACACATTGTGTTCTGTTAAGTTTAAATATGTAGAATTTCGACTTGTCTTTTACAAACAGGAGAAGCAATGAAGAGAAACCCCAAAAATTACAACGCGTCAACACAGAAGCCATTTCAAGTAAATGATAACGCGTTTAAAAATAAAAGATTAAGATTTAATGACGTCGAAGTGGGGGCTGGAGATAGAATCTGCTGAATTTTACCCTTTGGTAATAAAGACATTTATCAAAGGCATCTCATGAGTGGGTAAAAAATCTTGCATATAGTGCGATTTCAGTCTGAGAACACAATTGCGCATTAACCTGGTCAAAATGAGTGTTCAGTTTATTACGTTTCTGAGCATTGCCCTTTCAGAAGCTAAACTGACATGGCTAGCCACAACTACTCTAAATAACGTCTGACACTTTGCATTCCTTCTTTGCCCTTGGGTAAGGAAAGACAGTGTTCCGATATAATGAGAACACGCGGCTTTAATCTTTCGTTTTTCATTAGGCTGTTCTGAAAACCATGTCCAAAAAATAATGTTAAATAAATTTTTAAATTGTGTTCTAATATATAGATTTATAAGATTATGTTGTTCGGAAAAAATGTCCGATTTTAGAATATAACTTTTAATTGCGTACTAATCTATTATTATAATATAAGGCTGTTTTGAAAATAGAATTTGAATTTAAAATTAAACACTTGTGTTCACGTATGTTATTATAATATTAGGCTGTTCGAAAAAAAAAATGACGATTTTAGAATAGACATTTTTACTGTGTTTTAATCCATTGTAATATTAGGTTGTTCGGAAAATAATGTCGATTTCAGAATAGACGGTTCAAGTAAGTTTTCATCCATTATTAGAATATTAGGCTGTTCGGAAATAATGTCGATTTTAGAATAGACCGTTCAACAGGGTTTTAATCCATTGTAATATTAGGCTGTTCGGAAAATAATGTCGATTTAAGAATAGACCTTTTAACTGGGTTTAAATCCATTATTAGAATATTAGGCTGTACGGAAAATAATGTCGATTTTAGAATAGACATTTTAACTGGGTTTGAAACAATTATTAGAATATTAGGCTGTTCGGAAATGATGTCGATTTTAGAATAGATCGTTCAACTGGGTTTTAATTCATTGTAATATTAGGCTGTTAGGAAAATAATGTCGATTTAAGAATAGACATTTTAACTGGGTTTAAATCCATTATTAGAATATTAGGCTGTACGGAAAATAATGTCGATTTTAGAAAAGACTTTTTAACTGGGTTTAATCCATTATTAGAATATTAGGCTGTTCGAAAATAATGTTGATTTTAGAATAGACATTTTAACTGGGTTTAATCCATTATTAGAATATTAGGCTGTTGGGAAATGATGTCAATTTTTGAATAGACCGTTCAACTGGGTTTTAATCCATTGTAATATTAGGCTGTTCGGAAATAATGTCGATATTAGAATAGACCTTTTAACCGTGTTTTAATGCATTATTATAGAATTAGGCTGTTCGGAAATAATGTCGATTTTAGTATAGACCGTTCAACTGGGTTTTAATCCATTGTAATATTAGGCTGTTCGGAAAATAACGTCGCTTTTAGAATAGACATTTCAACTGGGTTTTAATCCATTATTAGAATATTAGGCTGTTCGGATATAATGTCGATTTTATAATAGACATTTTATCTGGGGTTTAATCCATTATTATAATATTAGGCTGTTCGGAAATAATGTTGATTTTCGAATTGACTTTTTAACTGGGTTTTAATCCATCATTATATTATTAGGCTGTTCAGAAATAATGTCGATTTTAGAATAGACTGTTCAACTGGGTTGTTATCCATTGTAATATTAGGGCTGTTCGAAAAATGATGTCGATTTAAGAATAGACCTTTTAACTGGATTTTAATCCATTATTAGAATATTAGGCTGTTCGGAAATAATGTCGATTTTAGAATAGACCGTTCAACTGGGTTGTAATCCATTGTAATATTAGGCTGTTCGAAAAATAATGTCGATTTTAGGATAGACCTTTTAACTGGATTTTAATCCATTATTAGAATATTAGTGTGTTCGGTAAATAATGTCGATTTTAGAATAGACCTTTTAACTGGGTTTTAATCCATTATTATAATATTAGGCTGTTCGGAAAAAAATGTCGATTTTAGAATAGACCTTTTAACTGGGTTTTAATCCATTATTATTATATTAGGCTGTTCGGAAATAATGTCGAATTTAGAATAGATCTTTTAACTGTTTTTTTTCCATTATTAGAATATTAGGCTGTTCGGAAAACAATGTCAGTTTTAGAATAGTCTTTTAATCCATTGTAATACTACGCTGTTCAGACAATAATGTCGATTTTACAATCTACCTTTTAACTGGGTTTTAATCAATTATTAGAATATTAGGCTGTTCGGAAAATAATGTCGATTTTAGAATAGACCTTTTAACTTTGTTTTAATATATTATAATATTAGTCTGTTCGGAAAATAATGTCGGTTTTAGAATAGACCTTTTAACTGTGTTTTCGTAATATTAGGCTGTTCGGAAAATAATGTCGGTTTTAGAATAGACGTCTGTCTTCTAATGTATAACAGAGAAATCTCTCATCAATGGAGTAATAGTGGTGGTGTGTGGTCCGTTAATGCCGTTGCCCGTAATGGGAAGGGATTGTCTTCTTAGTTATAAAATCACTATAGTAACTATCAGATCATAATGTAAATACTATAAACATGTATATATGGCGTAAATAAATATATACTTTATAGATATATTAATCAAAACAACAAAAATAATAGATTTCTCACTGCTACTTTCTCACGCACGCCCTAATGTATCGTACTTCATATGCTCTACACCCGTCTTTGGGTTTACTATTGAAAAGCCGCCAACGCCGCCAAGCGGTGATTTTGAGAACTGCTAAGACTCGTTCCGCTAAGCTCGCGAATTTCAAATACATTGCTGACAATTTGGAAGTTGTTTTTTTTTTTCGGCAGATGTTTTCTTCTTATATTGCGCCTTCAGATTTTCTCCGTTGATGGGGAGTCCGTTGATGGGGTGTTCGTTGATGGGGAGTCCGTTGATGGGGTGTTCGTTGATGGGAAGTCCATTGATGGGGGTGTTCGTTGATGGGGAGTCCGTTGATGGGGTGTTCGTTGATGGGGTGTTCGTTGATGGGGAGTCCGTTGATGGGGTGTTCGTTGATGGGGAGTCCGTTGATGGGGAGCCCGTTGATGGGGTGTCCGTTGATGGGGAGTCCGTTGATGGGGACTTCGTTGATGGGGTGTTCGTTGATGGGAAGCCCGTTGATGTGGAGTTCGTTGATGGGGTGTTCGTTGATGGGGAGTCCGTTGATGGGGTGTCCGTTGATGGGGAGTCCGTTGATGGGAAGTCCGTTGATGGGGTGTTCGTTGATGGGAAGTCCGTTGTTGGGTTGTTCGTTGATGGAGAGTCCGTTGATGGGTTGTTCATTGATGGGGAGTCCGTTGATGGGGAGTTCGTTGATGAGAGGTTTGTCTATGCTATAATATTAGCTGGTTCGAAAATGATATCCGATTTTAGAATAAACTTCTTTTGTTTTAGTTCCAATCCTCTATTAAAGTATTAGGCTGTTCGGAAAGTAATGTCCGATTTTAGAATAATCTTTTGTACTCCAACATATTATTATAATATTGGCTTGTTCGAAAATAATGGACTATTTTTAAATTAACCTTTTAATTTGCTTGCAAAAATAATGGCCGATTTTTTAATAAACCGTTTATTTTTTTTACCTGCAGATTTTGTCCGTTGCATCTCAATTCGTTGATGAGGAATCCGTTGATGAGAGGCTTGTCTATATTATAATATTGGCTTGTTCGAAAATAATATCCAATTTTAGAATGAACGTTTTTTTTTTATCCTTTATTATGATATTAGGCTGCCCGGAAAGTAATGTCCGATTTTCAAATAAATCTTTGGATTCTAATATGTTATAATATAAGCTTGTTCAAAAATAATATCCGATTTTTATTAAACCTTTTAATTCAGTCCTAATAAATTATTATAATATTAGGCTGCTCGGAAAGTAATGTCCGATTATAAAATAAATCTTTGGATTCTAATATGTTATAATATAAGCTTGTTCAAAAATAATATCCGATTTTTATTAAACCTTTTAATTCAGTCCTAATAAATTATTATAATATTAGGCTGCTCGGAAAGTAATGTCCGATTTTAAAATAAATCTTTGGATTCTAATATGTTATAATATAAGCTTGTTCAAAAATAATATCCGATTTTTATTAAACCTTTTAATTCAGTCCTAATAAATTATTATAATATTAGGCTGCTCGGAAAGTAATGTCCGATTTTAAAATAAATCTTTGGATTCTAATATGTTATAATATAAGCTTGTTCAAAAATAATATCCGATTTTTATTAAACCTTTTAATTCAGTCCTAATAAATTATTATAATATTAGGCTGCTCGGAAAGTAATGACCGATTTTTAAAATAAATCTTTGGATTCTAATATGTTATAATATAAGCTTGTTCAAAAATAATATCCGATTTTTATTAAACCTTTTAATTCAGTCCTAATAAATTATTATAATATTAGGCTGCTCGGAAAGTAATGTCCGATTTTAAAATAAATCTTTGGATTCTAATATGTTATAATATAAGCTTGTTCAAAAATAATGTCCGATTTTTATTAAACCTTTTAATTCAGTCCTAATAAATTATTATAATATTAGGCTGCTCGGAAAGTAATGTCCGATTTTAAAATAAATCTTTGGATTCTAATATGTTATAATATAAGCTTGTTCAAAAATAATATCCGATTTTTATTAAACCTTTTAATTCAATCCTAATAAATTATTATAATATTAGGCTGCTCGGAAAGTAATGTCTGATTTAAAAATAAATCTTTGGATTCTAATTTATCAATGTAATAAAAGACTGATCGCAAAATAGTGTCCGGTATTAGAATAAACTTTTTAATAGTCTCCTAATATTTTACTATTATAATAACGGCATTAAAATATTGTAGGCATTCGTAATTATTAATATGTCTTCTTTATTCATTTTCTGTCAATCTCTTTCAGAATTTCACTTCAAATATTATATACCACTTATCTTAAACGTTTGAGTTCCACAGGCGAGAAGTGTGAAAGAAGAAAATATTCAAATAGAACTTTCGGTTACGTCTATTTCAATAATAAAATGATGAAACTTATTTGCCAATCCAATGGTACGCTTAAATTCACGAGGTCGAGGTACAAAGAAAGAAGGCGCGTTAGAACAGTCGCCACGAAAATATTTATAAAAAAAATATTAGTTAGGACCTATAAGATTACAGAAGCTTCTTTGGATATTGTCAAGAATATCGAGATATTCTGAAAGTTCACCAGACAAGATATGGCTGCAGTATCCAATGTGAGGCGAACAGTAGATGTATAAAGGGTCAAAATGAACAGAAAATATTGACGCGACGCAGTGAACCAACACACCTAGATGCCGACCTAGAATATGATTCATTATAATCGCTCATGTCAATGGACAACGTGAAATCGCGAAGGCGGAATAAGATTCTCACGTGGGGTTTAACATATGTATCTATCTATCTGAATCTATTCACATTTGTCTGTCAATCTATCTCAATCTATTCACATCTGTCGGTATATCTTCTGTTCACATCTATCTATCTATCTATCTATCTATCTATCTATCTATCTATCTATGTCTGTTTATTCATATCTATCTATACCAGTCTATTCATATCTATCTATACCAGTCTATTCATATCTATGTATCTATCTCAGTCTGTTCACATCTATCTATCTATCTATCTATCTATCTATCTATCTATCTATCTATCTATCAAAATATGGTCATTATCTATCACAGTGTGTTCATATCTATCTATCACAATCTGTTGATATTTATCTATCTATCTATCTATCTATCTATCTACCTCAGTCTATTTGATATCTATCTATCTATCTATCTATCTATCTATCTATCTATCTATCTATCTATCTAGATAGATAGATAGATAGATAGATAGATAGATAGATACATAAATACATACATACATACATACATAGCACAGTTTGTTTATATCTATCTATCTATCTATCTATCTATCTATCTATCTATCTATGTCAGTCTATTCATATATGTCTATCTATCTATTTATTATATCGATGTATCGATCTGTTTAACTATCTCAGTTTATATCTATCTATCTATCTATCTATCTATCTATCTATCTATCTATCTATCTATCTATCTATATCAGTCTGTCTATCGATCTAATTAACTCTAGGCCTTATCTATCATGGTAAACATTTTGCGTAAATATTCAGTTGTATTACTCATTCTTTGTAATTTACATTTCTTTCTTGTTTTTTCTCCTTGATTCTAAGAACCCAGACACGTCAAATTGGCGAGATATTGCACTCAATTTCTATCATGACCTTAAAGGTGGGGTGCCTTTGTTTCGTTATTCATTTAAGATTTTCTTCAAGAATTTAAGATCATTTCTACAAACAATAAATTATGTAGTCTCATTTTTTCACAAATAAATTTGTTACACTTGAACCGGTTTTTATTGCTTCTCTAAAATTTGGATGCTACTTCCCGAATAACCATAATTCAATTATGACTACATCGACAACAATCTCAGAAAGTTATAGCATTGAAAATCTGTAGAGAAAATGTATCAATTCAGTGTTCCATTGATCATAGACTAGGCTTAGTTACGGTTAATTTTGTCTGACGACACAAGAAGCTACAAAACCAATGACTTTCGCCGAAGAACACGAGTCATGTCCCTAAATAGACTTGTTAGTTTAGTTTTGTCTGACGCTACAAGAAGCTACAAAACCAATGACTTTCGCCGAAGAACACGAGTCATGTCCCTAAATAGACTTGTTAGTTTAGTTTTGTCTGACGCTACAAGAAGCTACAAAACCAATGACTTTCGCCGAAGAACACGAGTCATGTCCCTAAATAGATTTGTTAGTTTAGTTTTGTCTGACGCAACAAGAAGCTACAAAACCAATAACTTTCGCCGTAGAACACGAGTCATGTCACTAAATAGACTTGTTAGTTTTGTCTGACGCTACAAGAAGCTACAAAACCAATGACTTTTCCCAAAGGACACGAGTCATGTCCCTAAATATATTTGTTAGTTTAGTTTTGTCTGACGCCACAAGAAGCTACAAAACCAATGACTTTCGCCGTAGAACACGAGTCATGTCACTAAATAGACTTATTAGTTTTGTCTGACGCCACAAGAAGCTACAAAACCAATGACTTTCGCCGTAGAACACGAGTCATGTCACTAAATAGACTTATTAGTTTTGTCTGACGCCACAAGAAGCTACAAAACCAATGACTTTTCCCAAAGGACACGAGTCATGTCACTAAATAGACTTATTAGTTTTGTCTGACGCCACAAGAAGCTAGAAAACCAATGACTTTCGCCGTAGAACACGAGTCATGTCACTAAATAGACTTATTAGTTTTGTCTGACGCCACAAGAAGCTACAAAACCAATAACTTTCGCCGTAGAACACGAGTCATGTCACTAAATAGACTTATTAGTTTTGTCTGACGCCACAAGAAGCTACAAAACCAATGACTTTCGCCGTAGAACACGAGTCATGTCACTAAATAGACTTATTAGTTTTGTCTGACGCCACAAGAAGCTACAAAACCAATGACTTTCGCCGTAGAACACGAGTCATGTCAATAAATAGACTTATTAGTTTTGTCTGACGCCACAAGAAGCTTCAAAACCAATAACTTTCGCCGTAGAATACGAGTCATGTCACTAAATAGACTTATTAGTTTTGTCTGACGCCACAAGAAGCTAGAAAACCAATGACTTTCGCCGTAGAACACGAGTCATGTCACTAAATAGACTTATTAGTTTTGTCTGACGCCACAAGAAGCTAGAAAACCAATAACTTTCGCCGTAGAACACGAGTCATGTCACTAAATAGACTTATTAGTTTTGTCTGACGCCACAAGAAGCTACAAAACCAATGACTTTCGCCGTAGAACACGAGTCATGTCACTAAATAGACTTATTAGTTTTGTCTGACGCCACAAGAAGCTACAAAACCAATGACTTTCGCCGTAGAACACGAGTCATGTCACTAAATAGACTTATTAGTTTTGTCTGACGCCACAAGAAGCTACAAAACCAATGACTTTCGCCGTAGAACACGAGTCATGTCACTAAATAGACTTATTAGTTTTGTCTGACGCCACAAGAAGCTACAAAACCAATGACTTTCGCCGTAGAACACGAGTCATGTCACTAAATAGACTCTCGTCAGATTGAGAATTTGATATGGATGTTATGTATGACGCAAAACCTATTAAGACATATGTAAATATGTGACCTGTATATAGCTGCTTTATAAGATCAATGGTTAAAATGGTCTTTGATCGTACGAAGTATGGTAGCCTTGGTTAAGACGATTTTGATTTGAACTGTTGGGGCTGGCGCTACGGATTCACAAATAAAAACGTGTATCAAATAACAGAAACCAAATTTCTAGAGGACTACCAACAGCGGCAACAACTAAAATGAATATAAAAATGTATCGGGAAGACAAAATAATAACAAAATCAAACAACAGAAACCCTCCTGGGTATGACGATAAACTACATCCAACAACAAGGCCTCTGACCAGGTTTTGAGGAGCGTGGAACCAACTCTTAATTGCTGGTGTTCCCATATCCACCCTGACTCGGGGTGATAGCATCAGTTAGGATTCAAGCTATGGGCAAAAAGTAAACCCACAAGCCCGTCCGCGTACTGGGTATGACGATAAACTACATCCGCGTCCAGGGTAAGAAGATAAACTACATCCAACAGCAAAACCTTTGATCAGGAGGTTTTGAGGTGCATGAAACCATTTCTTAATTGCCGGTGTTCCCAGATCCATCCTGACCCGGGATGGTAGCACCTGTTAGGGTCCCAGCTATGGGTAAATAGTTAACCCCCAAACTGGGGTCAAAACGTGTAAAAATAAGTTTTAATACCAGCAAAATATCTTTTTGTAAAAATGTATTACCAGCAATAATTTTTTGAAGATAAAATTATTACCAGCAATACTTTTTTGGAAAAAATATTACCAAAAATACTTTTTGAAAAAAAAAAAACATTACCAGCAATAAAATTCTTGTCGGCATTAAATAACCTATTAAGGTTGATATGCCATAAAACAAAACCAAACAAACAAACAATAAAAAAAACCGTCAATAATGTAAAGAGCAATAACAGTCACTGGACATTATTTTCCTGAAAATCTATTTTGCTGGAAAAAAAAATTTAGGAGAAGTATTTTATAATGTCAACCAAAAAGCATTACTGACTTGTCGGTCAATGAATGTTTCCTTGCAGGGAAACGGTTACCAATACCACTTGTAGTAATATCAGTCAGATCTGATCTTGTCAAATTGAAAATAGCGGACAAAAAATGGATATGGAAAATTTACGTTCGAGCGATAGTTATCAGTAAATGACGCCAACTTCAAAATACAGACCAATAGGCTCGGACAGAGAGAAAGTCACGGAAGGAAGTGAATTACTTTTTTAGGCGAAAATGATAAAAGAAAGAAAACTGTTATCTATAAAACTGGCCATACCACGAAACGGCACACAGAGGGACAAAGAGCGCCACGGAGAACGGACAGGGAAGACAGCCGTTAGACTGTGCACTACTCATGTCTACTTCGCTCGCCTGTAGCAGTAGGTTACAACCCATGAATAAAAATCTGGTTTACTGCTAGAGACTGTTTTGTTTTTTTCACTCGTGAGTAACGATTTCGGCGAAGGGTAATTTTTAAGCCACACTGCATCCTGACAACGAACCTGGTGTCTAGTCTGAGCAGCAACAGAACATATTGGTTTTCTTCTGGATAGGCATCGCTTCGAGCTCTTCAAAATCGATTTCATCTCTGAGCCTCATGGGTGTGTGTTCACGTGCCAGCAAGGAACCAATCCTCTTCGTCATAACGGAGCATTGGGAATTTGGTCATTGAATGACACAGGTTTCCTCATAAGGAAACGGCTAATTAACATTGTAAACTCATAGAAAACTGAAAACTCCAAATGTCTGGCGTTTCAGCTATTATTTTGGGGGGTAGGGGTGGCCGTCTGTTTACAGATTATTGTTTAAAGTTTAATTAATGAAAGAAAGCAAAGAATTACATACCCGCCAAGATTTGGTAATCGGTAAATCAACGGTAACAACAAGCGGTAATATAGACGAATAGTAAAGTAACCAAGTCTTTGGTAAGCGCGAGATATTTGTCAAGACCAGCTGAGTCCGCGACGTTTTCTGTTTCGCAAAAGAAAATTCCGGCGTCTCAAGAGGAAAAAAATAATAATAATGCAACCAGGATAATTATGTTAAAGATCGTCAAGACAGATTTTATTATTTAATAAGATAGAATGAAGTCAAGGTCGGTGTTTGGATGGGTGTGGTTGGATATTAAAAAAAGAAGTCGAGACCAAATTCCTGGAAAATATAGACACAACTAGCTGGCTTCAGATTTCAATCTTAAGACATTAATATACGAAATTTGTGATCCAATTTCTCTGGTCAGAAGTTGTGTCACGGGGTGAAATTCATCAGAGGCTTTTAACACAATACGGCGACAGTACACTACCGCGTCGAAGTGCGTATGAGTGGGTCGAGTAGTTTAAAAATGTCCGGATAAAGCGTTGTGTACGAAGAAGGATCTGGACGCCCGTAAACAAGCTCGAGAAATGGTAATGGCGAACCTGC
>OZ038514.1:40201497-40226497 GCA_964036315.1 Acanthosepion esculentum | reverse complement strand
AAGGAAAACAAACAAAAAAACGAAAAGAAGAGAAAAAGAAAAGAAAAGACAAGTGAAAAAAAAGAAAGAAATTAAAATAAATGAAAGATAGAAAAAGAAAAAAGAACAAAAGAAAGAAATAAAAAAGGAGAAAATAAAAAATGAAAGAAAGAATGAAAGAAAATCAGAGAGAGAAAGATAAAAGAAAATCTATAAAATATGAAGAAAAACGATAAAACTAAAAAAGAATTTTAAAAAATGAAAAAAAAAGAAAAAGCAACAGATAAAGAAATTAGGAGGAAACTTAGATAGATAGATAGATAGATAGATAGATAGATAGATAGATAGATAGATAGATAGATAGAGAGAGAGAGATAGATAGATAGATAGATAGATAGATAGATAGATAGAGAGAGAGAGGGGGGGAGTAAAAGAGAAAGAAATATTGAAAAAAATATGACAGAAAGAAAATCTCGCCATTATGAAGACACAGGTGTCTTCTCAGGAAGACACAGACGAAACCGCCATAACTGACAGACAGGTCACATCGCTTAAAAACTTAAAGCTAACTCCGGGAGAATATCGATGGTGTTTCTAGACAGTACATCAATTAAGATTACTGAACACTAATCATTTTATTTAGGAATAGATAGCTTGGCCTATCGTCCGGTTCACACACCTCATCGGTCTTTTAAAGAGGAGTAGCATTTTATTCCTTGTTTCCTGTTTAGGATTGGGTTTCCGGTTCCTTCTAAAGTCTACTTCAAACACTATACTTCTAATGACTCCGCTTAAACTCTGAAATTTTATTTACTATATATTTTTTTAAACTTTTGTCCTTAATAAGAAATCAGATAGTTTCGCCCATCGCCAGGTGTAGAGTTCTATACCTTGTTACCTTCCGTCTTAGTGTCATTATCACTAAGAAGAATGGCTCATATAACATCTGCGAGCACTCTGACTCAATAACAAATAAACAATTGATAAAAACACAAAGGTCGATTTATTGTCCAAAAAATAAATTGGCTATTTATATTCTAATCATTTTCTTTGTTTTCTAGCAATAGGTGTCGGATCGATGTGAGAATAATCAAAAACCTATACCGGCAGCAAGCCTCCAACATACGGCTAGAAAATTAGTTCAGCAGATATACAAAACTAGAAAAGTGTGTAAGACAACGATATGTCTTCTCGCAGGAATAATTCCACTAACACGGCGAAGCGATTCTGAGAGAATTACAACTCCCACCAGGATTTATTATTGGAGGCCACAATTTCAACATAAGATATGCAAATGACACAGTGTTGATGACAGACACGGAAAGAAAAAAAAACTACAAAAACTCCTACAAAAGCCAGCGAAGGAAAGCGAAAAGAAAAGATTAAACATTAACTGCAAGAAGACAGAATGTAATGTCGTCCGTAGAAGGATGATCCCAACATGCAAATTACAAATCGGAGATACCGAAATCGAACGAGTATAAAAAAAATAAATATCTGGGAAGTGTGGGAGAAGGAACTGTTAGCATAGAACTTACGGTTCAATCTGGCCATTTCAACAATAAAGAGACCTTACCGCCAATATAGTACTGCACTTGAATTCATAAACTCTAGGTACCTTGTCGAATACCTTATCCAAACAATTATCATGGAAATATTCTGCTTTGGACATATCTCGAAAGCGTTTGACAGGGTTTGGCATATCGGTCTTCTTTACAAGTTGAAAAATTATGGTGTCTCCGGACAAATTTTTGAACTGATTCAGTCTTTCTTATATAATCGTAAAATGAAAGTTATCCTGAACGGCCCCCTTTTTATAGAAGCTTTTGTACTAATGTTGGTATCCCTTAGGGCTTTGTCCTTGGTTCTGCTTTTAATCTTCATTAACGACCTTCTTAAATTAAACGATATCCCCAACACACAATATACAGTAGATACTCAAGTCTTGTGCGAGCTACTGGGACTGCTGAGCAACCCTGATATATCTGGCGGGGGGGATATTGGAATAATCAAGAACCTATACTGGCAGCAAACCGCCTGCATACGGATAGAAAATGGGTTCAGCAGATATACAAAACTAGAAAGGGGTGTAAGACAACGATGTGTCTTCTTGCCGGACTTATTAAACCTATACAGCGAGGTGATTCTGAGAGAATTACAAGTCCTACTATGATTCATTAGATCTAACTAATGCCTTTATCCACTGTGCCATGTGTCCTCAAGTGGACAAAGGCGTTAGTTAGATCCAGTGACAGGACCCAAAGAGTGTGAGTTCAATACCTGATTAAAGCGGTGGAAAACTTGGAGAGGGGAATTAACAGGAGATGACTGATAACTGACATCCGTTAGACATGGCACGTGAAGCTTTTGAAGGTTATTTATAGGCAGAAAATAATTTTAGATTGTAATAATTTTAAGGCGATAATATTAATTTGCTAAAACAAATCCTAATAATTAATCCATCGCTGGAAAGAAGAATTCATAGCTTTTCCAAGTGTATTTGCGGTCAAGAGAATATAACTCCGACCTCCAATTCCGAACCGTTAGCCATTACACCACCCACAGATCCAAGCTTACAGCACCCGGTATTCCCAGGCGGTCACCCACCTAGATACCGACCAGGCTCGATGTTGTTTAACTTCGAAGACCGTACAAGAACCAGTGTTTCAACGCAAAATGGCCTGTCAAGTTGAAAATAATTAGTGTCACTTGTAAAGTGAGCAATGTCAAACCTTTGGAAGGTAGTCAGACATTAATCAAGATGGCGTCGTTGTTCTTCATTTGGATATAAATATGTTTTTTAATGTTTGTCTGAAAATAAAGACAAAAAGAAAAGAATATGGAGTAAAAAAAACTAATAAAAAACAAAAGAGTTCACGTAAATATCCGATGACATGATAAACTTCTCAAATCTCGCGAGAGTTGCCACGTCAGGCCTGTAAAAGTTAATATTTTACTGGTCTTTTATTTTTTGATCGATTATTTTCAAATTATATTTGTGCCTGTTTCAAGCGAAAGTTCCTGTAAAAACAATCATGTTCTTTTTTTTTTTTAATTTCGAGTGTTTTATTTTTTTGTGATTCTATTTACCGCATGTACTCGTATAACGCGCGATCTCTTGTATAGTGTGACCTCCAAATGTTTACTTATAAAAAATGATTTTATCAATTATCTCGTGCATTATAAGACTTCCTTTTTTGAGAGATCAAATTACAATAGACTAACCTCTTTTCCTCTCTCACTTTATCCCATCTTCTAGTTAAATAAATTTAAAAACTAAAAGAGAATGATAAAAGTATCGCTAGTAAGGCTATACTCGTTGCGTAAACACATACAGCCATAAACAACCGAACGAGAAACAGCTAAACATCTTATAAACGTCAACAATGGAGAAGACGCATATTCGCTATGTTTGTATTTTATAAGACGATAAATAATATGTGAATATATATTACATTATTGGATCGTCGTCTGTCGTCGGCATCCGTCCGTCTCGAGAGACGATGGAGTAGCGCGGTGCGGAATATATGGAGAACTAGGGCTGGCCAGACGTTAGAGTTCCCCCTCTCGGCCTTGTTAGCAGAGTCCAAAAGAGACGATAAACCAATACAGTTTGGTACCAACGCGGCTGCAGGAGTTGCCGGAGGGTAGCACAAAGTGCCGTCCATCCTCCTTCGGGGCTCCACACCGGGTTTGAATTATTATTAGATACAGTTAAGGAAAACATCAGTTTTCTCAAAATTATGTTTATTTTAAATACAACTGTCCTTTTTGTCGACAGCATATATATATATATATATATATATATATATATATATATATATATATATATATATATATATATATATATATATACTGTCTACAGATATATATATATATATATATATATATATATATATATATAAATATAAAAGTGAACATAGAAGTCAACACTTAGAGGCGACAGTCTGTTTCATGCTAGATGCAATCGTCAGGCCCGATGATTGCATCTAGCATGAAACAGACTGTCGCCTCTAAGTGTTGATTTCTATGTTCACTTTTATATTTACACACGCTCTATCTCTGATATTGAACACTTTATCCCATAAATATAGCATATATGTATTATAATAGTTTTTTAAAAATATGATTCCTTCGCTACATAAGAGTTCTCATGTTTCAAAAGCGAGAGCCGAGATCCCTAATATAATTTTTGAAATTAAGTTGAATTAAGGTGTCTGGTCACGCTTCCTCGTCAAGCGAGAATTTGGGAATAAGCTATCTTGTGGTTTGCGCGTGTTTATAAGTATGGTCTCTTGCAACATTAGTTACTATGGAAACGGCTGTGGTCGGCCATATTGGTTAGGTGGTCTAAGAGTTAAGAATTAATTTTTATCTACAGATGAGTCCCCTTTGAAAAGTTTATGTCAGGTTATATTGGGGTGCCTATTTCAAGTCTGATAGTAGGAGTGGACGTCTAGTTGGTCAAAAGGCATTTTTATACACTGACTCCTATAGACACATATATATGTGAGTCAATAAAAATTAAAAGTAATTTTCATACAACACTTACATTATAATTTATTTTTTGATTTAGCATCGTATATATATATATATATATATATATATATATATATTTATATATATTCATGTGCATAGTTAATGCATATATATATATATATATACATACCCACACACACACATATATATATATATATATATATATATATATATATATATATATATATATATATATATATATATATATATACTGCATATGAATGTATGTCTTTGCCGTATATATAAATTGTAAATATGTATACGTAATATATTTAAAAATATATGCTTTGAACATCCATATATTGATACACGTACAAACGTGGACATCCATTTCTCTGCGTCTCTGCATATATATATATATATATATATATATATATATATATATATATCAAGTATTCTTCAGTATGAACTGATGAACTGATTAATTGCACTTGTCCCTTGTGACCAGAGAAATCATCATAAAAATCACACAGCATAAGCTTCCCTATGCCAACCCACAAAAGAAATCGATTGCTTGGCTGATCCTACCATTATCCAACGCAACTCCCTCCAGAGAATAAAGTAATTACTTGGCCTCATAAACCGGGAACTCGGAGTGAAATAAAAAAATTACTTTTTCGGACATAACCCTAATAACATTGATAGAAATCATGCTACGCCTTGTGATAGCGAAAGATGCCTTCCAAAAGCTAAGCTAATTATTAAGAAACAGATTAAAAATTGTTAGAGAAAATAGAAAAGTAAATTATGTAATATCAGTCCTACTATACTACAGTGAATGCTGGAGAATCTCCTCACAGATGATGAAGAGACTTGCAGCAACAGAAATCTTGTTCTATAGCAGAGGCCGGGTTTGAATTAGATTCAAAATGGTATATATAGGTCTGTTTTAGACAAAGGCCGATTATACACTAGATGCAAAAATGTATATATAGATCGGTTTAGAGAATGGCCAGTTTTACACTAGAGGCAAAAAGTATATATATATATATGCTTAGACAAAGGTCGGGTATACGCTAAATTCAAAAATGTATATATAGATCTGCTTAGACAAAGGTCGGGTATACACTAGATTCAAAAACTTATATATGTATGTCTGATTAGACAAAGGTATGGTTTACACTAGATTCAGCAATGTATATATAGATCTCTTTAGACAAAGGATGGTTATACACTAGATGCAAAAACGTATATATAGATCTGTTTAGAGAAAGGTCGGTTTTATACTAGATGCAAAAAGGTATATATACATCTGCTTAGACAAAGGTCGGGTATACTCTAGATTCAAAAAGATATATATGTATGTATTATTAGACAAAGTTCTGTTTTACACTAAATTCAAATATATATATATAGATCTGTTTAGAGAAAGGTCGGTTTTACACTATATGCAAAAAGATATATATAGATCTGTTTAGAGAAAGGTCGGTTTTACACTAGATGCAAAAAGGTATATATACATCTGCTTAGAAAAAGGTCGGGTATACATTAGATTCAAAAAGTTATATATGTATGACGGATTAGACAAAGGTCTGGTTTACACTAGATTCAAAATTGTGTATATATATCTGTTTAGACAAAGGTCGGTTTTACACTAGATGCAAAATGGTATATATAGATCCGCTTAGACAAAGCGCGGTTTTACACTAGGTGCATAAATGTATATATAGATCTGTTTAGAGAAAAGTCGGTTTTACACTAGATGCAAAAAGGTATATATATATATACATCTGCTTAGAAAAAGGTCGGGTATACACTAGATTCAAAAAGTGATATATGTATGACCGATTAGACAAAGGTCTGGTTTACACTAGATTCAAAAATGTATATATAGATCTGTTTAGACAAAGGCCCATTTTACACTAAATGCAAAAAGTATATATAGATCTGTTTAGACAAAGGTCGGTTTTACACTAGATTCAAACAGTTATATATGCATGTCTGCTTAGAGAAAGGTCGGGTTTACTCCAGATTCAAAAATTTATATATAGGGCTGCTTAGACAAACGTCGGGTTTCTACTAGATTCAAAACATGTACATGTAGGCCTGGTTAGAGATCGATCCGTTTTTGCCTCGGATCAATACTTAGACATTTACACTAGATTCAAAACTGTACCTATAGTTTTGTTTAGACATAGATTCAACTTCAACTAGATTCAATATTTTGGATATAGGTCTGGTTTACAAATGAGTAAGATAACTAGACATGGTTTACTCTATTGTCAAAAAGGTATTTATTATTCACCTTCGCAATAGAATCGGAAAGGTAAGACACAAATCTGGTTTACAAAAGATTCAAAAGGTAGACATAGGTCTGGTTTACAACAGAGTCAAAAAAAAGGATATATAGATCAGATTTATATCCAGTTCGTCAAGTAAACCCTCGGAATATGCTGTGTATTGGTGGGATTTGCCGATCTTCAATGGGATGCAGTCAGGATATTCCAACAAGGCTGCTTATAATCAAGGCATGTATAGGTGACTTGGAGTTTCGACAAATCGCTGAGACTTTATAAACCATTCTTCAAGGCTACTGTTATTTCATGTCCCCGGGAAGAATGGACAATTCCAAGAAACACCTAAGTCAGAAAAAACATCAAAAATTGATGCTTACAGTTAAGGAATTTATCATATATATAATATAATCTGCTTGTCTGAATCGTTTTCAAGAAGCGAGGGCAAGATCTAAAAGGTCAGCCAATCTAACAGTGATCTCATCCCACAATCTTCACTCTTGCTCCATATGCGGGACCCTTTGTAAATCACTAGCGGGTCTTAAGTGCCCCTCAAAAATATCGAACAACATTTCATAACAGAATCAACTGGTTCAGTTGTCTGATCCTCATACGTCGAAACCAACGGGAGAGACTATCATATATATATATATATATATATATATATATATATATATATATATATATATATATATATATAACATTTCTAGCGCAGATTTTTTCTCTTTCTGTTGAAATTTCACCTCTCATTTTCACATATAAATATCAGAGTTGAAACATATAAAGATCCTTACTTGTTTTGTATTGGTTAATTTGGTTTTCAGTTAAAATGTAAAAATTATTCATCTTCGCATTTCTAGCGTTCAAGTTATTTTTTCCCGCATAACGCCTACACGCTCGAAAAAAAATAAAGACGGGCGCCATTTCAGCAGAAAAGCGAGGCGCATTTTTTTTATTTTGCATTACTGTTTATTTTTAAAGTGTTCCACCTCCATATAGACAGAATCACATCTGACATATTAGTGCTTGGTGAAATCCATTCTTATTTATTTATTGGTTTACGGAGTTTTTATTCTATAATTTCGACCAAACCTGAAACTGTTTTTCTATGTTAACGTGTTTTTTTAATAGAAATGTTATAAATGACCTCATTGAAAATAATGCGTTTAATTTCACAGCTTATCTTTCTAGACAGCCATACGTGCATAGCAATATTATCAAGTGTAGGTTATCAATTAGGAACAGGTAGAAATTAGTAACAATAAGTAAAAATGTAATACAACAATTATAACAATATAGACTGTAATAAAAGTTATGTGACGGATAGAAGATTCGTTCCTACCGTAGATCTTATTAGGCACAATAAGAGATTAACAACAATAACTAATAATAAAATAAAACAATTATAACAATATAGACTGTAATAAAAGTTATGTGACGGATAGAAGATTCGTTCCCACCGTAGATCTTATTAGGCACAATAAGAGATTAACAACAATAACTAATAATAAAATAGAACAATTATAAAAATATAGACTGTAATAAAAGTTATTTGAAGGATAGAAGATTTGTTCTTACCGGGCACAATATGACATTGACAACAGTGACGAATAATAAAATAATAATAAATAAAAGTATAATACTATATAAATAAATAAAATTATAATCACACGTAATTAAAATGTGAGAATTAATTTAGCAAATGCGTTTGTTATATTTTCTGCCTGAGTAATCTACATGTTTTGTTTATATAGCGTATATATGTGTATTTCAGAAATATTTTGGTTTTTAGATACTTAAAAATAAACAAAAATTAAAAAAAAAAAAAAAGAACAAGAAAAAAAGTTCTTCATAGTGCCGTCAAAAATTGCCGTTCAAACTGAAATAAATTTGTGCCTGTACAGTTTATATAATCGGTATTATTAATCTTGGATTCTTTTTATATACTTAAATCTTTTAAATTTAAAATAAAAAAAATAATATTAATACGAAAAAAGTTTAAAACTAAATATATTTGCAGTTTGATGTCCTCTTCGTTGGAATTAGGTATTTGCCGAATGGCTTGTATAAAGCCTCCTTTCCTTATAATATCGGAATATTTCATTTCTAAAATGGAAGATCAGGTTTCGTTACCGATAAATTTTCATTGACTTTGAGTAGATTAATTTATATATCAATTTTAATATATATATTTATTTTTAAGCAATTAAAGATTTCTTTTAACGCGAAATTATTTGAAGCCAAGAGCTGCATAGTGCTAATTGGGCCTCGGTCCCAAAACTAAAGGAACATCTTGTCTAGCTTAGAAAACAGCAATGATAACTTTGAAGAAATATCTTTGAATTCTTCAATTCACAACATGTAACATCATTTTATCTCCGATTCGACGGCAAGTTCAATTCTGTCCAGAAGACTGATTTAGGTCGAAATTCAAATTCAGTTGAGTTTTTTCAAATCACAAACTCTGCGCAACTTCACGTCAGGAAACCTCTCACTTTAACTCTGATTCCTTGGCAATTTAATGAAATAAACTGATTTCCTCCATTCACAAAGTTTGTGAGATATTTTAAACTGAATTTAAAACAATTTTTTTTTAAATTCACAACTTTTAAGTGTTACTTCATATTCAAAATAAACTAAAAACTTTGGAAATCACTATTTTTCAGATAATTTAAAATATTAATTTTTAGCTGTTCCCTACTCATCCTGACGCAAATTCTAATACTGAATAATCAACCACCTGATGAAGGGCAGATTTAATCCCGAGATCATCCTTATTCCAAAAAAGTATCATATTTCTTTTTTTTTCTTTCTTTCTTTTTTTTTAAGCAATTCACCCCAAGCAAGGCGGGAATGCCACTAGCAAACAAGGGGTTGCAGAGAATTGAGAACAAGAGTAAAGTGGCATATTTGAGAAAAAGATACAGAGAAGGACGGGGAATAAGCTCAGGGTGTCAGATGTAGATGGATTTTCACTTGAATACTTGAAGATTATAGTTATCAGGGAAGCAATTAAGGGGAAGGGAGTTCCACTGTCGGGAAGTGCAAGAGAAGAAGCTGTTGGAGTAGAAGAGGCGGTTACATTTAACCGTTTTCACAGTGAATGGGTGGGGCCGAGATGCCAGCCTGGTAGCGCGCTTAAATTCATGCAGTCTGGGAACCAGCAAAAGTAGCTCGTCGGAACAGATGCCGTGAAAATACTTGTAGAAGAGACAGAGGGAGGCCACAGCACGTCTGTAGGAAATCGATTGTATATATATATATATATATATATATATATATATATATATATATATATATATATTTAAAGACATTTATATATATTATGTTTAACGTTCTTTTTATAGATACAAGTATTTAAGCAAATGCTCTGTTTCATAATAAACAGTATTAAATAACATTTACCGGTCTGAATGTCCGAGAAATTTTCATAGAAAAATTTCGCTCTCCGCCAAGAATCGAACCTGTATCCTATACGGAACCATCATTTCGCGTGATGTGCCTTAACCGTTCGGCCACAGCAAGTTCGATTTTACTATCTTTAAACTTAAATCTTCCATGAATCTCTTCTATTCATATCTGCTCTAGCGTATCAAATGTAAACAAATGAGGTCATATATTTTTGATTTGGACATAGTCCGACAATTTATTTAAAGACATTTATATATATTATGTTTAACGTTCTTTAACGTTAAACATAATATATATAAATGTCTTTAAATAAATTGTCGGACTATGTCCAATTCAAATATATATATATATATATATATATATATATATATATATATATATATATATATTAGTAGTAGTGGTAATCTTATTAGTATAAGTAATTACACTCGTTTCGGAAAATCTCCGGTTTCTTGATTTGCAAATGATCAAATCAATATCGAAGGAAAAAAAAATGTAAGGGCCGAGAAGATGAACGCCTGTCGAAAACAATCGTTCAGCATGCAGATCCAAAGCCCAAAGAAAAAAAAACCGATAGGAGTACGCAACTAACTAAAGTGCTCAATACAGTAAGTAGAGCAAACCTAGTTAAATCTAGAGAGCCAGACAAACTTACCAAGGTTTCACATAAGCGGATCGTCAGGGAAGGCTGGCTTAAGAGGTAAAAAAAAAAGGAACGGTATACTTATAGTCAATAAAGAAAAGACCAAAACCACGTGACCAAAGACCCCCCCCCCAACGGGGAGGGTTTGGGGACGGACATTTATTCGAAAAATGACTTGAAAGGGGTGGGGGTGATTTACCTCTTTAGCCAGCCTTCCCTGACGATCCGCTTAGGTGAAACCTTGGTAGGTTTGTCTTAACTATATATATATATATATATATATATATATATATATATATATATATATATATCGGGGTAACAGTAAAATTGTCCAAATGATGTAACAGCATAATTGGCCATCCCACAAAATGTTTAATATCTAAAAAAAAACCACTAAACTAATTGAGTTTCTTTTTTTTCAGGTTTTCAGATAAGACGTTAATGCATCTTGACACCATTTGTCCTAACAATCACTCCAAAAACATTTGAGTTATTCAGCTAAAAGGAGAACAAGTAAAAATCGTTTTGTGTCTGCCTTACTGTGTTCCCAAATGTGCAATGGAGAGATCCTTCATGCCTTCAATAATGGTACGAACATTTATAGCCTGGCTTCCATCTTCAAAGTCCATTCAAGAACCAAAAAAGGAACGGTGAATAAGTTTTAAAAAGCGGGAGCAGTAGAGAGGAAAAATGGATCAGGATTTAACATCAGTAAGAGAGGTCATCATTTCAACTTAAGCTAAAGAGATCAATTAGAAAAGATCCAACTCACAAGACTTTTGACACGTGAGAGAGGAGTTTCTTGTTACTCCAGGACTGAAAGTTAGAAGGTTAGAGAGGGCGAAGATCATCTTGAATAAGTTGCATATATATATATAGGGTGACCAAAAAAAAAACGGGAACTTTTTAACAATCCAATAAAACCAAGAGTGATGGAAGAAAAATATTTACTTCATAATAATTTAAACCTTAACACATGCCATTTAAGAAACAATGATGGAATTTTCAGTTTTTTTTAATTACGTCCTGTAGATGGCGTCCTCCTGTAAGAATGCATTCTTGAAATCTGCTGTTGAGATTCCTCATTGACTGCTGCAACATCTCAGCTGGGATACTGTGAATTTCATTCTCGTTACTAAAATGGCGAAATGTTTACTTGCTCAAGGTGACTGTCTTACCACTTGCTCATGTCTGGCAATACGTACTTCAAAAATTCCCGTTTTTTTGGGGTCACCCTGTATAAGGTTTATTTCAATCCTATATGGGCTCCCGATCCTTAGCTATGATTAAATAATGATTAACATGTAATTTTCGTTTGTGATCGATTTCATCACGATTCTTCTGTTAAGCTTGGAGAGTAATTATACATTCTCATTACTCAACGTAGAGTCCAATAGTATTATAAAGACCTCGTGTATTTCTCATTTAGATATCTTTAATCCTTTCTAAGATTAAACGGTTCAAAGCTTAAACTAACAAATGGACAATTTTGCTTTTGTCCGATTTGGACAATTTTGCTGTACACCCTGTGTATATACATAAGTATAAGAACACCGTTGTAGTTGACTGTGTCGCTTATCTCTAGGCCAACAACTGAATATCAATCCAACGTATCCCACCTCTTGATGCTTTCTTATTATATGTGCAGACGGAGAGCTGCTGCTCGCTCCGGGGATTTTGACATTGATATCTGTTACTCTAGGTGAATTAAGATTTTGCAAGGTAAAGGAGAGGATGTGGAGAAAGATAGTGGATCGATCAAGGGTTACAGAAGATTTGGAGCGAGTGCAGATAGGAATGAAAGGTGAAAGGATGTGGAGAAGGGAAGTGGATAGATCAAGGAAACTGGAGATGTCGATTGACGTTACCCTTAAATAGTTGGAGATTATATTTGTCAGGGAAACAGGGATAAGGAAGGGAGTTCCACAGGCGAGATGTGCGAGACATGAAGCTATCTAAGCCTATCACGAAAATGGAAGGTCCAAGTTATTGGAACACCATATATATATATATATATATATATATATATATATATATATATATATATATATATATATATAATTATTTATTTGAAAATTACAACATAAATATGTCATAAAATCACTTACAAATGATCTATTACATGTCATGTTAAGGTATTAATCCAAGAGAATGAAACGAAGTAGTTGTTCGCTATGCCTAAAAAAGTTCTTCCACGAATGCTTCCATCAATGGAAACGACTCTTGAGTAGCTTCAGAAGGGGACTACTTCGAAGGAGATTGATTGCCGAATTTCTTTTTATAGCACCTGACGTTTGCCTTTAGGCCTGAAGCAGACTGTTGCCGCCTGGTGTTGATATCGATGTCCACTTTTATATTTATCTATCCCTGATATTGAGCACTTTAATACAGAAATATAACGTACCTTAAAAGTATTTTTTATCATTATATATATATATATATATATATATATATATATATATATATATATATATATATATATATATATATATTTTAAGCTTATCACTCCAAGCAAGGCTGGAAGCCACTAGCACGCAAGGGGTTACAGAAGGTTTGGCGGAAGAGCAGATAGGAGTGGTAAAGGAGAGGATGTGGAGAAAGATAGTGGATCGATCAAGGCAAGGGGGTTACAGAACCATTTTTCAATTAATCATATTTTTGAGTACAATCACATGTATTGCTAGTAAATTCTTTTTTTCAAAAACGTATTGCTGGTAATTTTTTTTTTCAAAAATTTATTTCTGGTAATAATTTTTTCAAAGTATTTCTAGCATTAAAACCTATTTTTACACTTTTATAATGCTTTTTTACCTCAGTTTCAAGGGTTAACTATTTGCCCATAGCTGGGGACCTAACAGGTGCTACCACGCAGGTCGAGGTGGACCTGGGAACACCAGTAATTAAGAGGTGGTTACACGCTCCTCAAAACATCATTATCAGAGGCCTTTCTGTTGGATGTAGTTTATCGTCTTACCCAGGACGCCGCATTGGTGTGGTCTCACCCCTCTGCAGAGGTGCAGTCGGCGTATTCTACAGCCCCAGCCGACAGGGCGTTCAGTCATCTGGGAAAAAGGTTAAACAATTTGAGGAAAAACAAAACGTGTGTTCAAGGCAAACAACCTTGTGACCCATCCTTAAAAGTGCAATTTAACACTATTGGTCAAAATTTTTACTAGCAACTGTAGTATTCAGCTAGCTAAAAATTGGTTGATACATGCCAATGTAGATTTCTATATCATTGACCATCGACCAGTGCATATCAAACTAATGCATCTCGCTCTTATCTGTACAAAATGAGAGCTGCCGCCCGCTGCAGGGCTTTTATAATTGACATTTGCTACTCTAGGTGACTTCTGCCCATTGACCTGTCTGGCTAAATTGGATCTTGTAAGGAAATAAACGCCCGCAAGTATAGCTCTACGGATCAGATTCTAACAGTCAATTGTGTGGTCTGCAGTCGTTAGGTAGAGTTTCAAACAAATTTCAGTCATTTTTCATGAGTAATCATGGCCCATTCTACTCAGATTTGAGGGCGTTCTAGCATGAACCCAGATCCTCTGTTTGGATGGATTTTAAGTTAGCGCTTTCTGCAGGCCTGACAGTAACATCCATTTAGTTTTCGAGAGGTAAGTCCTCAAGGGAAGCGATATGCACTTCGGGGCCGTTGCCATAAGCCATTTATCTCCGATATTAAGCACCTTTCCTCTACAAATATTGCAAATTATAACCACTATATATATATATAAGCCGAAAGCTTAGATTGGATTAAAAAATATATATCAATATTGTGATTTTCTTTCATTGTTTAATGATAATGTTATTAAGCTTATCAGACGATATGAAAAGAACTTACATAAAATATATAGACAAAACTTATCTATATTATTTAATGAAACATGTATGAATGAAAAAATGCTGCCTAAATACACACAATATATATATATATATATATATATATATATTGTGTATTTAGGCAGAAAATTCTCTTTTACGCAGGTCTGATTGAATAAATTAAACACATTATGTCTGCTAATTTTAACAAAATCCGTTCATACTTTCGAATAACCTTCCGTGTTCAACATCAAAAAATAAAAATAAAAACCTGTTTTTTTTATTTTTTATTTTAATGTTGATTAATAAATAGGTTTAACCCCTCCCGTTGTTATGTTACTCTTTGGTCTCTTTTTTTTCTTTTCTTTTTTTTGTTTGTTCACGTAGTCATGTTTTTGGGTTGTAGGCTATATGCACTTCTGTTCTTACATTGCCTTTTTTAGGCCAGAGTGCCCTGACGATCCGCGTAGGTGAAACTTTGGTAGGTTTGCCTGGCTCTTCAGGTTGACTTACTTAATTAGCCCTACTTAGCGTATTGAGCACTTTGCTTAGTTATTTTACTTTACTCGTACCCGGAGGTTTTCGTCTTTGGACTCTGAACTTAGATTCTAGACGATTATTTTCGCCGGAAGCATATGTTCATAGTTCTTTCTTTTTTACCTTTTCTCCCCTTGGGTATCGGTTTGTTCATTTACAAGCCAAAGCACCTAAGGTTTTGCCAGACGAGTATAGATGCTTATATTTATAAGATTATTATTATTATATATATATATATATATATATATATATATATATATATATATATATATAATGTAAATCTATTTATACTAGGTGGGGGAAATGCTGGACAGCACAATTTTCATACAAATTGGCATCCGAGGAAAAATTTAAAAAAATGGAAAGAACCAGAAACCTCCGAACAGGCCGATAGAAATCGTCCACTACCTGAAATCTTTGGTACAAAGAAAAAAAAAACAGCAAGTAATAAGTTAAAACGAATACATTAAGTAGAGAAATGTTAAAATAAATAAATCCTTTTGATTCAGGTATTATATACCTAGGTTTCACCACATGGGATGATCAGGGTTAACTGGCTGATGATCCCATGTCGTAAAACCTAGGTAGGTAGTACCTGGCTTATTCGGATTTATTATATATATATATATATATATATATATATATATATATATATATATATATATATATATATATATATGTTCACCTGTAGAAGGCCCACTATAGAAAGAAAGAAAGAAAGAAAGAAAGAAAGACAGACAGAAAGAAAGAAAGAGAAAAAGAACTGTGGTTCATATTAAAATGCTTTTTGTCTTTAAAAGCAAATCAAATGTTCAGATCCGAGCACGAACGATACTGGCGAGAAAGCAGGCCTCTGCCCGCCATGATTGAATTGCTGTCACGTGACATGCTTTCCATCCTGACGCTAATCCGACGAAAAAGTGGCAGAAGTGACGGAAGTGCTGCTTCTTCTCGCGTGAATTATACCAAGAAAAGATGAACTGTGCAGGAAAATGAAAGGAAATGAGACAGGGGCGCTTACAATCATTGGGCGGAAAGGAAAAACGGGCGAAAATTTGAAAAAAAAAAGAAACAAAAAAAAACGAAAAGAAATAATAATGAATAGAATTACAGAGAAAGGTAACGGAGGCTTGTTCATTAAAAGAAGTGGCCAAAGAATGGGGCTAAATTGGATGGAAGATAGAAATGAGAAGAGGGGTAGAAAGGATAGAAACGAGGCTGGTTTTGAAGAAGAAAAACGAAATAGAGGCAATAACGAAGAATACGGTAGGGAGGGAAGAGAAATATGGATAACAGCGAAATAGAAAAGAAAGTTGTAAACGAAAATAAAGAAATGAAATGAAGGAGAGGAGATAAAGAAATAATGTAAAGGAAAGAAAGATGGAAACACGTAAAGGAAAAACACAAGTAAAGCTACAAGGAAGAACTACTATGAAACAATGAAACCTAAGAAAGAAAGAAAGAAAGAAAAAAGAAAGAAAAGAAATGAATATGAAAGAATGAAGAGGAAGCAATAATGAAAAAGAAAAAAAGAACAGTCGAAAAGAAAATAAGAAAAAAGCAAAGGAAAAGGGGAAAAAGAAAGAAGGAATAAAGAAAGAAGGAAAAACGTAAAAGAGAAACAAAAGAAAAGAGCAATGAAAATTGAAAGCGATGAAAGAAAGAAATGTAAAGAATAACGAGGCTTGAAAGAAAGAAAGAAAATAAAGAAAGAAAGAAAGTATAGGAAGAAAGAAAGTGTACAAAGAAATAATAGAAAGAAAGAAAGAAAGAAATAGAAAAAGGAAATGAAGGGAGGAAAAGTAAATGAAAGCAAATAAAAATACAAAACAGAAGAAATGAAAATTAAGCAATGCAGGTTAGTGAAGGGAAAAGAATGAAAAATGAGAAGAAAGAAAGAAAGAAGATGAGAAGAAATAGCAAAAAAAGAAATAAATTAAAAAATAAAGTAAAAATAAAAGAAAGAAAGAAAGAAGAAAGAAAAAGATCGAAAAATAAAAACGAAAAAAACTTAAAAACCGTAAAAGAAAGGACCATGAAAAAAATGAAAGATATTAAAGAGTAAAAATCGAAAAGAAAGAAAGTAGATAAGAAAAAAGTAAAAAAGAACTAAATTAATAAAGTAAGTAAAAACGGAAGAAAGAAAAAAAGATCGTAAAAGAGAAACGAAAGAAATAATTAAAAAAAAACTCAAAATAAAGGACAGTGAAAGAATGAAATGTATTAACGAAGAAAAAGGAAAAGAAAGGGAGAAAAAAAACCGAAAAAAACGAACCGAAAAATAGAATGTCAAATAAATGACGAAAAATAAACAAAGATTTATTAGAAAAAAAAACCAAAGAGAAAGAAAGGAAATAAAAATTAAAAAGGAACCTCACTCGTAAAAGTGAACGAATCAAAGATTTATGAACATAAAATTAAAAGAAAAGAAAAAAGAGAAAGGAAAGAAAATAAAGTGAGTGAAAAGGAAAAATAAACGAATGAAAGAAAGAAATAGCAAAGATAATTGATGCGACCCATGTTCCATTATTCAGGAAACAGCAACCTATATTCTACTTGGATCAAAAGGTTTGTCACCAGACATTTTTCAAAAAGAAATGCCCAACCACTTCACATCACACACATCCATACTAACTCAGCTACTTTTGCTAACAATAACCATTCTCAAATAAAAGACAATAATAAACGCCACCACCAACTAACTATAACAACTATCACAACCACAAAAACCGCAAATAAAGATAAATCGATATCCCACAACCATCTTGTCTTCGAAGACACGTATTTTCAGCTGTGCAGATAGGACGCCATATTTGTTTACATGTAAGGTTTCTTTTTTCTTTTTGTAGTTACGATCTTTTACGATATTTTCTTTTCTAGTTTTGTTTTATACTTAATTTTCTTTGTCGTTTATTTCAACTTCCTTTGTGGAATTCTCCTGCTGTCAGCAATGGCTCTTAAAACGAAGTGGCATTTTCATACACAACTCTATCTTCTAATAAACATGGCAGTTGAGGGCGCGGAAAGAAAAGACCAAGGCAATGAAGCAGACGATAACAACTTTAGCGTCGTCTTTAAGATACAGAGAAACAATACCCCCAATATAAAACTACAGCTGGCAAAAATAAGGGGTGTTTTTAGGCAATATATGTAAAAATGTATCTATATTCATTGATATATTCATATTATGAAATAGACAAAGTCCGAGAATTATTTTAAGACATGTCTTAAAATAAAATGTCTTAAAATAATTGTCGGACTTAACCATTTCATAATGTGTGACGCCATTTGTTTACATTTGGATACGCATCGAGCAGATATGACTGTATGAGAGAAAATCATAGAGAATTGTGGTTTTAAAACAGTAAAATCGACCTGGCTACCGAAAAGCTTCTTTGTGGCTCAATCGGCAAAAGCACGTCAGGCTATATGACGGTTCGGTATAGGATACAGGTTCGATTCCTGTTGGAGGATACATATTTTCTATGGAAGTTTTTCGGACATTTAGGACGGTAAATGTTTTTAATACTGTTTATTATAAACTTAAAACTTATTTTACTTAAATGTTTGTATCTATAAAAAAGGACGTATAAACATAAAAAAATGTCTTAAAATACATTAAGATATACACATACAGGGTCTATAAAAATACTTTTACAAATTTTGGAGCGGGTTCATTTCCCCAAAATAAGGACAAATATCCATATATACATATGTCCGCAAATCTTTAGTTTTTGAGTTTAAGAAAGTATTCGATAGATGGAGCTGTGTGGCCATAAAGACTAATTTATATTTGTCAGTCGTGTACATTTGTGGCCAGTCTGTCTGCTACGTTTAACGCGTGTAATTGTGAGTTAACTGAGAAGTGTTCCGTTTAACAATGGCAGGATATTCATATCGTGAGCAGGCAGATATGATTTTTACGTACGGCAGCGTGAATTGTAATAGACGCGAGGCTGCACGGCTGTAACAGATCGCGTTTCCAGAACGTAGGCAGCCGAATCATCCAACCTTTGCTGCTGTTTATCGTCGCGTTGCTGAGACAGGCTCGACGGTACCAAAAAATATGGATCGAGCGAGATCCTTTCGTACGCCTGACAACACAGGTCACATACCACAGGCTGTCGGAGATGATCCAGGCTTCAGCGCACGTTTAGCGGCCTTAGCATGTCGTACATCTCATAGTACCGCATTAAGGGTACTTCAAGAACTGCACTTCCGTCTGTATCGTTTGCAACATACGCAGGGTTTTTAGTCCTCTGATCACTCACCACGGGAGAGCTTTGTCAATGGTTTATTGCACAAACTGTTGTTTGTCTCTTCAGTCATGTATATTTGTGGCTAACCTGTCTTCAACATTTAACGTGTGTAGTAGTGAATTAATTGAGAGGTGTTCCGTTTAACAATGGCAAGATATTACGTGCTCAGGCGTATGATTTTTACATCCAGCCGTGCGAATGGCAATAGACGAGAGGTTGCACAGTTGTACCTGATTGTATTTCCAGACCGAAGGTAGCCGAGTCATTCAACGTTCGATATTGTTTATCGTCGGGTTACCGAGACAGGATCCGTAGGACCACAAACTACGGTAACAAGTATTTTGGGATTGTATCTTGAATTGTACATTTAACAGCGTCTACCGTAAATTTCCTCTAAATATAATAACTCAACAACGAAGGATTTGCGGACTTTTATTCTGGTTTTTAATGTATGTAAAAGTATTTTTGATACACCCTGTATATGTGAATATAACACCGAACCGTCCTGGGTATGACGATAAACTATATCCGGCAGCAAGGCCTCTGATTAGAAAGTTTTGAGCAGCGTCGCACCACCTCCTAACTGATGGGTTTCCTAGGTCTACCAGGACCCAGGGTGGTAGGACCTGTTAGGATCCCAGCTATGGGCAAATAGTTAAACACAAAACTGGGGTCAAAAAAGTGTACAAATAGGTTTTAATACCATCAATACTGTTTTGGAAAAAATATTACCTGAAATACATTTTTGAAAAAATCTTGTCGGCATTGAGCTTGATATGCTGTAAAACAAACCAACCCAAAAGCAACACCGAAAAACAAGCAAGTAGGTAATTTATATTCATATATATTCAGAAGGTAAATATTGCCGAGGGGTGAAGGTAATTAAAATGATAGCTGCATGAAGGGGAAAAAACTCCTTTTCACGCTACGTTTTTTTTTTTTAGACACTAAGGTTCATGTTTGCCAATATATATATATATATATGTGTGTGTGTGTGTGTGTGTGTGTGTGTGTGTGTGTGTGTGTATTCCTCGGTCCGTTGATGAAGAACACAGGAGTGTCCGATAATTCCGTACTTAAAGCATTTCTCTCCGTGCTTCTTTTCTGTCATATGATTAATAATTAATACTTAATAAATATTTATCGTACTGATTATATTGCTACCATTTCGTTTGTCCTTCTTTCACTAACGTATTTCATATATATATATATATATATATATATATATATATATATATATATATATATATATATATATAAATTTATATATATATATTACTACATTACGACTATATATATATATATATATATATATATATATATATATATATATATATATATATATATATATATATATATATATATTACTACATCCGTCTTAAAAATTAAGTCTATCTAATTTTAGCGATCGACCCGGTATCTATCGACGAGACCAAACTCGTCGATAGATACCGGGTCGATCACCCCAGAGAGGAGATGTGGACGTGAGCTCGTAGTTGGCCTTCTACCCGGATGTTTAGCTACCTGGATAGAATGCTAGTCAGGGGAGTCGACGTAGATCTGTTAGATTGCCCCATATTCCACTGGGTAGGCTATTCGGACCACAAACTCGTTTGTGCCCAGGTGGCGCTAGAGCGTATGCCTAGACTGGCTAGCTACTGGAAGTTCAATCTGCCCGGGACGCAGAGATAAAAAAAAATAGTTAAATATTCTTCTCTTGCTAATAGATTTCTTTTTACTCCTGTGGCAGCTGAGACTTCTAGGGTTATTGGCCCTCGTTCGATGGCGTCTCGATTAAGGGACGAGCCTCGCGCAACGGAGTGACTCTTGCAGCGTGTCTTCCTGGCGATGGTTGGAGGTAATGCTCAGATTAATTTGATTTTTTCCCATTTTCATATTTAACTTAATAGTTAATTATTGTAGAGCTCGCAGTTGATTAAACGAACTATAAAACAAGCATTAGCTTAAGAACGCCTGTTATTCGGCTTCGTTTTAATCAATCTATATATAAAATTCCGTTCGTCACACTCTCTGAAATAGCTATACAGTGACCGATTTTGGGGGGAGAAGTGCAAATAGGTAAGGGGGTACAAATTACAATTGGTTTTAATTAGGGTGCGTAGCTTAGTACAATAGACTTTCATTCATTTTTTGGGGGCGAGGGTGGAATTAAACCTATTTATTATTTCACATACAAAATACTCCCTCTACTTTAAAAAATAATTTAATGATTAAAATAACAAATACTACTATATAATAAATGCGAATCTCAGTGTGTCACTGTGTCACACTTTTTCAAATTAACTCCTAGAGGCCGTATCCTAACATATCATATCATTTTGGAACAAATTAAAAACATTCCGGGCCAGATTCGGGCCTGCAATCCTGAAATTTTGGATTCCCAAATTTTCATTACTGCGATTGTTTTACGTGATTTTTTGCGACGATTTTTTTCTACGATATCAATTTGTATAACTTGAAAATAAATTTGGGAATAATCGAAATCTATTGCGAAAGTCACGCATGAAATACAAATAATTGTTTCTGCAGAAAGTAAGGACCTACGTACATCAAATTGTCGTTAAATTAAGTGACGACAGAAGAATTATTGTTAAACTTTTAAAATGCAAACTTAAATATTGATGTAATACTTATATGCAGCGATCAGTGTTGAGTTCTGTAGTTTATTGTTGCCTATCGCATCTACTCCTTCCTACCTATTGTGATGAGGGTCCAATCAAGAGGCCTCCGCAGGATCTAGCTTAAATGCCACCCGATTGTTTTTTTACATATTTTTTATTTAAGTTTTTATATATACAAGAATCCAATTTCCACTCCGCGCTAAGTTTGAGAGAACTATGAACAAATCACAGAACCAAACGATTAAAAAAGTTGGAATTTAGTTTCAAACAGAAATATATACGCATAGCTAGTTGTATGTTGTACGCTCAAGAGTAAGAAATCCTCCGAATTTATTCTTCGCTGTTATAAAAGGAAAAAAGAATTTTTATTAAAAAATATTCTTAACTATGAACTTTTCTTTGTTTCTCTTGCTTCAAGTCTCCTCTTCATCTGTGAGGAAATTGTCCAGCATTCACTGCCATATAGGAGGATTGATATTACATAGCAGTTCAGCACTCTTTTCTTTGTTTCTCCTGCTTCAAGTCTCTTCTTCATCTGTGAGGAAATTGTCCTGCATTCACTGTCATATAGGAGGATTGATATTATATAGCAGTTCAGCACTCTTTTCTTTGTTTCTCTTGCTTCAAGTCTCCTCTTCATCTGTGAGGAAATTGTCCAGCATTCACTGCCATACAGGAGTATCCTCAGATTGACAGCGAAACACTCTGAAATGTTTGTATTGGAACTACTGGTCCGAATGCCAAACTGTGCAGCATGCTTTTTTCAGAATTTCTGTCCGAATGAATTACATCATGGCGCGCTTTTTCTCACAGACGGTGCCTAACTGACTTTACTATAATGCGCAGTCGATAAATCACGAACAAACAACGCGCAAAATAAAAATATATATATATATATATATATATATATATAAGGCGACAATTTACCCATCGCACAGTATATATTCTTTGAACCAGAAGTTTCAAAGAAACAGAAAAACGTTTCGTGCTACTCGTGGATAAATTTGTTTCACAAATGGTTTGCTTCGGTTGGTTTTGTTTTAAATGTGCTATCCATTTTAGTTGTTGCTGCTGTTGAAAGTCCTCAAGTGACGAGGTTTCTGTTATTTCGTACAGTTCTTTGTTTGTGATTCTGTAGCGCCAGTCCACGTATTACGAAGAAGGGTGGAGCTCGCTGAGGGCTACGCGCTTTACAGTGTTTATGAAAAAATAAAATAGAAACATTTAAAATTTCTGGGAGACATTATGAAGAAAGAGGGTTAGGAAAATTTAATACTCACAAGGCCTATTGATGGAAGGAGGAGGAAGTTTGAAGGAAATAAATGTTCACTGAAGGAGAATCTTTACCAAGGACCTCAGGCTTCACCCTTTTTTAACCATCGATATTAGAAAGCGGTTGCTTTGATTTGCTTTGTGTTGGTTTTCGGCATATCAACACCTCAATGGGTTATTTAAGATTTTTATTGCTGATAATATTTTTTCCCAAAAATGTATTACTGGTAATAATATTTCCGTCAAAAATTCATTGCTGGTATTAAAACCTATTTTTACACTTTCATAGTGATTTGACTCCATTTTTTTTGGAGGGGGGTGAACTATTTGCCCATAGTTGGGACAGATTCTACCACCCCGAGTCAGGGTGAACTTGGGAACACCAGCAATTAAGAGGTGGTTACACTCCCCTCAAAACCTGATCAGAGGCCTTGCTGTTGGATGTAGTTTATCGTCTTACCCAGTATGCGGTTGGGATTGTGGGTTAACTATTTGCCCATAGCTGGGACCCTAATAGGAGCTAACACCCCTGGTCAGGGTGGATATGGGAACACTAGCAATTAAGAGGTAGTTCCACGCTCCTCAAAACCTCCTGATCAGAGGCCTTGCTATTTGATCTAGTTTATCGTCTTACTCAGTATGCTGTTGGGTTTGTGGGTTAACTATTTGCCCATAGCTGGGACCCTAATGGGAGCTACCACCCCGGGTCAGGGTGGATATGGGAACACTAGCAATTAAGAGGTGGTTTCACGCTCCTCAAAATCTCCTGATCAGAAACCTTGCTGCTGGACGTAGTTTATCTTCATACACAGATCGAGTTTCACAAATGTCGTTGGGCCTTAGAATAACCTAGAGACTTGTGAACTTAAATTCTTCTTATTTTGAAAGATTCTTTTTTTTTGTATTTGCCACAATAAATAGTGGTAAATATAATAAAAAGAAAACTTTATATTTACCTCTGTTTATTCTAAAATTTCAGGCTTTTTTCTCTTTACAAGTATTCCTTTCATCTTTTATCTTTCTCAGACTTTATCTTCAGAAAAAAATTTCATCTGTTCGAAATATTCCTAACGTATTATCTTTTTTTCCCTTTGTTTGATTCTCGCATTTAAAGATTTAAAAGAAGAAAGAATGTTGTTTTTAATATTTTCAGTAACTATAACTCACACGTTTTATGGTCATGTATATATTTACGGTGGGGTAATGGATAGCGGCTCGAATTGAAGACTCGAAGAGCCGAGTTCGAATTCCAGTCGAATCCGTTACGTGCTAATATCCTTAGGAAAGGTATGAATCCTCTTCTGTTCACCCCATAAATAAATAGCATTACAGACCAGGTTCTTCTGTTCACCCCATAAATAAATAGCATTACAGACCAGGTTCTTCTGTTCACCCCATAAATAAATAGCATTACAGACCAGGTTCTACCGCAGAAAGAAATGCAAGTTATGTATCGAAAGTTACGTGATCGTCTAAGCGTGTATCGCACATAATTGTCTCATATATATATATATATATATATATATATATATATATATATATATATATATATATATATATATATATATATATATATATATATATATATATATATATAGCATAATGAGAGGTTACGTATACTTTCTTGATATGTATATAATATCTGGATAAAAT
>OZ038514.1:40191497-40198997 GCA_964036315.1 Acanthosepion esculentum | reverse complement strand
GTTCAATGGGAATACCACGAAAGACAATTAGGAAGACGTTTGAACTCTTGAAGCCTTCCTGGTGTCGTAATTGCTATTGTAGCCGGCCTACACAAACACGCAGTTTCAGACGTTCTTCCACAAATTTTGGCATTTCCAGCAGATGATTTCAAAACAAGAAGAAAAAAATCGGACATAAATTCCGACCTACGTCACAAAATTCTCCTTTGCACAAGAAATATAAACACTTCCGGTTAATAACGGTTTTGTAAGTGCGCATGGTAAGTAATCACCGTTATACTATTTACATTAGTCGGACTATCATCCTCATCTTTGTTGGCATATTTATCAAAACGTTTCGGCCGTTGTACGCTCCGGCTTTCTTCAGGTGGTTGGAATGTCGAACCGAACCCTTTTATCTCGCTTACTGAGGTTGAATGTTCTAGTTCCACGTGCCATGTCTAATTGATGTCAGTTATCAGTTATCTTCTATTAAATCCCCTCTCCAATTTCTCCACCGCCATAACCAGGTATTGAACTCACACTTTTTTGGGTCCTGTCACTGGATCTAACTAACACCTTTATCCAATGTGCCATGTGTCTTTGAGGGGTCCTCTTATTTATCGTCCAAGCATTTTCCATGGAAGTAGCGATAGAACAGGGAGAGACTCGCCACATGCCACCAGTTTCTTTTACAAGGCCCTGGGGCTACGCGCGGTACAGGGTTACTTCATGAGGCATTTTATATGGATAGAAATGAAGTTAACGGTTAACTCTAGACTTGAACAGGTTAAGATTGCAGTGATCGGGGAAACATCCCCTTGGGAGTCTGTTCCACAGAGTAGTTGTTCGCGGGAAGAACCTGTTTGAGTGAAACTTACTTAGCGCCGATGAAATCGGAGGGAATGAGTGAGGTTTGCTACAATGTAAGAAGCATGGCTGGTCCTAACCATGAATTTTAGATCTGGTGGAAAGGTTGAATACAGAGAACTGGTCCCCAAACAATTATCTTCATGTTTTAAATTTGGGGTTGACCTTCTCCTTGACCGACTGCCAATATAGGGCTCATTCTGTCCTCCTATTTATCATCCAAGCATTTTCCATGGAAGTAGCAATAGAATAGTGAGAGACTCGCCACATGCCATAAGTTTCTTTACAAGGTTCGGTTGCTACGCGCGGTAGAGGGTTACGTTAAGAGGTATTTTATATGGATAGGAAGGGGAGATAACTGTGTTAATCCTAGACTTGGATAGGTTAAGATTGTAGTGATCGGAGAAACATCCTCTAGTCAGTCTGTTTCATAGAGCAGTTGTTCGCGGGAAGAAGCTGTTTGAGTGGAACTTACTTCATGCCGATGGAATACGGAGAGAATGAGGGTGGTTTGTTACTATGTAAGTAGCATGGCTGGTCCTAGCCGTGAAGGTTAGACCTGGTGGAAAGGTCGAATACAAAGAACTGATGACAAGTTCCCCAAACAATTCTCTTCGTTTTTTGAATTCACAGTTTTCCTTCTCCTAGACCGATTGCCACCCAAGGCTATAGTGCCCATACTGTCCTCTTATCTATCGCCCGAGCACTTTCCATAACGATAGAACAGTGAAAGACTAGCAGCATGCCACCGGTTCCTTTTACAAGACCCGGGGGCTACGCACGGTAGAGGGTTACGTTAAGAGGCATTTTATATGGATAGGAAGAGGAGATAACTGTGTTAATCCTAGACTTGAACAGTTTAAGATTGTAGTGATTGGGGAAACATCCCCTTGGGAGTCTGTTCCACAGAGTAGCAGTTCGCGAGAAGCTGTTCGAGTGGAATCTACTTCTCATCAATTGAATACGCGGAGAATGTGGGTGGTTTGCTACTATGTAAGTGGCATGGCGAGGTCCTAGCAGTGACGGTTAGACCTGGTGGAACCAAGGAATTTAGTTCGTTCGAACAATTTCCATGAAAGTGGCGAGAGACTAGTGCGAGAGTGAGCGCAACTGACTCGACTGAAATTTGAACTCGGCTCGCCGGTTCCGCTTCGCACACCAACATCACCAATCACACATCTCTTTTTGAAAAATATTTTCTTTTGGGGTCGGAAACATGTTGCGCCAAGCCTTCAAAGTTCGACATCGTCACTTTTGCTTGGGCTCGCGTTAGAAAGGCTCAGTCACCGTCGCGAAATACGTTACTAAGTGAGAAGGAAGACCTCTACCTATTCGCTGTCATACCGAATATCCAAGAAACTGATCGAACACCCGTCTTTGATGCTACGAATTCAGGGTCGTTATTGTTCTTTCCCGAGCAATTTACGATATAATGTTGGTTTACGCGGAGAAACGAAATGAACGTATATTACACCTTAATAGGCGAAAGCTTCCTCGATATATTTTCTTTTTATTAATGAAATAATATAATAAAACCGTGTTTAAATTTACACCAATCGAAGCTATTGGCATAAACTGATCGATAAAGAGTCGTCTTGCGCATTCCGCAAATTCGCCGTTCCTCTCCGCTTCTATATCTCTAATGCTGGTGGTGGCCATATTGATTTCGATATTAATTGAAATGGCTTAACTTGTCGACACGCGTCGACGTTCGGTAGATATAATTAAAAAGCTAAGTGGGGAAAAGAGTTACAGGTTCCTTGCGAATTAATTTAATTTCCACCTGGATTCAACATTTTATCTTTATTTTTAACGGAATTCATAATTTCAAAAGGATATGTTACCACTTTCTTTTTTTAGTTTAGTTTTTGTTTTGTTTGTTTCTTTTAAATTTAAAACTATGCTCTTCATTAGGAGATAGAAATTTATCACCTCCGCCTTCCGTGGATAATATTACGCAAAAAAATGTGTGCATCTATAAACATATATGGGGTGTACAGCAGGCTTAAATGGAAGATGACCGAAGGTAATGTTGCGCGGTATGCACCAAAATGTTATATATTTATTTGGATTTCGGAGGTTTTGAGAACACTAAATATGGCACCGGATATGTGAATGCATGCCGAGTCTATGGCAATATCAGATAATCAAAGGAACTTAAAAGTGTCGAAGATCTTAAAAGAAGAGAATACGGATTGTCAATATGAACGTACACGATATATGCCTGGGGATATTTTGCATGCCAGAGGAATGCATTGCCAATAAGTTTTACTGTGGGAATGCACTGTAAATTATTTTTACGATAGGAATGCATTGCAAATTATTTTTACTATAGGAATGCATTGGCAACGATTTTTTTCTATAGGAATTTATTGGAAATGATTTTTACTGTAGGAATGCATTGCAAATGATTTTTACTATAGAAATGCATTGGCAATGATTTTTACTATAGGAATGCACTGCAAATGATTGTTTACTATAGGAAAGCATTGACAATGATTTTTATTATAGGAATGCACTACCAATGATTTTTACTATAGGAATGCATTGCAAATGATTTTTACTATAGGAATCCATTGCAAATGACTTTTACTATAGGAATGCATTGGCAATTATTTTTACTATAAGAATGCATTTGAAATAATATAAATAGAAATGCTTTATGCAATTTAATAGGACGAGTTAGGGTGTATGAAATAAATATCTCAATACTTTCATTCATTCCAATGACAACTGATATAGCGTCACGTTTGATATTCGCGATTGGTGTTAAAATGAAAGAATTCAATTGTATTTTAGTAAATCTGAGCCACATTATATGTGGACAGACTTTCAATTGTTTTCGTCAAAATTAACTAAATTATATTTGCTAAATAAATTACACATTCCTGGAACAGGTTATATGCATTTGTGTGTATGTGTGTGTGTGTGTGTATGTGTGTGTTTGTGTGTGTGCGTTTGTGTGTGTGTGTTCGTGTGTGTGTTCTTGGGTGTATAAAAGATGAATGTTGTGAAGTTCCGTCCGTGTTCCATTTGCGAAAATCAATATGTCGATGATCAAGTTTCAGAATACTATATATATATATCCAGGTAAGATGAGAACGAGTAGAGTACAGTTCCAACATTCGTAACGTTTAATTTAAAAGAGGGCTCAATACAAAGTAGAGCAATGTTATTTATTTTAGGATAGTACATCGAAAACATGTCAAAATCTCTACACAATTGCAGTCTTGTTTCGATGCGTATTAATGTATCTCATTAGGCAATTGTAAATTACCAGAGAGTGACTGATTTATTTAGATTTAAAAGCAAAATACAACCAATCAAATATGACCTACGTTAAATTTAAACTAATCGAAGAAGCAGAAATTAAAATAAACGGACCATCCAAATTAATCTTACAAATAGAAAGATAATCGATATATGTTGCAACGCTGTACAACTAAAATATAAGAAAAAGCATTTTCAAATTCCAAAGTTTACCTAAATTGTATGGTTAAAGTTAAACTATGTTTACAATTTACAATTAATTCGTTTCTTTGATTTAATAATAATTTTTTATTGAATCTGATCATTTTCAGTTTTTCATATAAACACAGAAACAGGGTTCATATATACATCTACATGTCCTTGCCGTTATAAAAGCATTTCATGTTAGCAGTTTTATTTTCGTCTTTTAAACTTACGTGCTAACAACCACAACCTTGGGAAAGGTATGAATCCTCTGCTTCTTGGTAAATAGCAGAAACAGAGTGGATGGAGAATTCTAGGAGAATTCTAAATACTCTCAATTCAAAACCTGCGGAGCGTCGTTTGGGGACCTTGTGGCACGTAGCGCACAAGGTCTCTGTATTCGGCTCTTCAAAACGTGCCTTTGGTTCTGCACAAACCCTTCATAGTATAATCATATCATATGCGCAGGTGTCTGGATGTCGGTTCCTTGATCCTCATACGTCGAAAAAAAAAACGACGGGAGAGTCCAGTGTGTGAGTTTGTAAACAGTGCCTATTACGGCTAATAATGCAAGACTCTTCGGTAAATCGAATCGAGTTCTCTCAGTCACTGTGTGTTTATCTAAAAATAAATACGCTTAAATTCACCTTCTTCTCTGCCGTGAGCCAACGGCTTCAGGATAAAATTTCCGACTGACGCGAATTCAGCCGGTTTTCGATTCTAGCCAGAGGCAACCGGACGTCTAGCCACACTGATGAGCTGTGATACAGCTAAACAGTCTGTCTGTGGATGACAATATATATATATATATATATATATATATATATATATATATATATATATATATATATATATATATATATGCACATTTCATTGAATACAGCAAGCAAGACGCTTTGATTTAGTTTTTTTATACAGTTTCTCATGTGATCTAATATTTTTTTCTTTTCAGATGATAAATTATATAAAAACTGTCCGAATTTTCTTTTTATCCAAGCGCTTTCGGATATACATTTAGCAATTTTCAAGGTTGAAATATATTAACTGTTAACAAGAAACAACCTTATTATTCACATGACAGTCCATGCAGATTGTAATGTATCTTTGAAGATATTCAAAATACTATTAAAATACAAAGCCCTTGAAATCGAAATCTCAAAATGTGCCACATGGGAACGTCAACATTCCAGTAGACCCATTGAAGTAATATTTTTATTTTTTCATTCAATTGTACTCCATAACATTTAATCCCAATTATCAGGGGAAGGGCGAACAACCAATCAATAGTTTGTTAACAAAAACACCTTTGAATACGACTAGCGAATAATAATAATAATAATAATAATAATAATAATAATAATACATTGGAAAATATGCAACTTTTACGGAAAGGAAACTGCAAGAAACTGGTATGAACACCATCCAGACCCTGTTTCGGAGATAGGACCTGTAACAATTTTATGGGACTTTGCAATAGACACAGACAGACCAAACAAAGATAATCGCCAAGACATCGTGATCAAAGAAAAATACAGAACACGCTTTTTTATTGACATGGCAGTCCCTGCCGATTGTAATGTATATTTAAAGATCTTTTTAAAAAAAATTTAATAATAAACCTATCAAAATATAATGACCTTGATATTGAAATCTCAAAAATATGGCACGTGAAGTTGGAGCCCTCGGCTTGTTTGGTAAATGTTCCGATAGATTCGTTCAATGGATTTCTGGTAGCCCATGCCTTAAAGAAATGCAAAAAAAATTGTACTCACGAGTACAGCTCATACATGACGAAGAAGCTTTATCTATGTAAATTGTGTGTGATCTTAGGTTGTTTTTGTTTGTTTGTTTTGTTAATTTTTAAAAAAATGTTCTGTAGAAAATTATGATGCCATTTTGGAACTTAGGCCTCCGGTAGGGTCCCGAAAATAAATAAGTATATACCAGAAATCAAAGAAAATAAGATTGTAATAATAATAATAATAATAATAATAATAATAATAATAATAATAATAATAATAATTCCTGCAGACTGTAATGTATCTTTGAGGCTCTTCAAAAAACTATGAAAATGCAAAGATCTTGAAGTGAAAATCTCAAAATGTGGCACATAAGGACATCAATAATTCCAGTTGGAGTTGAAGCCCTCGATTTGGCTGGAAAAAGGTAACGATAGACTTATTGTAGCCCATGCCTTAAAGAAATACAGAAAAATGTACTCACAAATACAGCACACACCTTACGAAGAAAAATGTAGCATGGCGATATTTTATTTTTTTTTACACATATGCTCAGTGGAAAATGTCTTGATGCCATTTCTGACCTTAGGTTCCTGGTTGGGACCCCGAAGGAAATGAGTATACATCAGAACTCAAAGGAAATAATAATAATAATAATAATAATAATAATAATAATAATAATAATAATAATAAATTCTATAATAAAATAATTCTATGGGACTACACAATACACACTGACAGAACAATCAAAGCCAACCGCCCAGACATTGTTATTAAAGATCACAAACAAAATAAGTGCCTCCTTATTGATATGGCAGTCCCTGCAGACTGCAATGTATCCTTGAAGATATTCGAAAAGCTGTCAAAATACAAGGACCTTGAAATAGAAATCTTAAAAATGTGGTACATGGGAACATCAACAATCCCTGTTGTAGTTGGAGCACTTAGACTGGTTGGAAAGGATTCCAGTAGGCTGATTGAAGGGATCCCTGGAAGTCCATGCCTCAAAGAGATACAAAAAATTGTTCTGACAAGTACAGCCCACACTTTACGAAGGGCTTTATCTATGTAATTATTTTTTATTTTATTTTTTATTTTTTTGCAGTGGAAAGTGTCATGATGCCATAAAAATACAAGTATCTTGAAATCGAAATGTCAAAAATGTGGTGCATGAGAACTTTAACAATTCCTGTTGTAGTTGGAGCCCTCGGATTCGTTAGAAAAGATTCCAATAGACTCATTGAAGGAATCTCTGCCTTAAAGAAATACAAAAAAGATTGTTCTCACGAGTACAGTCCGCACCTTAAGGAGGGCTTTATCTATGTAAAATATGTGTGATCCTTTTTAATTTTTAAAATAATTTATTTATTTATTTTCAAAACTGCTCAGTGGAAAATGTCATGATGCCATTTCTGACCTTAGGTTCCTGGTTGGGACCCGGAAGGAAATGAGCATACAT
>OZ038514.1:40136497-40186497 GCA_964036315.1 Acanthosepion esculentum | reverse complement strand
GTGACGGATAGAAGATTCGTTCTTACCGTAGATCTTATTAGGCACAATAAGAGATTAGCCACAATAACTAATAATAAAATAGAACAATTATAACAATATAGACTGTAATAAAAGTTATGTGACGGATAGAAGATTCGTTCCTACCGTAGATCTTATTAGGCACAATAAGAGATTAACAACAATAACTAATAATAAAATAAAACAATTATAACAATATAGAGTGTAATAAAAGTTATGTGGCGGATAGAAGATTCGTTCCTACCGTAGATCTTATTAGGCACAATAAGAGATTAACAACAATAACTAATAATAAAATAGAACAATTATTAACAATATCGACTGTAATAAAAGTTATGTGACGGATAGAAGATTTGTTCCTACCGTAAATCTTATTAGGCACAATAAGAGATTAACAACAATAACTAATAATAAAATAGAACAATTATAACAATATAGACTGTAATAAAGGTTATGTGACGGATAGAAGATTCGTTCCTGCCGTAGATCTTATTAGGCACAATAAGAGATTAACAGCAATAACTAATAATAAAATAGAGCAATTATAACAATATAGACTGTAATAAAAGGTATGTGACGGATAGAAGATTCGTTCCTGCCGTAGTTCTTATTAGGCACAATAAGAGATTAACAACAATAACTAATAATAAAATAGAACAATTATAACAATATAGACTGTAATAAAAGTTATGTGACGGATAGAAGATTCGTTCCTGCCGTAGATCTTATTATGCACAATAAGAGATTAACAACAATAACTAATAAAATAGAACAATTATAACAATATAGACTGTTATAAAAGTTATGTGACGGATAGAAGATTCGTTCCTTCCGTAGATCTTATTAGGCACAATAAGAGATTAGCCACAATAACTAATAATAAAATAGAACAATTATAACAATAAAGACTGTATTAAAAGTTATGTGACGGATAGAAGATTCGTTTCTACCGTAGATCTTATTAGGCACAATAAGAGATTAGCAACAATAACTAATAATAAAATAGAACAATTATAACAATATAGACTGTAATAAAAGTTATGTGACGGATAGAAGATTCGTTCCTACCGTAGATCTTATTAGGCACAATAAGAGATTAGCCACAATAACTAATAATAAAATAGAACAATTATAACAATATAGACTGTAATAAAAGTTATGTGACGGATAGAAGATTCGTTCCTACCGTAGATCTTATTAGGCACAATAAGAGATTAGCCACAATAACTAATAATAAAATAGAACAATTATAACAATAAAGACTGTATTAAAAGTTATGTGACGGATAGAAGATTCGTTCTTACCGTAGATCTTATTAGGCACAATAAGAGATTAGCCACAATAACTAATAATAAAATAGAACAATTATAACAATATAGACTGTAATAAAAGTTATGTGACGGATAGAAGATTCGTTCCTACCGTAGATCTTATTAGGCACAATAAGAGATTAACAACAATAACTAATAATAAAATAAAACAATTATAACAATATAGAGTGTAATAAAAGTTATGTGGCGGATAGAAGATTCGTTCCTACCGTAGATCTTATTAGGCACAATAAGAGATTAACAACAATAACTAATAATAAAATAGAACAATTATTAACAATATCGACTGTAATAAAAGTTATGTGACGGATAGAAGATTTGTTCCTACCGTAAATCTTATTAGGCACAATAAGAGATTAACAACAATAACTAATAATAAAATAGAACAATTATAACAATATAGACTGTAATAAAGGTTATGTGACGGATAGAAGATTCGTTCCTGCCGTAGATCTTATTAGGCACAATAAGAGATTAACAGCAATAACTAATAATAAAATAGAGCAATTATAACAATATAGACTGTAATAAAAGGTATGTGACGGATAGAAGATTCGTTCCTGCCGTAGTTCTTATTAGGCACAATAAGAGATTAACAACAATAACTAATAATAAAATAGAACAATTATAACAATATAGACTGTAATAAAAGTTATGTGACGGATAGAAGATTCGTTCCTGCCGTAGATCTTATTATGCACAATAAGAGATTAACAACAATAACTAATAAAATAGAACAATTATAACAATATAGACTGTTATAAAAGTTATGTGACGGATAGAAGATTTGTTCCTACCGTAAATCTTATTAGGCACAATAAGAGATTAACATCAATAACTAATAATAAAATAGAACAATTATAACAATATAGACTTTAATAAAAGTTATGTGATGGATAGAAGATTCGTTCTTACCGTAGATCTTATTATGGACAATCAGAGATTAACAACAATAACTAATAATAAAATAGAACAATTATAACAATATAGACTGTAATAAAAGGTATGTGACGGATAGAAGATTCGTTCCTACCGTAGATCTTATTATGCACAATAAGAGATTAGCCACAATAACTAATAATAAAATAGAACAATTATAACAATATAGACTGTAATAAAAGTTATGTGACGGATAGAAGATTCGTTCTTACCGTAGATCTTATTAGGCACAATAAGAGATTAGCAACAATAACTAATAATAAAAGAGAACAATTATAACAATATAGACTGTAATAAAAGTTATGTGACGGATAGAAGATTCGTTCTTACCGTAGATCTTATTAGGCACAATAAGAGATTAGCTACAATAACTAATAATAAAATAGAACAATTATAACAATATAGACTAATAAAAGTTATCTGACGGATAGAAGATTCGTTCCTACCGTAGATCTTACTAGGCACAATAAGAGATTAACAACAATAACTAATAATAAAATGGAACAATTATAACAATATAGACTGTAATAAAAGTTATGTAACTGATAGAAGATTCGTTCCTACCCTAGATCTTATTAGGCACAATAAGAGATTAACAACAATAACTAATAATAAAATAGAACAATTATAACAATATAGACTGTAATAAAGGTTATGTGACGGATAGAAGATTCGTTCCTGCCGTAGATCTTATTAGGCACAATAAGAGATTAACAGCAATATCTAATAATAAAATAGAGCAATTATAACAATATAGACTGTAATAAAAGGTATGTGACGGATAGAAGATTCGTTCCTGCCGTAGTTCTTATTAGGCACAATAAGAGATTAACAACAATAACTAATAATAAAATAGAACAATTATAACAATATAGACTGTAATAAAAGTTATGTGACGGATAGAAGATTCGTTCCTGCCGTAGATCTTATTATGCACAATAAGAGATTAACAACAATAACTAATAAAATAGAACAATTATAACAATATAGACTGTTATAAAAGTTATGTGACGGATAGAAGATTCGTTCCTTCCGTAGATCTTATTAGGCACAATAAGAGATTAGCCACAATAACTAATAATAAAATAGAACAATTATAACAATAAAGACTGTATTAAAAGTTATGTGACGGATAGAAGATTCGTTCCTACCGTAGATCTTATTAGGCACAATAAGAGATTAGCAACAATAACTAATAATAAAATAGAACAATTATAACAATATAGACTGTAATAAAAGTTATGTGACGGATAGAAGATTCGTTCCTACCGTAGATCTTATTAGGCACAATAAGAGATTAGCCAAAATAACTAATAATAAAATAGAACAATTATAACAATATAGACTGTAATAAAAGTTATGTGACGGATAGAAGATTCGTTCCTACCGTAGATCTTATTAGGCACAATAAGAGATTAGCCACAATAACTAATAATAAAATAGAACAATTATAACAATAAAGACTGTATTAAAAGTTATGTGACGGATAGAAGATTCGTTCTTACCGTAGATCTTATTAGGCACAATAAGAGATTAGCCACAATAACTAATAATAAAATAGAACAATTATAACAATATAGACTGTAATAAAAGTTATGTGACGGATAGAAGATTCGTTCCTACCGTAGATCTTATTAGGCACAATAAGAGATTAACAACAATAACTAATAATAAAATAAAACAATTATAACAATATAGAGTGTAATAAAAGTTATGTGGCGGATAGAAGATTCGTTCCTACCGTATATCTTATTAGGCACAATAAGAGATTAACAACAATAACTAATAGTAAAATAGAACAATTATTAACAATATCGACTGTAATAAAATTTATGTGACGGATAGAAGATTTGTTCCTACCGTAAATCTTATTAGGCACAATAAGAGATTAACAACAATAACTAATAATAAAATAGAACAATATAGACTGTAATAAAGGTTATGTGACGGATAGAAGATTCGTTCCTGCCGTAGATCTTATTAGGCACAATAAGAGATGAACAGCAATAACTAATAATAAAATAGAGCAATTATAACAATATAGACTGTAATAAAAGGTATGTGACGGATAGGAGATTCGTTCCTGCCGTAGTTCTTATTAGGCACAATAAGAGATTAACAACAATAACTAATAATAAAATAGAACAATTATAACAATATAGACTGTAATAAAAGTTATGTGACGGATAGAAGATTCGTTCCTGCCGTAGATCTTATTATGCACAATAAGAGATTAACAACAATAACTAATAAAATAGAACAATTATAACAATATAGACTGTTATAAAAGTTATGTGACGGATAGAAGATTTGTTCCTACCGTAAATCTTATTAGGCACAATAAGAGATTAACATCAATAACTAATAATAAAATAGAACAATTATAACAATATAGACTTTAATAAAAGTTATGTGATGGATAGAAGATTCGTTCTTACCGTAGATCTTATTATGGACAATCAGAGATTAACAACAATAACTAATAATAAAATAGAACAATTATAACAATATAGACTGTAATAAAAGGTATGTGACGGATAGAAGATTCGTTCCTACCGTAGATCTTATTATGCACAATAAGAGATTAGCCACAATAACTAATAATAAAATAGAACAATTATAACAATATAGACTGTAATAAAAGTTATGTGACGGATAGAAGATTCGTTCTTACCGTAGATCTTATTAGGCACAATAAGAGATTAGCTACAATAACTAATAATAAAAGAGAACAATTATAACAATATAGACTGTAATAAAAGTTATGTGACGGATAGAAGATTCGTTCTTACCGTAGATCTTATTAGGCACAATAAGAGATTAGCTACAATAACTAATAATAAAATAGAACAATTATAACAATATAGACTAATAAAAGTTATCTGACGGATAGAAGATTCGTTCCTACCGTAGATCTTATTAGGCACAATAAGAGATTAACAACAATAACTAATAATAAAATGGAACAATTATAACAATATAGACTGTAATAAAAGTTATGTAACTGATAGAAGATTCGTTCCTACCCTAGATCTTATTAGGCACAATAAGAGATTAGCAACAATAACTAATAATAAAATAGAACAATTATAACAATATAGACTGTAATAAAAGTTGTGATGGATAGAAGATTCGTTCCTACCGTAGATCTTATTAGGCACAGTAAGAGATTAGCAACAATAACTAATAATAAAATAGAACAATTATAACAATATAGACTGTAATAAAAGTTATGTGACGGATAGAAGATTCGTTCCTACCGTAGATCTTATTAGGCACAATAAGAGATTAACAACAATAACTAATAATAAAATAGAACAATTCTAACAGTATAGACTGTAATAAAAGTTATGTGACGGACAGAATATTCTTTCTTACCTTAGATATAGTTTTTATCTTTCATCTTTCATGTCTCTTCGATTTTATCTTTCTTTTTACTTTTAATCTGTCTTTCATTTCATTTTTCATTCTATATTTATTTTTTCTTCCATCACTTTCACTCCTTTTATTTTTTTTTTTTTACATTTCTTTTCGTTTTGTCTCTCATTTCTTTCTCATTACTCTCTGATCTTTTTATTCATTTTAACGCTCATGTATCTTTTCTTTCATCTTTCATTACATCTTTCATTTCATCTTTCATATCTCTTTTATTTTATCTTTATTTCTTCCTTCATATCTTTTTCCTTTTAACTTTCATTTCATCTTTCATTTTAGCTTTCTTTTTCCCTCAATTCTCTTTCACTTTGTCTTTCGTTTTACTTTCATCTCACGTTCATTTTAGCTTTCATATCTCTTTTATTTTATCTTTCTTTTTATCCTTCATTTCTCTTTCACTTTATGTTTCGTATTTCTTTCACCTCCCTTTCATTTCATCTTTCATATCTCTTTCATTTCTATCTTTATTTTTCGCCCTCCATCTCTCTTTTTATCTTTCGTTTTCTTTCATCTTTCTTTTATTTTATTCTTCATTTCTTTTTCACTTTATCTTTCCTTTTCGTATGCTTCCTTCTTTCATCTCTCTTTCATTTTACTTTTCATCTCTCCTTCCTTTTATTTTTCAATTTTCTTCCTCTATTTTTCTGTCACTCTTTAATTTCCTGCTCCAATTTTTCTTTCATTTTTTTCTTTCATCTCTGATTTTCTCGTTTAATCTTTCTGTTTATTGTTCGTTTTTTTTCTACCCGGTCTATATTGTCCTTTATACACTCATTCATGACTGTTTTTGTCCTACCTTCATTCATTTTGCCTTTCCTTCCTTCCTTCCTTCCTTCCTTCCTTCCTTCCTTCCTTCCTTCCTTCCTTCCTTCCTTCCTCAGATATTGCTGGTTCTGAATCGATGGCGTTGACAAAGAACACGACACTTACCTGAAAACAAAACAAAATCACATTAATTTCATAACAATATTACAAATATTGGCAAAATCTAACGAAATATAAAGGAAAATTGATATCATAGGTGGAAACCGTACCGGGATTTAGCATTGGCGGCCTCAATCTTAACAACATAAGATACGCAGATGACACAGTACTGATAGCAGACAAGGAAAAGAAACTACAAAACCTCTTACAGAAGGTAGCGAAGGAGAGTGAGAAGAAAGGACTAAGCATAAACTACAAGAAGACAGAATGCATGGTCATCAGTAAAAGGATGAGCCCGAAATGCTATCTACTTAATAATATAAGATACGCAGATGACACAGTACTGATAGCAGACAAGGAAAAGAAACTACAAAACCTCCTACAGAAGGTATCGACGGAGAGTGTGAACAAGGGATTAAGCATAAACAAGAAGACAGAATGCATGGTCATCAATAAGAGGAAGAGCCCTAAATGCGATATGCAGGTCGGGAACACAGAATCAAGCAGACGCAGAAGTTTAAATATCTGGGAAGCGTTTTGACAGAGGACGATAAATTCGACACTGAGATCCGTAGACATATTGGGATGGCCAAGGACACATTCCAAAAGCTAGGCCAAGTATTGCGAGACAGGATGATTTCTTTGATAACCAAGAAAAAAATACTGAGCTGTTACGTGGCATCTGTCTTTCTTTACGGCAGCGAATGTTGGACAATTTTCTTAAAGATGAAGAAGAGACTCGAGGCGACAGAAGGATGCTAAGGATATCATGGACCGAGCGTAGGAGCAACGATAAGGTCTTAGAGAGGATGCAAACAAGGAGGAGTATTATACTTAAGATCAGGAAGAGGCCGCTGAAGTTCTTGGGACATATAATGAAGAAGGAGGACCTGGAGAATCTGATACCCAGGAGTTGAATTGAGGAATATATATATATATATATATATATATATATATATATATATATATATATATATATATATATATATATTAATAATGAGTTGTATATATTAATAATGAGTTGTTTATGTATCTGAAATGGGAAGAGTTTGTATGGAGAATGTTTTTGAATGGGTCACTTTCTTGAAATTCCAAAAATAGACAAGCAAGACCGCCGCTGAGAGGAGATCTCATTGGTAAACAAAATCTTTCTCTGTAATGTTGGTTATCAAATGTAAAGAAACATTGCTTGGTGATTACCTGGCATATTTTTTATGATTTTATGTGTAGGTAAAGGTAATTTAATTTTTGCTTTTGTTACGTGATTTTTTAGTAGATTTAAGCATTTCTCTGGGGACGTTTGTGTATAGAGATTTTATATCTAAACTAGCCATATATTTGTTTTTAATGTCTATGTTTTTTTTAATTTGTTTAGGAGGTCACCTGAATTTTTTATGTGTGATGGACTAATAGTGCCGAGAAGTTGAGTTAAAATTCTGCTTTAATGGGATCATTAATCTAGCTTAAAAGAAATTGCACAAGAGGCGACTAACTCGCAAATCATAAATGTGTGTACGGTGAAAAAAGAATTTTAATTCCGCTATCGACGTACCGATCGAAAAGGATATTTGGAACGAGACCGAGAGATTGGAACAAAAGATGAGCCAAAGACAGGAACGATAAAACGCGCTGAGGGGTATCAGACGATAGCAAACATGGAGAAACAAAATTGTCAGTGATCGGTATTGCTTCTAGATTGCAGCTACAGAGTTAGCCTATTTAATATTCAGACAGGTCCGAATTAATAAAATAAATATGTCTGATCTGGAAAGGAGGGGGCCAACAAATGAGAATGAAAACTGTCACGGCGATGAAGAAAGCTAAGAGTGATAGCTCTGTGTCACGCTATTCAGTCGCCTGGTTGTACATTTGTTCGAATAAGACTTACAGGGTGCGATGGATAAGGTGTCGTCTAAATGACGCAAAAATAAAAAATAACGCTGACATCTCATTTTAACAGATATAAAGGGTACGATGGATAAATTGTCGTCGAAATGTGCCCAAAATGAAAATAACGCTGACATTTCATTTTTAAGGACATAGAGGGTGCGATGGTTGAATTTTCGTCTAAATGACGCTAAATGAATATGGCACTGACATCTCATTTCAACAGATATACCAAAAAGACAAAAGCTGCTGTTGTGAATTAAGTCCAAAATTTTTTAGCGTAACACCGACTTTCAACTCCAGCTTTTATGTGACTTGACCCTTCAGGATGTACATGATGATAGCTCTCCACAATTTCCTATACTTTGTACCATCTTACTATACTTCCCAGTCTCTTTTCTACACACCCTTTACACGAATTCGTTAGATACGTGTCTCGCTGCTTCCCTATGACCCTTAAATTTGTATTATGTGTGACACATTCCCCAAGCCCTGCGATATGAATTATCTATCCCTCGAACTTCAACCGTCTCTTTCTGATTCTACATGTTTTTTTATTTCCATATACAAAAAAAGAATTCTCAATGATCACATATTCTGTCCATATTCTGTCATGTCCATGTTCTGTCTAAGTACTCTTCTGTGAAACCACACCACTGGCTTGGTATTACATAGCAATTCAGAACTCTTTTGTTTGTTTCTCTTGCTTCAAGTCTCCTCTTCATCTGTGACGAAATTGTCCAGTATTCAGTGCCATATAGAAGGATTGATATTACATAGCAGTTCAGCACTCTTTTCTTTGTTTCTCTTGCTTCAAGTCTCCCCTTCATCTGTGAGGAAATTGTCCAGCATTCACTGCCATATAGGAGGATTGATATTACATAGCAGTTCAGCACTCTTTTCTTTGTTTCTCTTGCTTCAAGTCTCCTCTTCATCTGTGAGGAAATTGTCCAGCATTCACTGCCATATAGGAGGATTGATATTACATAGCAGTTCAGCACTCTTTTCTTTGTTTCTCTTGCTTCAAGTCTCCTCTTCATCTGTGAGGAAATTGTCCAGCATTCACTGCCATATAGGAGGATTGATATTACATAGCAGTTCAGCACTCTTTTCTTTGTTTCTCTTGCTTCAAGTCTCCTCTTCATCTGTGAGGAAATTGTCCAGCATTCACTGCCATATAGGAGGATTGATATTACATAGCAGTTCAGCACTCTTTTCTTTGTTTCTCTTGCTTCAAGTCTCCTCTTCATCTGTGAGGAAATTGTCCAGCATTCACTGCCATATAGGAGGATTGATATTACATAGCAGTTCAGTACTCTTTTCTTTGTTTCTCTTGCTTCAAGTCTCCTCTTCATCTGTGAGGAAATTGTCCAGCATTCACTGCCATATAGGAGGATTGATATTACATAGCAGTTCAGCACTCTTTTCTTTGTTTTTCTTGCTTCAAGTCTCCTCTTCATCTGTGAGGAAATTGTCAAGCATTCACTGCCAAAGAGGAGGATTGATATTGCATAGCTGCGTTGTGGGGTTGTTGACATTATGCTGTCGACTGAGGATGAATAAAATAGTAGTGGAATGCAGTTGTTAACAAAAGTTTAAGTTTGCAAATTTATATTCCGAAAGTTGAAATCGGCGTATTTTGAAGTCATTTCTGAGACTGGCTCAAGTTTGCTCAGACATTAGTTCCTGACAATGTCTTGTATTCATCTCAAGCCAAATAGTCCAGCGGTTAGTATTTTTTATGACTTTCTTTGCTTTTGATTACCGCCTGGATGCAATGGTGGATGTTGTTGATGAGAATAAAGTTGTTAAAATAAACAATTGTTTCGCTACAACCTACTTTTACAATAATTTCACGTTCGGAATTGCCTTCATCCCGTAGACAAAAACATTTGGTCCCTTTCGTGGTGACATTTTTTGCCCATTTTAAGATGAATTCATTGCATAAATGGCTGCTAATTTGGCAATCTAAGTGTCCGGGTGGATGACTGTATCAATAATAATAATTTCAATTATAATAATAATTGGGTATATTAAAGAAGTGTACCGGAAAGCATTTGAGTAAAATTCCTGGAAAAATCTTCATCTCAGAGCTACAAAAGATTACTATGTGCAGAACTACACATATCATACAGAAAAAAATAACCTCTCCATCTAATCAAAACTTCCCAAATATAACGGGAATGGTATTCTGACAAATGTTGAAAGGGGTGCATGGGGCAAACAAGGTTGAGAACGCCTGATCTAGAGATTCTTACTAAAATCCTTAGAAGAATCTGCAAAGTTATGGTCCTGACCTGGCATCTTGGCTCCAGTCCATAAATACCTAACGTAGTTTCCGTAACCTTTTCTATAAATACCTTCATGGTAATTGTTCAAGAGTTCTGGCTGTTCCATTTGGGTGGGGATTCTCTTCGTCTTTTCTATTTCTTGTCCGGTGTTTTCGAATAATGTTTTTTCTTGGATTCTTCAATTTGTTCTTTCTGCAGTTATCGTCTCTCAATTAGCCGGGTCGCTTTCTGTCATTGTGTGTCGAGGTGTTTCTGAGCTGGTTGAATTTTGGACAGGCATACAAGGTCTGATAGACAAAAAAATACCAGGACTGTTGCTATAAAAAGAAAACTAGAACAGATATCAGTTCGGCTTTCATCTCCTTCGAAGTACTCTCCGAGGCCACATACTTTATCCAGTGTCGTTTCTCTTGACGAAAGCATCCCTGGAACTTTTTGAAGGGCGGATAGCGACTAGCTACCTCGTCACATTCACTTGTATTCCCTTGACGTATTGAAATCTTGTTCCTTTCAAATGGGATTTGATTTTTTGGAAAGAGGGAAAAGTCGCAAGAGGCGAAATCTACAGGATATGGAGGTTGTTGAAGCTAGGGATCTGCTGAATGGGTAGATGCGTTGCCAGTCTTTAAACCCATGCAATTTTGTCCTTTTCAAAAGAACTGCATCCCTCAGTCGCCGCAGTACCTCACAGTAGTACCTGTTTATTCTTGACCAGGCGGAGCATACTCATGATGAACAATGTTCTTCTAGCCGAATTAAACTGCCAACAGTGTCTTCCCATTCCTACGACGCATCCATGTTTTCTTCGGTCTCGGAGAGTGTGTTCCACAACGAAGCCTCAAATTTCGGGGTCATAGCTGCACACCAACTATTCGTCACATTTTATGATCATTTTCAAAAATTGTTTTGCAGTGAGACGTCCATATATTACACAGTATTATTCCAAGCGCTGCTATAAACAAAGAAAGCAAGCGAAAATGTTATTCCTTAGTGCGCATGCGCGACAAAGTTTAAGGTCAGCCTGTGCCAAGCGGCTTCAGTCTGCGTACTTTAGCTCCGTTACCATAGCAACAGTCTTGGTACTTGTTTTTTATCAGACCGCGTACTCTTAAATCATCTACCAAGGATTCTAGCCGTAATCGATTTTTGTTTCTAATAGTGTCTACCACAGGAAATCTTGCCTTGCACAAATATGACGTTGAAAAGGGAAAAAGTTTTTTTTATTTTTGTTTGTTTGTTTGTTTTGGTAATATTTGGAAATTCACACTTAAGGTCTAAAAAGAAAATGGCGTAATATCTGTTGTTGAATATTTTAATTGCAATCATCTGTAATTCCTTATTTTTGTTAATGTTGTGGTAGGATCCACCTAATTTGCATAGTGGAGTACCGACTATATAAATATGGTTGGTACCGGGAAGACAGGAGAGGCGAATCAAGAGATTCAACTAGAGACTCTGCCCGACTGCGACTTAGTCAACACATTCTCCAGGAACGGTCTTCCCAGGAATATACAAAAGACTATATGTAAATATTGTGTACACTTTCTTGTTTCAATACATTTTGTTCTAAGTACATTTTGTGTTGCATTATTATTCCATGCATTAGTCAAGTTTCAACAGTTAACTCTTCTCCTTTCGTTCTTTTTTAATCGAATGCACCTCAAGCAAGCAAGGCAGTAAAGCCACTGAGACACAAGGGGTTACTGGGTGTGAAAGAATTAGCAAATAATATTATAAAGGAGTGAGAACAATAGAAGAGTAATCAGTAATCGCATCCGCATCCGCTCTCTTTATTCCGTGTTCTCCCTTCTGGTGGCGGTGTTGGAAATGGCTTTGAAGCCCCAGCCTACGCCTGAAGTGTTGTGAGCAGGAGACGCGGCTGGGCGAGTCGAGCACTCCCGACAGCGCTTCGCAGATCCTCTTTATGTTGACGTCTGAACTCGAAATGGTCTCCTCCATCGGATGGTTCTACACCAGGAAGGCCGATTTGCAGCAACGGTCTTCGAGGTCTTCCAGAGTCGAGGTTCGCCTGTGTCAGGGATGTTTTCACCTGATCCTTGAAGCGTCGTTTTGGGTCACCACGTAGCCTCTTGCTGCTGGCGAGTTCTCCATGGGGGGCGTATTCTAGGCACATGAACCGCGGAGGCAGAGGAAGACAGTAGATAAATATTGACATTGTATTTAAACTTTGGAAGATCAAAGTTTTCCCGAAAGCATGGAACCGGAAGTGAGTTCCGCAAACAAATAGTGCAAGAAAAGAAAATTAAAATTACACCTAGCCAATTCAACTGTAATCTGTAAATGTTGTAGCATATCTACGGACGATAATAGGTATGTGACCATTCACATAACTACAGTAGTAAATACCGTATTTTGATCTGCAGTTGGAGATTCGTCTTCAGCTGTGCTGGTCAAACTATCTGCCCTGAGGCAGAGAGCATCCCCAGACAAGTCTATGTCGAAGGGCAGGGTTTCATCTCGGGAAACAGTTACTGACCCCATTTTATACGGGGTGTACGGGGAAATTTTGGCAGAGTGTACAGGCTCGGTTACACCACATTAAATTCGTTCTTGTGACAGACTCGACCGCGTAGGGCGGTTCGTAGATCTGTAGCCGGAAATTCGTCACCAGCTGTGCTGGTCAAAATCTCTGCCTCCGGGCAGAGAGGATCCCCCAGACAAGGCTATATGGAAGGGCAGAATCTTGCCTCGGGAGACATCTACCCGACCCCGTTTTATACGGGGTCTACGGGGAATTTTTGTCCGAACCTACGAACTCGGATAGCCCACATTAAATTCGGCCTTGTGCCACATCTGAGCGCCTGGGGCAGTTGGTAGATATGCTGTAGTTGGAGACTCATTGTGGAATTCACTTGACACACTTCTAGCAGTTAACTACTACTTCTACGCGCAGCTCGTGAATCTTATATGTGTTGTTCTTGTCCTAAGTATTATCGTTCATTACCAACCTTTGTGTGATTATTCTATTCAGTAACCTTCCCTAGGTTACAACAATAATAGTTATATTTGCTGATGTACACGCACTTAAAACATAGCGATTTCTCGACCAATCCAGAGATTTAATGTTGAGAGTATGTGCATAAAGGAAAATATATTTCGAAAATTTGTACACAAATATAATGTTTGTAAAAATTGTTCAATACGTTTTTTTTTCATACAGTTTACACCTTTTCACGAGTTCAAGCATTTCTAGTACATTTTTCTTTTTATCCGTTCATTCCAGAACATTTTTTTTCTGAAAGCATTAATTTTATCGGCAGATATCAGACTATTTCCATGTTTTCATTGCCTGCTCTTATTAAGAGTGTTCAAGCACAGAAATAAATCCTCAAGAAATGCAACATTAAACACTAAACTTATCACCTTTATTTATTATAGCCACGTTCAACCGGTATCCACGATGTGGTGTAATGGTTAACAAGATTTTCTCGCTTCGTTAATTAAGACTGAAGAGTGAGTTCGGTCTTCATTGCATGATCCAAACTGTTGGTATTACAAAATAAAACACAATATATATTATCTATTTATTTTTATTTGATAAATTTTCTAGGGAATTTACGAAGTTTATATTTTTGATTTAACTGTCTTCATTTAATTTAAACATTTTAGAGACAAAATAAAGAGTACTGAACTGTTACGTGATATCTGTCCTCCAATATGCAATTGAATGCTGGACAAATTCCACACAGATGAAGGGGAGACTTGAAGCAAGAGAAACAAAGAAAAGAGTGCTGAACTGCTATGTAATATCAATCGTCCTATATGGCAGTGAATGCTGGACAATTTCCTCACAGATGAAGAGGAGACTTGAAGTAAGAGAAACAAAGAAAAGAGTGCTGAACTGCTATGTAATATCAATCGTACTATATGGCAGTGAATGCTGGACAATTTCCTCACAGATGAAGAGGAGACTTGAAGTAAGAGAAACAAAGAAAAGAGTGCTGAACTGCTATGTAATATCAATCGTACTATATGGCAGTGAATACTGGACAATTTCCTCACAGATGAAGAGAAGACTTGAAGTAAGAGAAACAAAGAAAAGAGTGCTGAACTGCTATGTAATATCAATCCTCCTATATGGCAGTGAATTCTGGACAATTTCCTCACAAATGAAGAGGAGACTTGAAGTAAGAGAAACAAAGAAAAGAGTGCTGAACTGTTATGTAATATCAATCGTACTATATGGCAGTGAATGCTGGACAATTTCCTCACAGATGAAGAGGAGACTTGAAGAAAGAGAAACAAAGAAAAGAGTGCTGAACTGTTATGTAATATCAATCCTCCTATATGGCAGTGAATGCTGGACAATTTCCTCACAGATGAAGAGGAGACTTGAAGTAAGAGAAACAAAGAAAAGAGTGCTGAACTGCTATGTAATATCAATCCTCCTATATGGCAGTGAATTCTGGACAATTTCCTCACAAATGAAGAGGAGACTTGAAGTAAGAGAAACAAAGAAAAGAGTGCTGAACTGCTATGTAATATCAATCGTACTATATGGCAGTGAATGCTGGACAATTTCCTCACAGATGAAGAGGAGACTTGAAGCAAGAGAAACAAAGAAAAGAGTGCTGAACTGCTATGTAATATCAATCCTCCTATATGGCAATGGATGCTGGACAATTTCCTCACAGATGAAGAGGAGATTTGAAGCAAGAGAATTAAAGGAAAGATTACTGAACAGTTACGTGATATCTGCCCGCTTATATGACAGGGAATGCTGGACAATTTCCTCACAGATGAAGAGGAGACTTGAAGTAAGAGAAACAAAGAAAAGAGTGCTGAACTGCTATGTAATATCAATCCTCCTATATGGCAGTGAATTCTGGACAATTTCCTCACAAATGAAGAGGAGACTTGAAGTAAGAGAAACAAAGAAAAGAGTGCTGAACTGTTATGTAATATCAATCGTACTATATGGCAGTGAATGCTGGACAATTTCCTCACAGATGAAGAGGAGACTTGAAGAAAGAGAAACAAAGAAAAGAGTGCTGAACTGCTATGTAATATCAATCCTCCTATATGGCAGTGAATTCTGGACAATTTCCTCACAAATGAAGTGGAGACTTGAAGTAAGAGAAACAAAGAAAAGAGTGCTGAACTGTTATGTAATATCAATCGTACTATATGGCAGTGAATGCTGGACAATTTCCTCACAGATGAAGAGGAGACTTGAAGAAAGAGAAACAAAGAAAAGAGTGCTGAACTGCTATGTAATATCAATCCTCCTATATGGCAATGGATGCTGGACAATTTCCTCACAGATGAAGAGGAGATTTGAAGCAAGAGAATTAAAGGAAAGATTACTGAACTGTTACGTGATATCTGCCCGCTTATATGACAGGGAATGCTGGACAATTTCCTCACAGATGAAGAGGAGACTTGAAGTAAGAGAAACAAAGAAAAGTGTGCTGAACTGCTATGTAATATCAATCCTCCTATATGGCAGTGAATTCTGGACAATTTCCTCACAAATGAAGAGGAGACTTGAAGTAAGAGAAACAAAGAAAAGAGTGCTGAACTGTTATGTAATATCAATCGTACTATATGGCAGTGAATGCTGGACAATTTCCTCACAGATGAAGAGGAGACTTGAAGAAAGAGAAACAAAGAAAAGAGTGCTGAACTGCTATGTAATATCAATCCTCCTATATGGCAGTGAATTCTGGACAATTTCCTCACAAATGAAGAGGAGACTTGAAGTAAGAGAAACAAAGAAAAGAGTGCTGAACTGTTATGTAATATCAATCGTACTATATGGCAGTGAATGCTGGACAATTTCCTCACAGATGTAGAGGAGACTTGAAGTAAGAGAAACAAAGAAAAGAGTGCTGAACTGCTATGTAATATCAATCCTCCTATATGGCAATGGATGCTGGACAATTTCCTCACAGATGAAGAGGAGATTTGAAGCAAGAGAATTAAAGGAAAGATTACTGAACTGTTACGTGATATCTGCCCGCTTATATGACAGGGAATGCTGGACAATTTCCTCACAGATGAAGAGGAGACTTTAAGCAACAGAAATCTGGTCCTACCGAAAGACGCTAGTTTTATCATGAACCGAATATGTGAGCAATGACGAAACTTTAAGAAACAAATCTTGCAAACAAAAGTGAGCCATACTTATCTCCTGGAAGAGACGGTTGATATTTATAGTATATATAACGAGGAAAATCTCCTTGAAAAATCTGATACTCACATGAGTGATTGAAGGCACGAGTGACAGAGGAAAACAACGCATAATACACTTGATATGCTTGAGTAAATGGTGACGGAACAGGGTTTAGGTGAAATAAGAGAAAGGCAAAATTTATTAAGTGCTACAAATGACAGGAAATTGGGGAGAACCATGACAAACTAAGTCCTCAGGGGTTACGGCACGTGAAGAAGATGTTGGCTTGGTAAAGAGGCACCTCGTTTAGGAAAGGGAATATTTTTAAAAGTCCGGTACGCAGATTGAATATATATATATATATATATATATATATATATATATATATATATATATATATAGATAGATAGATAGATAGATAGATAGGTAGGTAGGTAGGTAGATAGATAGAGAGAGAGAGAGAGAGACTGAGACACACAGACACAGGCACAGACACAGGCACACACACACACGCACACGCACAGAGACACACACGCTCGGACACACACACATACACAATATATAGAAATATAATAGCATCATCTACATGCAACAAAAAGCAAAGAATAATGGAAGCCTTATTAATAAAAACAAAAAAACAACACTCAATAATATTAATTATGAACATGGACACAATATGTTGACCGTGTTTTGAAAATGAAAACATTATATAAATACATACATACAACAAATTATTTCTTGTTAATAGTTAATATATTTCAACCTTGAAAATGGCTAAATGTATAGCCGAAAGCGCTCGGATAAAAAGAACAATTGGACAGTTTTTATATAATTTACCTTCCGAAAAGAAAAAAAAAATTATAAGATCACATGGGAAAAAAAACAATGAAATCACTTTGTCTGTCGTATACAATGAAATGCACACACACACACACACACACACATATATATATATATATATATATATATATATATATATATATATATATATATATATATATACTAGGGTTGGACAAAAAAAATTGGAACAGGTGCAAAATTCACTCTTATGTTTCAAAGACTTATTATACTAAGAACTTTGACTAAAACTTCGTAATTGATGGTTATATCTATTGTGAATACCTTTATTTATCTAATTTACTGTCCTTGGCTTATTTATTTTTAGAATTTAGTAAAATTTAAGCTCAATGCGTGACCTCTCAGAGTTCGAAAAACGGCAAATTATTGGAGCTTGCATGGCAGGAGCCTCGATCAATAATGTTTGGTTTTTCAAGTGCTACCATATCAAGAACTATGACGCAATTCGAGAAACAGGTCAAAACCTCAAGCAACCGTAGCAATTCGGCCCGGACTTGCAAACTTACTGACAGGGACCGACGTGAATTTAAATGCAATGTGGAAAAAAATCATAGGACTACTGCAGCCAAAGTGACTGCTGAGTTGAATAATCATCTGAATAGTCCAGTTTCTACGAAAATTGTTGATTGTGAGCTGCATAACGCTTGATATCATGGAAGAGCCGCCATAAGGATACAGTAAAGATTACCTGAACATTTTGGGAGATCATGCTCATCAAATGGCCCAGACTTTATTCCCTGATGGCGACTGTATCTTCCAAGACGATAATGCTCCAATACAAACCGGGAGAGTGGTTAAATATTGGTAAGAAGATCATGAAAGTGAGCTAGAATGCGTGAAACGGCTTCCCCAATCACCAGATATCAATATTATTGAACATTTGTGGTGCGTTTTGGAGCGACAAGTTAGGAGCCGCTATCCTACACCGTCGTGTCTTAAAGAGCTGGAGCAGGTGTTAATGGAAGAATGGCTGAAAATTCCTCTGGAGGAAGTCAGGAAACTGTATGAGGAGGACCAACTAAATTTTCTTTGAATTTAACAAGTGGTTCAATTATTTTGTCCAACCCCTGTATATATATATATATATATATATATACATATATATATATATATATATATATATATATATATATATATATATATATATATATATATATATATATATATATATTAAGGGATGCTACGCATTATGTCTTTGAAGATCAGAAAATATATATTCTGATAGACTTTCAGGAAAATGTTAATAATAGATATATTTTCTTCCGGAAGAAATTGAATTGTCATTTTTACTGTAAATAATATTTTTCTTAATCTTGTCAAAAAAAAAGAACGAATAGAAAGACATCGCACTGGAATTAATCATTCATAGTTATACAGGGAACGATGGGTAAATTATCGCCATTTTATATTTTTAATTTTGCGCATGCGCGTTTGTTTTTGATTTTGTTGAGTGCACAGTATAGTAGGGTGTGTTCCGCACCGTCTGTAAGAAAAAGACGACATTGTCGCAATTCATTTCGCCAGAAATTTAGAAACGACATTTTGTACTGCCTGACATTAGCGTTGGAAGCTCTAATACGAACATTTCTTAGTGTTTAGATAGCAATCTCAGGACAGTGCAGAGGAATCGGAAAGAGTTGGACGAGTCTAATGGTGATTACAAAGGTGTTGGGAGTGAGGACTAATGATGGTGACATTATGCCTCAATTCACCTTTACACAGGATCTCAGACTCAATATCAAGTGCCTTGAAGAGCTAGTGCTGCAGGATGGAGAATCATAGCCCGCCCAAAATCTTTTTCTTTTTTTTTTTACCGCGAGCTCTCCATTTGAAATCGCGGTACGGGGACCCCAAAGAAGCGATTCAAAGATTGGCTGAAAAAATCCTTGTTGCCTGTCATATCAACTATTGCCAATGGTCAACTCTAGCTGAGAACCGTGACACCTGGCGTCTCACCACTAACCATACAGTCTCCTACTTTGAAAATACCCGCAGGGCCACACTCAGGGACAAGAGGCAGATGAGGAAGTACAGCAACGCTATGCCATCGATCTCAGGCCGGATTTTCAGCTGCAACTACTGCGGCCATGTATACCTATCCCACATTGGACTTATCAGTCACAAAAATGCATGCAAGTGACGTGTACAGGCTCTCTCTCTCTCGAGAGAGAACTTCGTTTTGCGAACTATCATGATAAGCATTGTATTAATTCTCATTTTGCTATAAAATGTATTACTGTCATTTTAATATAACTATTACATTTTACTATTACTTCTTATTGTGTTTTCGACTTATTTCGAAAATAATTTAACCATAGAGATTTCCGCGGCGCACCTGCGATCATCACCGGTGTGCCGCGGCACTCCAGATGAAAATCACATTTTGGAGGAAGGGCTCGTGTTGTGCACTGAAACCTGATTTCATCAAGCTTTTACGAATTAGTTTAATCATTATCAACACACCTAGAATTTGTGGGGGTGTCTGTCTATTCGATATGTAGGACACGCGAAAAAAAAAGAATGTTAAGTTTTCAAAACTCGGACACGCCTAGTCAACGATATACAGGACTGGACTCAGAAGTCCGTTGTTTGGCGCAATCTTAATAATGTCCACTCGATACAATAAAGCGTTGTTTTAAATTCATTAAGGAAGGAGAACGTGTTTCGAAAAGAAATTTATCATGGGTGTGTGTGTGTGTGTAGCCTGGCGACTATCGGCGCGAAAAGTAAACTTCTTATGCCATGGCTGTTGCGTTCACTCTCACACGAATCTATGGAAGTGTATGAATCCATTTCATTTTCCCGCCCAATCTGGCTTCTAACACGAGGATACGCTGACCATTCTATATTAGGTTGGCAATCACACAAAAACTACTCTCTACTAATCGCCTGAAAGAACCCAGTTTAGTCTTCCGTCAGTATGGCTGATGCTAACCACCAGTAGAGTGACCCGTTGCGCCCGCTCGGGCTAACGTTCTCGGCTGATATGAAGTGGGAAGATTATATTGAATCAAGTGCTGCTAGGAAAGGTTCTGTTCACTGTATCGTGCCAGACAATTATATCTCGTTAGAATCTATCTTAGATATTTATACGTCTACCATTCGTCGATGATTTGCATATTGCGGTCACATAGGGTCTGGGGTTCCTGCTATATATTTCTGAGTGTCTGGGTGTCAATCTGAGGACAGTGCATAGGATTCGAAAAGAGTTGGATGGGTCTAGTGGTGATTACAAAGGTAATGGTGACATTAAACCTCAATTCATCAAGGAGCATCAGACTCGACACACAGGCCTATATCATGTGTCTTTAGAATGTAGTGCTGTCCTGGGTCAAGCTGGAAGACCCTATGTCTGCCAACAGAACCCTGCACCATGCCACACAAGCAGCGAACCCAGTCATGGCTACCAGACAATTTCTACAACGATATTATTCCTTACATCTGGCCACCTAACTCTCCATACTGCAGCCCCTTTGATTAATATGTGTGGGGCGCAGTTGAGCGAGAGATCAACAAAACTCATTGTAACGCCAAAGATGAATTGAAAGCAAGGATTATGGTAGCATTCGCCTGCTTAGACAAAGAGACCGCCCGGAAGAGTTGCAGGAGATTCCGGAGTCGTTTGGAGGCAGTGGTTGAAGCTAATGGAGATTTTGCTGAATAAATTTACTCTTTAATATTTCAAGATATTTTCGAGTAATTTTGGAAAGTATATCTGTTAAAATGAGATGTCAATGTTATTTTCATTTTTGCATATTATTATTATGTGTGGGGCACAGTTGAGTGAGAGACAAACAAAACTCCTTATCAATTACAACTGAGTAATGAGTTTGATCATCAACTGTGCCCATAAGCTATGCTTATCTATCTATCTATCTATCTATCTATCTATCTATCTATCTATCTCTCTCTCTCTCTCTCTCTCTCTCTCTCTCTCTCTCTATATATATATATATATATATATATATATATATATATATATATATATATATATATTATAAATTAACTGATTTACAAATATGGTCCCATCGCTACACAGTAATTACCACGTTTCAAAAACAGATACTAACAACTTCAAAGATGAACTGAAGGCAAGGATTATAGCAGCCTTCACAAACTTAAACAAGGAGAGCATCCAGAAGAATTACAGGAGATTCCGAAGTCGTCTGAAGACCGTAGTTGAAGCCAATGGCGATTTTATTAAATAAATTTACTCTTTCGTATTTTAAGATATATTGTAGAGACTCTTGATAAAATCCAAAGAAAGAATCTGCAATACTATTGACCCTGACCTGACAACTCGTCTTCAATCGCTTTCCCACCGCCATAATTTGACTTCTTTGAGCCTTTTCTATAAAAATGTTCATGGCAATTGTTCTGATGAACTACCTCGACTTTATGAATTTTAGTGCAATACTAGATTGGCAATTAGGTCCCACATTTTTCTCTTGAAATAGCTAGAAATAACCTTAACAGGTTTTATTATCACGGAATTATGCCTCGCCGGTACAAGCAGTGAACAGAAGAATGTAGTGGCTGTTGATGGTAATTTACTGGGAAGCGGTTTACAGGGTTTGGCATTTGGAGATTCAGGGGATCGGTGAAGACCAGTGTTGCCCGTCCATTTAATAATAAAAGCAGCAGCCGAGTAACAAAGGTACTACTTCTACCCACTGCTACCTACACGCATAGAACATACACTGGATGTCGGAGTAAACAGTTCATCATCAATGTGCAATATATTGCTACAAAGTATAATAATTTTCACATATATATATATATATATATATATATATATATATATATATATATATATATATATATATATACGAGGGTCATATATGTGGGGCGCAGTTGAGTGAGAGATCAACAAAACTCATTGTAACGCCAAAGATGAATTGAAAGCAAGGATTATGGTAGCATTCGCCTGCTTAGACAAAGAGACCGTCCAGAAGAGTTGCAGGAGATTCGTTTGGAGGCAGTGGTTGAAGCTAATGGAGATTTTGCTGAATAAATTTTCTCTTTAATATTTCAAGATATATATATATATATATATATATATATACGAGGGTCATTCAATAAATAAGGTGAATTTTTCCGTATAAGGACTTCTAATACAGATAGAAGCTTACTCCTTTTTTTTGTTTTACTTCTTTTTCACATGGATTTAATTTCTTTTGCAGATTAAAAAAAAAAAACTTTGAGAGTTTTGGCGATTAACAAAGATGGCCGACCAAGAAGCATGCTCCAGGATTGAACAGCGGTCAGTTATCAAGTTTTTGGTTGCTGAAGGCTGCAAACCAGTTGAAATTCATAGGAGATTGTCAACTGTCTATGGTGCCACATGTTTCAGCCAAAAAATGTCTACAAGTGGGCTAAATTGTTTAAAGAAGGACGGAGCAGTGTTGAGGATGAAGACAGGCGTGGGAGGCCTACAGAAGTGAGGTCTCCTGAGGTGATCGAATCAGTCAATGACCTCATTCAGTCTGACAGAAGGGTGACAGTGGATGACATTGCAAGGACTTTGAGCTTATCTGTTGGGACAAACGCAGGGGTCATCAGTCAGAAGGAGTCATCTTGCATCATGACAACGCAAGGCCTCACACGGCAGCCCAAACGGTGCAGACCATCAACGAACTGGGCTGGGAACTGCTCCCTCATCCCCCTTACAGCCCAGACCTTGCCCCTTCAGACTTTCACCTGTTTGGTCCCTTGAAAGCGTTCACGAGAGGCACGAAGTTTTAAAGTGACGATGAAGTAAAAAGTGTTGTGAGCGACTGGCTGAGACATCAGTCCAAAGATTTTGACGCTGAGGGAATACGGAAGCTTGTGCACAGATGGGAAAAGTGTGTGACAGTGCTGGGAGACTACGTTGAAAAAAAAGTATGCTTCTATCTGTATTAAAAGTCCTTATACCGAAAGATTCACCTTATTTATTGAATGACCCTCGTGTGTATATATATATATATATATATATATATATATATATATATATATATATATATATATATATATATATATATATTGTAAATTTGGCAAGCTTTATGGAGAGAGTGTGCTCAGTATCAGAAAAAGGACACATAAAGATTGAGAACTTACAACATTGCATGGTGACTGGCAGTTTTACGCTTGAGTGTGATCTTCAGATCAAGATGATGATGATGATGTGAACCTGACTGTCACCATGCAGTGTTGGTTACTACATCACCACAAACATCCGTGCAGATAACAAACACATATTAAGGAACTACAGAGTAACCTGATTTTCTACTAGATCCCTGTGGCAGACACCCGCTCAGGCACATGCTGCAAATATACTGAACAGAGTTAGGTTTCTGGAAGAGAGCGTATAATTTGACGTAATCAACAATTTGAATACAAAGTCAGTGTACTCAGAAGTGCGATAACGATGACATGTAACTCCGTGCCAGTGGTAGCATTGACAGGTTACGTACCGTTTCGTCTAGACAATTTCATTTACCTGGCTTCAGTCAAAGACTGATACAGGTTTCAACAAAGGCGACCATGATTCAGGTTCGGGTTTCTTAGACGGAATGCTATCATTCTAACGAGTCAGCCACGCGCCCACCCATTTTATAAGCAGAAAGCAATTGAAGAATTAATTAAATATGTTGCCATCAATATTTGACGACACTAGTAACCTAATAAAACGCTAATGATTAATCTACGACATTGCCGACATGAAATGAATCATTATAATGGCCGTACGCCAGACAAAGAAAATCTTGTATATATATATATATATATATATATATATATATATATATATATATATATATATATATGCGAAAAGCGAGGCATTATTATACTTCCAGCCATCTGAATTCAAATTTTGAAAATTGTAGAACCGTAAAAACATATATATATGTATGTGTGTGTGTGTGTGAATATATATATGTATATATATATATATATATATATATATATATATATATGTGTGTGTGTGTGTGTACGTGGTTTAATGCTAGAGAATTTGTCTTGCGATATCAATTACAACTGAGTAATGAGTTTGATCATCAACTGTACCCATCTAAGCTATGCTTATATATATATATATATATATATATATATATATATATATATATATATATATATAATCATTTATTTAAATATTATAACATAAATATGTTATAAAATTACTACAAAAATAGCCATTTTGTTTCAACACTTCTGGTGTCTTATCAAGCGATGATGTTGAATATATATATGTGTGTGTGTGTGTGTGTGTATGTATGTATGTATATTATAAATTAACTGATTTAAAAATATAGTTCCATCGCTACAGAGGAATTACCATGTTTCAAAAACAGATACTAACAACTTCAAATTCAATTTTATATTTAGATTAAAAATACTGGTTCTGTTACATTCTCAAGCGAATTTTGGAATCCAAAATTTTGGTTCCAAAATTTTATTCAAATGAAGAGAATGAACAGATTTAGAATCCAATACACAGTTCTTATATATATATATATATATATATATATATATATATATATATATATATATATATATATATATATATTGTGTATTCCGTCAGCAGTTCTTCATTTATACAAGTTTCCTTAAAAAATGTATATTAACTAAAATTAACTAAAATTATATATATATATATATATATATATATAATTTTAGTTAAGAACGAGTGACAATATATATATATATATATATATATATATATATATATATATATAATTTTAGTTAAGAACGAGTGACAATATATATATATATATATATATATATATATATATATATATATATATATATATATATATATAGTTACCTGACGAATGCATCTAGCATAAAACAGACTGTCGCCTCTAAGTTTTGACTTCTATGTTCACTTTTATATTTACACACGCTCTATCTCTGATATTGAGAACTTTATCACATAAATACAGCACACTTTAAGACTATATTTCTTTATATATATATATATATATATGAATATATGTGTGTGTGTGCGCGTGTGTGTGAGTGTGCCTGCCTTTGTGTATGAGTTTGTGTCTGTGTATACCTGTGTATAGCTGTGCGTATAGTAGAGAAAAGTTGTCCATGTGTACTTCATCCAAATTTCAGGTATAGTAGGCTTATGAAAGAAAATTCGAAAATTCAGAATAACAATATTTATTTCATAATACTCAGCCATAAACAAAAACAAGAGCATGTTAAAAATCGGATTTTTCGGACATGTCCTGTCCGCACTCGAAAAATAAAATGAATCTGGACATTATTTTGGGGAAAAGTTTTTTTTTTTTTTTGCGCATGCGTGAATTTTTTAATTTATATTAAGGGCTCGTCAGCATTAGTGGAGACTTGACCCTTGCACAGATTATACTGGTTTATTTGAGTTTGTTCGAACCTAGCTGAGGGATGTAATGCCGTTTTCTTTTTATATATATATATATATACGATATATATATATAGATAAATATATTCATACCGCAAATGCAAGTTTGCATAAGGTTATTGGGAGTGGGCACGACGCGGCTTCTAGAAAATGTTGATGTCAATTCTTATTATATCTGGTGTATCGATCGCTGTTTTAGTGGGCCGTTTGCAGTCGACTACTTCTTGGCTGCTCAACGTGGGCGGTCTTTTACAAACATTAGTATTTCTGGGGATGTTGCTTCTATCGCCGTGTTCTGCGGATGGATTTGTTCTTTGGGTGGTAAGAAAAATAGACTAAATACACAATGAACAGTAATGAATTTAATTTAACAAAGAAATATGTTTCCTTTGATGAATACCTTTTTTCAGATAACGTCAATAAGAAGCAATGCATTTTTAAAGACTTTATCTCTACCCTTCACTTTCTTATTTACATCCTCTCTCTCTCTCTCTCTCTCTCTCTCGCACACATTCTCTCTGTCCTTCTTTTTCTTTCACCCCTCACTTACATTCTCTCTTTCTTGTTCTTTTTCTCTCTCAAACTTAAATTCTCTCTGTTTCCCCCCTCTCTCTAACATTCTCTCTGTCTTTCTTTTTCTTTCACCCGTCAGTTACATTCTCTCTTTCTTGTTCTTTTTCTCTCTCAAACTTAAATTCTCTCTGTTTCCCCCCTCTCTCTCACATTCTCTCTGTCTTTCTTTTTCTTTCACCCCTCACTTACATTCTATCTGTCTTATTCTTATTCTCTCTCACTTACGTTTTCTCTGTTTCCCCTCTCTCTCTCACATTCTGTCTTTCTTTTTCTTTCACCCCTCACTTACATTCTATCTGTCTTATTCTTTTTCTCTCTCACACTTACATTTTCTCTGTTTTCTCTCTCTCTCTCTCTCTCTCTCTCTCTCTCTCTCTCTCTCTCTCTCTCTCTCTTACACACACTTACATTTTCTGTCTTTCTCTCCCCCCCTTTCTTTCACACTTACATTCTCTCTGTATTTCTCTTTCTTCACCCCTCACTTACATTCTCTCTTATTCTTTCTCTCTCTCACACGCTTACATTCTCTGTCTTTTTCTTTCTTCCTCTCTATATCTAACTTACATTCTCATTGTCTTTCTCTTTCTTTCACTCTATCTTACACTTTCTGTCTTTTACTTTCTCTCACACACATTCTCTTTGCCTTTCTCTCTCTCTCTCTCTCTCTCTCTCTCACTTAAATTATCTCTGTCTTTCTCTCACATTCACTCTTTTTCTTTGTCTCTCACATTCTCTCACTCGTTCTTTCTTCCTCTCTCTTTCTCTCTGTCTTTCTCTTTCTTTCACCCTCTCACTTATATTCTATGTCTTTTTCTTTCTCTCATACACTTACATTTTCTCTGTCCTTTACCTTTTCTTTCTCGTATTTTTTCTGTTTTTCACTTTCTTTCTTTCTCTCTTTCTCTCTCTTTGTTTTTCTCTTTCTCTCTCTCTCTCTCTCTCTCACAAAGATTCTCTTTTTTTCCTTTTCTCTGTGTTTCACATTTCCTCCCACACAGATTCTCTCTCTTCATTCTCTCTTACTATCACTTTGTATTTCTCTCATATTCTCTCACACTTACATTCTCTTTCATACACTCTCTCATTTTCTCTCTCCCATACTTACTCTCTGCCTTTCACTCACACACTCTCTTTCTCACTTTCCTTCTGTTTTCACTACCGTTCTTTCCCTCTTATGTTCACTCTTTCTCTCTCTCTTTCTCTCTCTCTGTTTTTCGTTCACATTCTCTCCCTTTATATTTTCTTTTCGCAGTTATTTTCTCCCCCTCACTCATATTCTCTCTCCTTCTCGCTCTCTCACACAGATTCCCCCCAACTAACTCTCTCTCTCTCACTCACGTTATCTCCCTCTCCCTCTCTCTCTCTCTTACACGTATTCTCTCCCTTTCTTTCTCTCTCTCTCTCTCTCTCGCACATATTCTCTCTTATGTATGCTTTCTGTTTCATATTCTCTCACTTATCTCTTCCTTTCTCTCTGTCTTCTCATCACATGCCTCCCGCTCTCTCTCTCTCTCTCTCTCTCACTTGGTCTTTGTCCGCTCACTTTCTCCCTTTCTCTCTCTCTCTCTCTCTCTCGTTCTGACTTTCACTCACATATTCTCTCTTTTTCTTTGCATTTTTCTCTCATATCCCTCCTCTCTTTCACTCATATACCCTCCTTCTTATTTTCTCTTTGTTTCTCCTATTCTCTCTCTCTCTCTTTCTCTCTTTCTCGCATTCGCTCTCTGTCTTTCACTCACACTCCCCTTGGTTCCTTCTCCTAATTTATTTTGAAACCTGAAAAATGAGGTTCGATTTCTTTAATAAAATCAAATCTTTATTAAATTAAATTAAAAATTTCATTATATGCCGTAATAAATAGCGAGACAAGCTTCCACATCGAAATGGCGCTTTTAATTTCTTGTAATTTCTATTTTCAGACCTTCATTTTTGGAGAGTTTATCAAATTCTCTTACTGTAATGTTTGATGGGAAAACAAATAAGTAACGTTGATAAATTTAGATAAATAATGCACCGTTCCGTTTTTGACTGCAAAGAGAGACTGATCAGAAAGGTGTATCGCAGTCTGATTTTAGAAAGATAAAGAAAGTATACATGATTATGAGAAAGAAAGAAACAAACAAAAAACAAACAAACAAATAAAGGATAAAGAAAAAAGAAAAAGGTTATAGAAAAACAAAGAAAGAAAAGTTATAGAAAGGTTGTAGGCAGAAATAAAGACAGGCTAAAGAAAGAAAGAAAGAAAGAAAGAAAGAAAGAAAGAAAGAATGAATGAATGAATGGCCGGGTATAGAAAAAAAGAAATGCAATAATTATCAAAGTGTATTTTTTTAAATATATTTCCGATGTATTTATTTATATATTTCCTGTCCCATCTGTAGTAGGAAGGAAGATAAGTCAAAAGTTAGTAAATTTATGAGTGGCTACTTCCTTAGTCGTTTTAATCTATACAAAATAAAATATTCATCATTCTCTAGCTAATCTTTTTCTTCCGAGAGATATTTCCATTTCACTGTTATATTAAAAACAACATTTTTAACACGAAAAGTATTGAACAAAAAACGATTGATATCATACCAGGAGTAATCAATGAATCATAGATACAATGGAACTTTGAAATATATAAAGGGAACGAATTAAATAAATGGTTCATTGAACTTTGGACGTTTTAAAATCGGATTCACCACAAGCAAGGCGGTAAAGCCACTGAGACGCAAGGAGTTGCTGGTTGTGGAAGAGTTAGAAACAGGAATATAGCTGAAGAGTGAGAACAGAGTAACCAGGAAGACATTAGATAGCGATTGACTTAACGTTGAAATTTTTCAGATTAAAGTTAGCTAGAAAGCCTGGAGCCGGGAGGGAGTTCCACAAGCGAGAAGTGCGAGAGAAGAAAATGTTGGCATAGAATTTACGGTTTCACCTCGCCGGCTCAACTGTAAATTGGTGAAATCACGTCGCCAGTCTAGCATTACGCATAAATTCGAAGTGTCTAGGTGTCTGTAGTGAAAGAGATAATCAGTTACCCCGAAAAAAAAGTTCGTGTTTTGTGTGCAATCTGCCGAAGAAAAATTACCAAAATGTAGTCAGCAAAAATCTACTTCAATGACTAGAATCTATGCTAATGTCCTCCCCTCCCCTGAATGGTGTGGCCAATCAGAAAGATCTCTCGATGAACCAAAGCCGTTGTTTTTTCGCTTATAATGGCAGAAGATTTTCTGAGCTGGTGAACCGAACACGCATTTTTGCTGGTTAGAAGTGAAGGTTGGACGTGTGACCCCATTTTGTCGTTTCTACTTTGTTTGTTGGACTGTTACAACGGGCTATTGTTTGAACTGTGATTTGGCTACAAGTGTTGCGATCGAGAAACAGAAGAAATCTGTTGCGGACGTTTGTTGCTACTATAAGTTGACAGTCTTTTCGTTTCTTTACTACAACAGTATCGTACCGAAGAGCACATGGGAACAGTTACCACGAAAGTATTAACAGAAAAGGCCACGGGTGGCAAACTTACGATGGTGGCAAAGAGACCCAAGCCGAGACGCCAGATCAAGATCAATAATTTTGCTGATTCTTCTTTGGGTGTTAACAAGGAGATCTAGATAAGCAGGGCCGTATGTGGCAGCAATATTCTAAACCGAGACGAATGGTAGGCTTTGGAGAGAAAAAGAAACTGACTATGCATAGAACAATTGCCGCCATTGACGGCACGAGTACATTAATACAGCTAAACAAAATCAACCAACGAGTTGTTCTGATTTGGAAGGGCCACACGGGCAACATTTGCCTATACGCAAATTTGTGAGAGATGCCACGACCTAAGAAACCAGGTGCAAAGGAACGCGAGCTCCATCGGTCAAATTTGCTTAATGAGCCACAAAACTAAACTAATAATCCGAATTCTGATGAAGCTGAGTTAGACGGGAAATAGAACAAGAACAGTGCGGTTCTTATGATCCGAATCATGTCAGTGAAAGCATTAACCCTTTGACCCTCTGACCACCGCTTTACTGGTGGTAGAGAAAAATGACGTAATGCACTCTACCCTGGTTGAACAGTGGTAGAGAAAAATGACTTAATGCCCAGCCACGGGTTGAACGGTGGGTAAACACATGTAACTATTTTTATATGTACTGTGAAACATTACATGCCAATTATTTGCGAATTTTGACTTAAGAGCTTAGGCAGAAGAGTTCAAATTATTCAGGAACGCTGGGCTCAGTAGGTTAAGGATGAGGAACCCTAAAATCGAAGATAAATTTAAGATGAGTAAAGGTAATAAATAAAACCGTATTAAAAACATTATACGTAGCTCTTAACACTTTCACACAACTTGTTTTTAGATATATTTTCAGTGCGATAAACTGGAGGCGTGCAGAGTTACAGAGAGAAGAACCAGGAAACTCCATATTATCTATAAAAGCAGATTGAGTCCGACAATAACGGCCAAGAGCTGGTGGTTGTTGGGAACAGACCAAATATTCGTATAACAATACAATCACAAATCCTGAAAAGATAACTTTAATTAAACAAAGATTGGATGCTAAAACTTGTTTGCCATCGCGAACCTAAAAATTACATTCGATTATCAAAGACTGTCAAAAATTCAAACAAGATTTGTATACACGGTGAAACACGAAAAGAAATGCAGAAATCAGACGACATAATAATCAAGTGGAAATCGAACAAAAGCAGGGCCAAATTAACTTGAAAACTAAATGGGAAGAAAGATTATCACATATTTGATACCGACTGAAAACGCAAGATGCAGGTGTTGACAAGAGATCCAACCATCAGTAGTTGAGGTGATTTAAATTGAAACCAGACAGAAACGAATTCAGAATTCATCATAGCGACTCAAGATCAAAACTAGTCAACAAATACCGCTTTTTATAAAAGATGATAAAAAAAACTCTGATGAACCGATTGACTATCTATGGGCACTCTGAATCCAAAACAATTTAAATATATAGATATCATTCTAATAGGCACGGTGGAGTAATGGATAGCGGCTTGGATTGAGGAATCGGAGAACCGAGTTCGAATTCCAGTCGAATCCATTACATTCACTTATGGGCTAGTACACTTGGGAAAGGTATATTGGTAAATAGGTAGGACACACCGGGTTTTATAGACTTTGACGGCAACTGGCCTACTGCAGGAAAAATCTGGCTCGCCTAAGTATGTATCACGCGTGGCACATAACTGAATATTAGGAAAATGTTTGTCATTTCGGTTGAAAAGCAATTATTATTATTTTTTTTTTTTAGAAAAACAGGTTTCTCAAGTCCAGTAACTCGTTTAAGCATTGATAGAGTTTCCTTCCTAACCTTTTGTTTGAAGTGGTGTGGAAGGTCAACATTTTGATTATGTCATTATTTTCTCTTCGAGTTACATGTGCTATCCATTTTAGTTGTTGCTGTTTTTGAAATTCCTCAAGTGATCCGTCTTCTGTTATTAGGGACATTTCTTTGCTTGCGAATCTGTAGCGCCAGTTCACAATTTTCAAAAACGTCTGATCTTCGACAAAACCTCAAGACTTCACTCGATCACAGCCTTATTTTGACCATTCGAATTACATGTGCTATCGATTTTAGTTGTTGCTGCTGTTGGCAGTCCTCAAGTGATATGGTTTCTGTTATTCGGTACAGTTCTTTGTCATTCCGCAGTGCCAGTTCACACTGTTCAAAGAAGAATGATCTTTGCAAAGACCCTCTCGCTCAAAGCCTTTTTTGACCATTGATCTCAGGAATCAGTTGTATACAATATTTCTTGAATGGGTTTGACGCCATGAATGATAAACATATGAAAGGCTCGATCCGACAAGGCTACTTAGAACTAGACTCGTGTTTTCAGGTTGATGTTTTGGTTTTGTAACAGTGTGTGGTATTGGGCGAAACTACTTCTGGCACAGCCAATTCTATGTTCAATTTCCTTCCCTTCTATACTTTAATTGTTTTTATAAGTGATCCGTATGCCGAGAAAGCTCTTTGAAACGTTCGGAATATGGAGGGAGATGAGGGTGATTCAACTCTGGTTAATTAGTATGGCGTGTCTTAGCATTAAAGGTCTGAACTGGTGGAACTAAAGAATGGAGCGCTCATCTGAACATTTACTTTGGAAATAGTTTTCAGGTTGATGTTTTGGTTTTGTAGCAGTGTGTGGTATTGGGCGAAACTACTTCTGGCACAGCCAATTCTATGTTCAATTTCCTTTCCTTCTATACTTTAATTGTTTTTATAAGTGATCCGTATGCCGAGAAAGCTCTTTGAAACGTTCGGAATATGGAGGGAGATGAGGGTGATTCAACTCTGGTTAATTAGTATGGCGTGTCTTAGCATTAAAGGTCTGAACTGGTGGAACTAAAGAATGGAGCGCTCATCTGAACATTTACCTTGGAAATAGTTTTCAGGTTGATGTTTTGGTTTTGTAGCAGTGTGTGGTATTGGGCGAAACTACTTCTGGCACAGCCAATTCTATGTTCAATTTCCTTTCCTTCTATACTTTAATTGTTTTTATAAGTGATCCGTATGCCGAGAAAGCTCTTTGAAACGTTCGGAATATGGAGGGAGATGAGGGTGATTCAACTCTGGTTAATTAGTATGCCGTGTCTTAGCATTAAAGGTCTGAACTGGTGGAACTAAAGAATGGAGCGCTCATCTGAACATTTACTTTGGAAATAGTTTGATGTTTTGGTTTTGTAACAGTGTGTGGTATTGGGCGAAACTACTTTTGGCACAGCCAATTCTATGTTCAATTTCCTTTCCTCATGCATTTACTTTTTTATAACTGATCTATACACCGATGTATTTGATACGTTCAGGATTTACTATTTCCACAGACTGATTTTTTTTTATTTCTGCCACACTGTGTAGTGTAAAATGACAACATCTTGATTATGTCATTATTTTCTCTTTGGGTTACATGTGCTTTTCCTGTTATTTGGTACAGTTCTTTGTGGTTCTGTAGCGCCAGTCCGCTATGTTCAGAGAAGGATAATCTTTGACAAGACCCTCAAGGCTTCACTCGATCAGAGCCATTTTAACATTGATTTTTGGAAATGGCTGTATACAGCAGACAGTTTAGATAATTCTGAACGGGTTTGGCGCTAAGAACGTCTTGAATACGAGGGAAATACCTATATTGTAATATATGCTAACGTTATATCTTTGCCGAAAAATGGTATGAACAAAACTACTCACAAATATTACTAATTTGACTTGTAATATTTTTGTTTTTGGAAACCAATTGAAATAAAGCATTTATCCTAAATACTAATCATACGTGAAAGTTAAGAATAAATATGGAGTAGACTAGTAGTGGCAGCGTACACAGTGGATTAAAGGAAAAAATTGATGTTACTTCCATGAAAACGCAAAGGATACATATTACAAAAATATAGCCTCTAGTAGAAAAAAATGCATGAATAATAACAAGAAAAAATTGCAATAAGAGCACTGGTAAATAAAATGAATACTTCGACATTAAGTTTATAAGTGCAATAAATCCATACACAGATGTTCTCAATGACACATGGTCCAGTGGATGAAGGCGGTGGTTGGATCCAGTGACTAGACCCAAACTGTTGTGAGTTCAATAGTGAGTGGTGAACCACAACTTGGAGAGCTGAGTTAAAGGGAAATGACTGAGACACCCGGAAGAGGTATGACATGTGGAACTAGAACAATCTACCCCCAGTGGACGGAATAAGGGGTTTTGTTCGAAATTCAGATCACCTGAAGAAGGCCGGAGTGTAAAATGGCCGAAAACGTTGTGAATATGGCAATGAAGATGAGGATAACAGTCCGAATAATGGAAATAATATAAGTAACAAAAATAGCATAGGAAAAAAAAAAAACTTGGACAAGAAGTTGATCTCTTCTACTCGAACCGCCATTTTCACCTTGACATTGCATCAAACGATTATTACCTTCTTCGATTGCGACTAATGTTTTTAATGTGGGAAGCCTTTTCTACAGAAAACTAAAATTAAAGAGTTCGTTCGAAAACATTTTCACATCAAAACCTGCGGAGTTTTTTTTTTTTTATCAAACCTTATCGAAGAGCAGATACAAGTCATTCCGCATAATGGCGAATACATAATTGAATCAAATCTAATTTTATTTTATTTTATTTTATGAATTATTTTAATTTTGTTTAAATAATGTAAAGAAAAAAATTTTTTTTTTAAATGTATGCTAGCTCAAAGACATCATCTTCTTGTCTGTCAAAAATAATTCCTCTGCAAAAGAATATAACAATTTTTCAAAATCTTACCATCTGGAAATCGAAATTGTTATAATTCGACATTTAAACACAAACAGTATTCCAGTAACCATCGAAACACCAGGAAAGATTAATATAATGAAACATACATGAAGAAAATTTATGGAAACTCATCACAATAGGATATAAAATATTGTGTTCTCAAGCTCCACACGCATATTCCAACAAAAAAAAAACCTCTCAATGTGATATGCTAAGTAATTTAATAGATAGAGGTTCTGGTAAAGGAGTCTATCAAACATCAAACCATTGAAATCTTAAAATGGAAATAATAATAGTACTGCCATATTAAATTTGTATATAGCCAAAACACAACAAACAGTGGGGAGTAGGGCAAGTATAAATCTCGATCCTCACTCTTCAGAACCAATAGAGGACAAAACGTTTAATTGTGTGCACAAGGTTAAAAAATAAACAAGAAGTGTCAGGGAATCATCACAGAAGAAAAAATATCTAATCAGACAGAGATTATATAAAGGCCCAGCAGCCATTCCTTCAGGTGACAGTGGGATAACTGCCTAGAGCTAATGAATATTAAACAGCAAACCAGGAAAACTTTAAAATGAAAATAATAATAATAATAATAATAATAATAATAATAATAATAATAATAATAAAATATTAAAATCTTACGATGGTGGGTTGGAAAGTTCATAGGCTGACTATGTAGGAGTGATGCCAAAACTGTGAAACCTTGCATGCATTAATTTCAAATCTTCTTGTTAATAACTGCATTGATTCCTTCCAGATACGAGTATGTCATTTAAGAAGAAAATGAGTAACTACCGACAACGAGGTTCGAGCGTAGCAATCTGGACATACGAATATATATTTTCTACCAGGTGTCTAAATAGCGGTGTCAGGCTACTGACTGAAGTGATTATTGAGTGGAACTATCCAGTCGAATTAGTGTCAATTATTGTGCGTCGATGATTTGGGTTTTGATTTAGGATTTACCGGACGTTAAGTCGAGCCGCGCTACTAACAAGGTATTCACTGAAAGTGGTTAATTATCTTTGGTTGACTTTTACTTCTTTGTTCTTGTTAAGTATTTATTTGTGGTTGTAATTAAATACTGTTTTATCTTAACATCAAAGTCTTGAGTTATACTTAATTATTAACGGCAACCGTACGTCACATAGGAGGGTGAGCTGACTATGTAATCTTGCATGCATTATTTTTAACTCTTCTTATTGTGTCTTTCCTTGGTAAACGAACGTTAAAAGTGATGCAAAAGTGCAAGTAAGCCATAATGCACTTTCTGTAGCGACAAAGAACATTAAAAAAAGAAGGCAAAAACAAGTACAATGGACAAACACGATGACAAGATAAACCCTATTCATTGACAGCACTCTACCCGTGCCAAACAAGTTAATGTAGACAAACTCCATACCCATCAGTTGCTGTGCATTGCAGGATTAAAACCTGAACGTTGAGGTTTTAATCTTGCTGCAGAAGACCAATAATTGCTAACTAGAAATTATCAAGCAAAGATATTGAAAAATTGTGTTGAACCTAAATACAGATTTTATGAGGTCTGTCCCAAAACAATCGTCTATCTTTTATCGGGTTACACGGTATTGCCATCCACCAAATAAAAACTTGGGCCAATATCTGCAACGTTGATGGGAAGAAAACTGCACAGTATATGGGTACATGTCACCCCTACATAATATAATTTTCGGCTTCAGATAACGAACACGAAAATGATGGTGTTCACACAGAACTTCTCAATCTGTGACAGTTGATTGTATGTGCCCAGATCCGAAGGAGGCAGAGGATTAGTTCAACTAGAACTGCCTTACAAAACTACAACAATTGGCCTTCAAAGATACCTGGAAACTGCAGAAGACTGGAGGATGATCTGTGTCAAAGGACATGAAAAGAAATAAGAAACAAGTTCAGAACGGGGTTTCAAATGGGTGTAGAAATACAATTAAAGAAGAACACACCGACTGAAGCTGCAAAATACTCAAAAAAGAAAGCAAAGACAGATGCAACCAGCCAGATACAGAAACAATGGCAATATAAACTGCTTCGTGGCCAATACTCTGCCCGTACCAAACAAGCTGACGTAGACAAAAACCGCACCCATCAGTGGCTACGTAGTGCAGGGTTGAAAGCTGAAAGCGAAGGTTTTATCCTTGCTGCACAAGACCAATGCTTGTTAACTAGAAATTATCAAGCACACATACTAAAATATTGCGTTAGCATAAAATGCAGATCCTGTGATAAATATCCAGAAACAATTGATCATCTTGTATCAGGTTGCAAGTTATTGGCACCCACTGAATATAAAACTCGGCATGACAGAGTGGGCCAATATCTGCATTGGAAAATCTGCAACTGAAAGAAATTGATATGAACACCACCTAGGCCCGGTTACGGAGATAGAATCTGTAAGAATTTTATAGGACTACACAATACACAGAGAGAGAACAATCAAAGCCCAGACATTGTTATTAGAGACCGCAAACAAACAAAAAATTGTCTCCTTATAGATATCGCAGTCCCTGCCAACTGCAATGTATCTTTGAAGATCTTCAAAAAGCTATCAAAATACAAGGACCTTGAAATCGAATTCTCAAAAAGGTGGCACAAAAGAACATCAACAATTCCTGTTGTAGTTGGAGCCCTCAGATTGGTTGGAAAATATTCCAGTAGACTCATTGCAGGCATTACTGGAAGATCATGCCTTAAAGAAATACAAAAAAATTGTTTTCGCAAGTAAAGCCTACACCTTACGAAGGGCTTTATCTATGTAAAATATGTGTGTTGCTTTTTTTTAATTGCTCGGTGGAAACTATCATGATGGCATTTCTGACCTTAGGTCTCTGGTTGGGACCCGGAAAGAAATGTATACACACCAGAAATCAAAGAAAATAAAATAATAATAATAATAATAATAATAATAATAATAATAATAATTATTATTATTATTATTATTATTATTATTATTAAAGGTTTGGTTTAGTTGATTTTGTTTAGCGTCATATCAACCTCTATGGGTTATTTAATGTCGAAATCTCAATATTCTGAACACAAATTTATGGCTTCAACTAAATATATTTTGAACGCAATTGCATGCCTTCCACAACAGATAAAATGTATTGCTGGGCATTTTGCTATAAAATGTATTGTTGGTCATTTTTTCGATAAAAATGTATTTGTATATTTTCATTGTTTTTTTTGTTTGAAGGGCTCACCATTTGCTTCATACCTGGGACCCTAACAGGTGCTACCACCCTAGTCAGTGTGCACCTGCGGATAACAGCAGTTAAGAGGTGTTTCCACGCTTCTCAAAACCTCCAGTTTCCCGTCCAGAGGTCTTTGCTGGGCGTACTTTACTAATCTAATAATTGAAGGATAACGAGGATTTTATGGCGGAAAACAGCTCAGGGCAATTGAGTCAAGTTGCGTCACGCTTGTCTTTAGAGGTTGTAATTAGGCTGGTGCTTGGGGTTTCAGCCAAAAGGAAGACAGAAAAAAAGACGCCAACACGCTCTATGTAATCTGATTGGTGAGTCTGTCTTATCGTTGCTGGGGCCAATTTCCGAGAGAAATAAGTGAAGAAAGAGACAACATCCTATCGTTACGGGTTATGCATCGGATCAGGTGAAACTTGGCTGCCACCACAAAAAGAATGCGATCGCTATAAAGAAGAACTATCGAGAAGATTGTGCAGCATCAGGATCGCGTAAATGAATCACGGTCGGTAATTTAGATTCTAAATGTGTGATTCATCTCCTGCTTGATTCTGACTGACGGCACACAAGACTAATCGATACAATTTTGCTGTCAGATCGATAGGAAAAACAGACTTGAAGATTGCGAGACTTGGAAAATGTACATCGGCGCCACTTTCAGTAATACTTGAAGATTAGATTATTGATTGATTGTCTTGAAGACAAGGAGAGTAACTGAAAAATCGATTGTTATTGACTAGCTTAACAGAGTACCCGTCATATATTCCGAGAGAAAAAAATTATCTGAATTGCCTTCAAGTAGTTAAAATGGAAAAGACGTTAATATCGCCATCGGGGAAAATTTATGAACGCATCCGACAAGATACAATAAGTACCCGAAGATTTATTTTATTTTTTGTTTCATTAATGGCTACAGGCTTAAAAAGAAAAACTGTCATAAACAAAGTCAAGAGAAATCATTTTTGGGGGGGTATATATGTGCAGTTAACTAAATTGCGTCGTGAATACAGTTTTAAAGTTAATAAAAAAAATATGTGATACTACTACATGATATGTGGGCAACGTAATGATTGTCAGTGTCTAAAATGTCCTTGGGAAAAAAACAAGAATCGATCTCAACGACCTCCCCACAGCTGTGGGTTAAATAGTAGTTCTTTAGCCTTGGCTATCAGCTAACTATGAGAATGAAAACTCTGAATATATATATATATATATATATATATATATATATATATATATATATATATATATATATATATATATATATATATATATATATATATATATATATATATATATATATATATATATATATATATATATATATATATATATATATATATATATATATATATATATATATATAATGATCTGCAGATCATTATTCAAACGTATATTGTTAATTGTGTGTGGATAGCGGTTTGGATGGAGGAATCGGGGACCCGAGTTCGAATTCCAGTCCAATCTATTATATTAACTTACGTGCTTCGCAATGCGTATGGTTCCTCCTCTTCTCCCTCCAGCTATAGGTAAATAGACTGTGTTCTATAACCTTTGGTAGCAACTAATCTAGGAGATGGAGTTTTTTTGGGGGGGGGGCGTGTGTCACTAAGTGCACCAGGTCTCTGTATTCGGCCCTTCAACCACTATAATCAAATCATATGTCTTGGTGTCTGGGTTGTCGGTTCCTAGGAACTGAGCTGCTTGTCCCTCATACGTCGAATACGACCATATATATATATATATATATGAATAAAATAAATAAATATAAATATCCTATATGCAGTTGGCAATATCTAATATTTACACACACACATATATATATATGTATTTTAGATTTACCTGTGATTAGATTTCCACCGAAGATCCGTATGTATGTGTCTCTGTATATAGATATGCAGGTCGAAAATGGAGGAAGGATATGGCGATAGAAACGAACAGGTAAAATCTCTATGATCGATTTTAATTATTAATTAGCTGTATCCGTGCGACCACGATCGAGCGAACATTTCATATTTAATTCATATTCCATTGTTTTATTTTTTAATTTTTACTTTTTATATTAATGTGATTATTTCATTTTAATTTGATAAAATAACAGGTTTTGATTAAATTTAATTCTTTTTTTGATAGCCATGAATACCCGGAAAGAACTATTTCTTTGAGGAAAGTAGATACTTGAAAAAAAAAACTATCAGGAACGCAGATTTACATTTTGACAAAACTCGATAGCGACACTTTCAGGAATTTTCCGTCAGAGTAACTTTTTTTCTTTTTTGAAAGAAATGGTATTCTTTAAAACGAAGTTGTCGTTGAATCTTTTTTTTTCTGCACGACTAATGGACTTCAAATATATTTTAAGTGAGGGTTATTCATATTTTACAAATCTCTTTCACGTTCAACAAAGATATCTTTTTTTAATTTTATCTCATCTACGTCACCAAAAAGTTGTAATTTTGGGAAGGTTACTGAATAGAATAGTCAAACGAAGGTTGGCAATGAACGACAGCTTCATTTGGGTTCCTTTCTGCCCGGAGGCAGATAGCTTTACCAGCCCAGATGAACACAAATCTCCAACTGCAAGATATCTACCAACCGTCCCACGCGGTCAGATGTGGCACAAGGCCGAATTTAATGTTGGGTATCCGAACCTGTAGACTCGGCCAAAAATTCACCGTAAATCCCGTATAAAACGGGGTCGGGTAGCTTTTCCCCGAGACGAGATCTGCCCTTCGACACCGCCTCATCTGGGGATCCTCTTTGCCCGCAGACAGAGAGTTTGACCAGCACAGCTGAAGACGAATCTCCAACTGCAGACCAACATACAGTATTTACTACTGTATTTATGTCAATGGGGACATACCAGTTATCATCCGTAGGTATACTATAACAATATCAATTAACATCTTCTTTCAAATGTAAAATAAAATTAATTTTTAATTTTTTTTTATGTTAGTATATATTTAATCAGCAAGATAAATCTCCCTGCAAGCGAACTACGAATTAGATGCCACAAAACTAACAAGTACGACAACTTAAATATCTGGGAATTGGTCTAGCAGTGGACAAAAAAATGCGACCTCAAAATACGAAGGTGGATCGCAATAGAGAAAGATGCCTTCCAAAAGCTAAGCAAAGTATTAAGAAACAGGAAAATCTAATTAGAAACAAAGAAAAGCGTGTTGAACTGTTGTTTAATAACAGTGATCTTCTGCGGTAGTAAATACTGGATAATCTATTCACAGATGAAGAAGAGATTTGAGACAAAAGAATTTTATTCTACAAAGGGATGCTAAGAAAACAAATGAACCCGAACATAAGAACATCTAAACTCTCTCAATCAGAATTTGAACCCCGCTACTCGATTGTGTTTTCCACACTTTTACTGCATCTCTGCGGCGTAAACAGGTGAGCAGAAATGGCCATAAGCTAATTTGGTATCAAAATAAGTCCGTTAAAAAATAAACAAGCCCTTATGACTTTTAGGAAAATCATGTCATCACCAACAGTGCCGCGTTTACAGAGCAACCATTTTGTTTTTTGTTTTTTTAGTCAAACATTTTGTTTCTTCCATATGAAATCTTATCCGTCTCCAAATGTTGACAACTAGTGTCGTCATCGGAAGTTTCAACAGCTGCTGCCTTCTTCCAAGCGAAATTTCGATGATCGCCAAAGGTGGCAGCAAATCAGAATTCTGTCAGCGTGATATGTTTGTACACACCGCTGAACATTTGCAAGCGGGTCAAATAAATATCTTCTTTTTTTTTTCTATGTTTCATCTGACCAACTTCTCTTATGAAAAAGCAGTTAAACAAGGAATGGCGACGTCTCTGTTTTGCAAATTAAACCCGAAAAACTTTCATCAAAGCAAAATCTTTGCTTTAAAAATGTTTAATGTAATAGACAGCAATTCTGGTTGCTTTTATATGCACCGTATAGCATGACGTCAACGCTATAACTCCACATAAAAAAATATTGACAGCAAATTAACTGTGGAGAGGCATTTTGGGCTTCTAAAACGCAGTATCCGTTGCTAATTGCTGCTAACAAAACTAACATATTAAAATTGCATATAACGAATATGCAATGTAATTGGCGCTGATCTGGCATCTCGTTTACAGTCGCTCTCTCACAGACATGCCGTCGCCTCCCTCTGTCATTTCTACAAATACTTTCACGGTAACTGCTCCGACGAGCTATTTTCGCTAGTTCCTAGACCGCATGAATTTAAACGTGCCACTAGGTCGGCATCCCAGTCCCACCCTTTCATTGTCGAAACAGTTAGATGTAGCTGTCGCTTCTACTCGAATATCTTCATGTCTCTCACTTCCCATCTGTGGAACTCCCTTCCTCTTATTTGCTTCCCTGATAGCTATAATCTCCAACTATTCAAATGCAATGTCAATCGACATATCCAGATGTCGTGATCTAATTCCCCGTCCTCCTCTTCATCCTTTCCTCTTTCACACCTCTTTACTCTTGCTCCCATTTTCTGTAACCCCTTGCGTACAAGTCGACCTAGCGTATAAATCGACCGAGCATACAAGTCGGCCTGGCGTACAAATCGACCTGAAGATAAAAATTTCAAGTTCGACTTGTACGTCTTGCTCAAAATTCTATGTTAGGCCTTTACGTCCCGTATAGGTCGACCGCCAAGCAAGGATACCAGTGGTAGTCTACAGTATACGATAACCTGTGCCAAAACTACATAAGGTCATACCACTTATCTGTATATTGAGACACTAGCCATAATATATGTCTATTTGCGTTGTATCGCAAACTACATAGAATGCACAATGATAAGTACTGATTATTGTATCGGTATAACGTAACAAACATTTAAAGTTAACCAAGATTTTTAGCTCAAAATTCTGAGTTAGGCATATGCCTATCATATAGGTTGACCAACCAGACATACTGTAGGCTACCAGTTGGCCCAAAACGTAGGCCTACAGGTAAATGAAGTTAGGCTATAATATACAATAACCTGTACCCAAACTACATAAAGTCACACCACTTACCTATGTATTGAGACACTGGCCGTAATATCGTTATATATGCGTTGTATAGCAAACAACTTACGACAATTACCGGTGGGTAGCGTATATTGTATCGCTATAACTTAGCGAACATTTAAAATTCTTCAGATCTATTGATAAACACAATAAAGTCAACATCAACGCCTATAAGATATTAATACCATAGATTACACATCACACCAGGTAGTTTTTTTTTTATAATACTGCATATAGTATTGTAAAAACAGTATCACTCACCCGGTATTTGCATCAATGACGTAACCAAACAAACAGTGACTATTATTATTATCATTATTATTATTATTTCTATTTTAAGGTTTTTCTGATGTGTTGTTTGATATAAACAATGTCTTGAAAGCCTTCTCTTTGTAAGTAGAAGGAATGGCTGCTGGACCTTAATATAATCGGAGTATTATACATTTTTCATCTGCTGATTCCCTGACAGTTCTTGTTTATTTTTTAACGTTCTGTAGACAATTATATGTTTTGTCCACGATTAATTTCGAAGAGTGAGGATTAGCCGCTATTTTGCTATTTGCTTGTATTATTATAATTATTTCGTTTCGCGTCCTTATGGTGATTTATTTTAATAGCATTTGCTTTCTTCCCCCCCGGTCTGTTGTGATTTTTTTTCCTATATCCAATTTTAATATGTCCAGTTTGTTAACAGTAGAATTGTACCGATCAAGCATAGATTATCAAATATTTACAGGGATCGATGGGTAAATTGTCGCCATTTTATATTTTTTAATTTCGCGCATGCGCGTTGTTTGTTTTTGATTTTGTCGACTTCACATTATAGTAGTGTTAAGTTGGGTACTGTCTGTGAGAAAAAGAGCACCATGACGCAATTCACTCCGCCGACAATTTGAAAATGGCTTGAGGATTCGGAAAGAGTTGGATGAGTCTCATGGTGATTTCGAAGATGTTTGGAATGATCACGAGTGAAGGCGACGTTATGCCTCCATTCAGAATCCTACAGGGTCTCAGACATAACACGGAGACCTGCATCAAATGCCTTGAGGAGGTAGTGCTTCCCTAGGCTAATATGGCGGCTGCTGGAAGACTCTATATCTGGCAACAGGACTCTGCACCATGCTACACAAGCAGGCGAACCCAATTATGGCTGTCAGACAATTTCTACGACCACATCATCTCTAACATCCGGCCATCTAACTCACTAGATTACAAACCCTTTGGTTACTATGTTTGGAGCGCAGTTGGACTAAAGACCAACAAAACTCATTATAACACCAAAGATGAACTGAAAGCAAGCGATACTGTAACCATCTTATACAAGGATATCGTCCAGAAGATTTGCAAGAGATTCCGAAGTTGTCTGGAATCCGTGGTTGAAGACAATGGCAATTTTATTGAATCGAATTACTCTTTAGTATTTCAAGATATTTTTGTGTTAAAATCAGATGTCAGTATTATTTTCATTTAGCCGTAATTTAGACGACAGTTTATTCATCGCACACTGTAAGTAAATATATTTTTGTTGTGGAGTTATTTCCACAATAGAACTTGTAGTCGGACTAAATGCGTCCTAAATGAGGTAAACGTACAGAAACGTTAGGAACTTGTAAATAAGTGTTACGCAGAGTAATCGAGTTGTGGTCGCTGATAACTTCCGTCGACTACCTACTGACTCCTACTTATAATAGGTGGGAGAGTCTATTACCTAGACAAGGTGTCTTTCACTATAACAATTTTGAACACACAAATCGAAATATATCCGTCCTGGGTATGACGATAAACTACATACGCGTCCTGGGTATGACGATAAACTACGTCCAACAGCACGGCCTCTGATCGGGAGGTTTTGATGAGCGTGGAACCACCTCTTAATGGCTGATGTTACCAGGTCCACCCAGACCCAGGGTGGTAGCACTTGTTAGGGTCCCAGCTATGGGCAAATAGTTAACCTCCAAACCCTGGTCAAAAGTTTTAAGTGTAAAAATAGGTTTTAATACTAGAAATATTTTGTAAAAAAAATATTACCAACAATACATTTTTGATAAACAAATATTACCAGTGAAGGAAAATTCATACCAGAAATAGATTTTGGAAGGAAAAAATATTAACAACAATAAAAATTTTGTCGGCATTAAGGTTGGTATGCCGTAAAACAAAACAAAACAAACCTCGAAATATATTTTTCAACAATAATATACTGTTCAAAAATCCATTTAAAAATTAGTGTCTATTAATATAGACACTAATTTTTAAATGGATTTTTGAAGAGTATATTATTTAATATAATAATATAAAGCTTACTTTCTATTGGCTACACGAGAGAAGGATGTTCTTGCCAAAAGTGAATCGAACTTTTATCTATTTGTTTTCATTAGCGAAACCACTGCTCGTTCCATTATTAATTTGGTCATCACGGCAAAAAATAGCTATCTATATTTCTGAGATGAGGTATTGTAATTATTTACATTATTTACATTGTTGAGACTGTTGTCCTCATCTTTATTGCCTTATTCACGACGTTTCGGCTGATGAACGCTGCAGCCTTCTTCAGGATCTATAATATATATATATATATATATATATATATATATATATATATATATATATATAATTTTTTATTAGAGAAGAATTTGTAATTTATGTATTTAAAGGTATATTTCAACTGTACTTGGTCTATATTTGTGAGATGAGGTATTATGTACACTATTTACATTGTTCGGACTATCGCCCTCATCTTTGTCGCCATATTTATCACAACGTTTCCTCAAGGACACATGGCACAGTGGATAAATGCGTTAGATCTAGTGACAGGACCTAAAGAGTGTGAGTTCAATACCTGGTTAAGGCGGTGGAGAACTTGGAGAGGGGAATTAACAGAAGATAACTGATAACTGACATCCATTAGACATGGCACGTGGAACTAGAACAGTCTACCCCAGCCAGCGAAATAAAGGGTTCAGTTCGACATTCCAAAATTCCTGAAGAAGGTCGGAGCGTACAACGGCCGAAACGTTGTAATAAATATGGCGACAAAGATGAGGACAATAGTCCGAATAATGTAAATAATGTTCATTTTCGTCTTCTTCGTCCTATTCTTCTTCCTTTTCTCTGCGACGCGTTTCTCCGGGACATGGCTTTCTAAAATTTCCTAACTTTTTCTCCCTCTGATAAGGCCTCCGCTTCCCAGTCCGCCATCTATTGACAAACGTTGTAATAAATATGGCAACAAAGATCAGGACAATAGTCCGAATAATGTAAATAGTGTGCATAATACCTCATCTCAGAAATATAGACAGATTTTATTTTTACTTTTAACTGAATGCGTAGATTTTTATGTATTTTTTAAAAATGTTATAGGAATGTTTTATTTTCCAAACACGGTCAGCAAAACAAATGAAATCCAATGCTAAAACCTATATTCCGGCTTCAATGTTTCGCAGTTATGAAATCCGCCTGGCGAGTCGATAGTATATCTGCGAAACTCCGTATCGAGAAGATAAGTATTGAACATTTAATTTTATTTTGATGATATGCAGACATTTATGCAAGAGCATACGAACTCTGAATTATTTAGTAGCAAGGCGAACTTTTAACTATTGACAAAATATAAAATTATATTCTTCTTAACATTAATAAATGATTTTAATATATTAATAGCCACTGTAAAATCCAGTAATAATTTTAAGAATTTAAGTTTGTTTTGGTTTGGTTTGTTTTACGATATATCAACCTCAATGGGTTATTTAATGCCGACAAGATTTTTATTGATGCTAATATTTTTATTTTTTTTCAAAAATGTATTGCTGGAAATTTTAATTTTTTAATTGTATTTTTTAAATGTATAGCTGGTAATTTTTTTTTTCAAAAATGTACAGCTGGTGATGATGTTGAATCAACATCATCACTTGATAAGACACCAGAAGTGTTGAAACAAAATGGCTATTTTTGTAGTGATTTTATAACATATTTATGTTATAATAATTAAATAAATAATTATATATATATATATATATATATATGTGTGTGTGTGTGTGTGTGTGTGTGTGTGTGTGTGTGTGTGTGTGTGTATACAAAGGGTGTTTCAATAACTTGAACCAATTTTAAATGTGAATTAAGTTTAACGTCTAAAGATTTTTCTTTCAGATTTGGCGGACATTTGGCCGATATTATTTTTCATGACTTAAGTAACATGATCCAATAGAGAAATAAATAAATTTTCACCAATAACATTGGTTTATTTACTGCAGAGTTTGATCCGTCTTAATGAAACACCCTTTATAATAATAATGTGTATTTGGGCAGCAATCCCTCTTTTTTCCAAGTTTCACGAAAAATTATCGAACTGACAAGTTACTGCGGTTAAGATTTTATTTAATTATTTTTATGTTCTCATAATTTTCTTCTTTTCTGGACAAAAATTATGTAGAAATTACCCGAATGTTTTGGATGTCCGTTTATCAAAGAGATGTTTTTCGCACTATATCAGTTTCATCTTTTTTCAAGTATCGCGTCTTCACACGTTATTTCGGTATTTTAAATATCCCGTTTTTACGCTTCATTTCGTGATTGTGTGTCAGAGTCTTTTTGCTTATAAAATGTATTTAGTATATGTATAGCTAATTTGATAAACAGTCATTGATGCTTGGTTGTTTGTTCAACAAACCATATAATCACAAGGACACGGGAGAACTACGCCCAACGAAGGTAAAAACATATTAAAAGTTATGCAACAGGCGTACTTAACTTGAAAAGGCACAGCGTGCATTGTAATCCAGTCTCGGAAATCTGATACCAAAACTACCCAGGTTAGAGACTGAATACACCCTAGAAATATCCAGGAGACACGATTTTGATTTTGTTTTTAATCATCTCACCCCAATAAAGGCGATAATGTCACCATGGCACAAAGATTAACAAGAGTGAAAGACACTTTTGTGATGTCAAGGAACATTCGTTGCCACTTTTTTAATGCCAACGAATACACATTGTCACTTTCATAATGTTCGTTGTAGTAGAGACTTTGTAATCGCAGATACAACTATAGTAACGCCGTTGAACAATACTGGTGTCAGACGAATATCACTTATACTAGCGGTACTTGCTCGATACTACTCGCTCGAATAGTAACCACCAAATAGTGATCCGAATAGTTATCTGTATAGTGAGATATTTACTATCCGCCCCACGCGGTCGGTTATGGCACAAGGCCGAGTTTATTATGGGATATAAAAGCCCGTAGGCTCGGCCAAAAATTCCCCGTAGACCCGTAAAAATGGGGTCGGTTAGCTGTCTACCATCCCAGACGTGGCTCTGCCCATTCGGCACAGCCTCGCCTGGATTCCTCTCTGACCGGAGGCAGAGATTTTGACAAGCACACTTCCGAAGCAATCCGGTGAGTGAGATATTAACTAACCTCCCCACGCGACCGGATGCGGCACAAAGACATGTTTATATGGGGTACCCGAGTCCGTAAGTTCGGCCAAAAAGTCCCCGTAAAATACGGGGTCGGTTAGCTGTCTACCACCCAAGACGAGGCTCTGCCCTGTCGGCACAGCCTCGCCTGGGTTCCTCTCTGCCCGGAGGCAGAGAGTTTGAGAAGCTCACCTCCGAAGTAATTTGGAGAGTGATCCCTTAGATGCTACGCTAATTCTCATATACACATTTCATTTACATCACGTGATCAACATGGGATCGCCTGGTTTTGCTCTCTGGTGATCTGAGTTCAAACTCCAGTGTCGGCAGCAATACTTTATTGATATATAACAGACACTGAAAAAAAAAACGTTAGTGAGGAGAAAGGACAATAAAAGAACGGGTTTCAAGAAGACAGAAAATTGAAATTTACGTTGTATTGAAATTTTGGAAGATTGTGTGCGGCAGGTAGGTAAGAAGCTGGAATAGAGTTCCATAGTCGAGAAAAGAAACTATCAGAATAGAACTTGCGGTTACATCTAGCTATTTCAGCGATAAAACGACGAGTCTTACGCGCTGATTGCACAACTCGGAGTTTCACGCACAATGCAATCTTCAGGTATTGTAAATAGACTGGCCGTTACGTAATTAAATTTTTAAAAGTGTATCTGGTTATGGCAAATGCTGTGTCCGTGTTCCTAGTTAATATTTATTAACTACGAACACGGCCACAGCGTACTAACTGTGTTCGGCAAATAAAACAACCCCATAACTCTAGAAACATACGCACAACCCATACACCCAATTAAAAAGCAAAAATAAAATCATCCTTGATAATGGCTAAAAGTATTGCGGAAAGCGCTCGAAATTACAGAACATTTGGATAGTTTAATCGCAGTACCTTGTCTGTCGTCTTTAATGAAACATGTATAAATGAAGGGTTGCTGCTTTATATATATATATATATATATATATATATATATATATATATATGCATTTTAAAAATGAAATATCTTTCTTGAAGCTTTTAGATTTAATACCAAGTTTCATTAAAGACGACAAACAAGGTATATCTATCCGACTACATCTCTATTAGAACCCATGTAAACACAGACAGAAATTTACCAGACGCCATCCGAAACATACTAATAGAAACAAACATAATAACCTCATGCACCTGTAAAAAAAGATTCAAAATAATGGATGCCTTAATAAGAAAGAAAAAAAGAAAAACACAACACTTAATAATATTAATTACGAACATGGCCACAATGTAATAACTGTTTTCGGAAAATAAAACATCCCCATAACTCTAGAA
>OZ038514.1:40126497-40133997 GCA_964036315.1 Acanthosepion esculentum | reverse complement strand
TATTTTATTCTATTTTCTCTTTATTTGAAATATATAATATAAATCCTGTCTATTTATATATACAAAATCTATTTTATTTTATTTTTTTGCCCTGTAATTTCCATGTAATGTATGAACTGCGCCAGCATTGTTTTAAACTTATATTTTTTGTAACATTTCAATTATGTAACAGTCAGTCTCTACTCAACACCTGAAGACTGCCTTGTGCATGAAACTCCGAGTAGTGCTACTTGTGACTCATTGTTCATTTCATAATATATATTGTCATTTGTTTCGGACAGATATGAACGTTCGAAAAATGATCGAAGGAAATTTGTTGTTTAAAAACAGTAATTTTGTTAACCAGACGCTTCCTCTATAGCTAAATAGTATAGCATGTCAGGCCAAATGACGGTTCCGTGTAGGATAGACGTTCGATTCCTGTCGAAGGACACATATTTTCTACGAAATTTCTCGGGGTTTGAAGTTGGTAAATGTAATTAATACTGCTTATTATAACCTGAGCATTTACTTAAATAATTGTATCTATCAACGTATACACAGAAAATATATCAAAATTATTGTTGGAATATTCCAACACACACACAATATGCACGGTGGAGTAATGGATAACGGTTTGGATTGAGGAATCGGAGAGCCGAGTTCGAATTCCAGTCGAATCCATTACATTCACTTACGTGCTAATACCCTTGGGAAAGGTGTGAATCCTCTTCTTCTCCCTCCAACTGTGGGTAAATAGCAGGACAGACTGGGTTCTATAGCCTTGGATGGCAACTGGTCTAGGAGAAGGACAACTCTGAATGTGGAGGGTCGTTTGTTGACCTTGTGGCATTCGCTGCACCAGGTCCCTGTATTCGTCCCTCCAAAAAGTGTGGATGGCCCTGCACAAAGCCTTCACCACTGTAATCAAATCTAATGTTCCGCTTTAAACGACCTATATTCTGTCAATTCCATGATTTGAAGACGTTCCGCTTTAAACGACCTGTATTCTGTCAATTCCTTGATTTGAAGACGTTCCGCTTTAAACGACCTGTATTCTGTCAATTCCTTGATTTGAAGACGTTCCGCTTTAAACGACCTGTATTCTGATCGAACGTCTTCAAATCAAAGAATTGATAGAATACAGGTCGTTTAAAGCGGAAACTTCATGCACTATTTTGTTCTTATCGTTAACATCTATGTAAAAAAGGCGCCAGACTTTGCAATCACACCCATTTATTGCCCTCGGAGAAGAAATCACTAATCTCGTTCGCGTTCGTTTTTTATTGTTTTGCTTTTTATATAGGTTTTGTTGTTTCCCGCACACGTACTAGCGTATCTGAAACGTACTTACAATAGACCCACTAAATCTTTACTTAAATTTAATTTAAATATATAAATTCCAGGCACGATGATCATTTACACGTACGGTGGACAGATATCCGCCATCAACAAAATACAAACCGTGAAGATTTAATTAAAATAATGAAATATTACTTCCGCATAGATTCCAAGACGAATAATTTGATCTACTCTGGTCCGTCAAGATACTGAGAAACGTTAAGAAAATGGGTGTAAACAAGAAATCAGTGCTGGAATGAAGAGAGAGCAGAAATGTGGTTCTACAGAAGGATACTGAGAATTTCATGGACGGAGCGATTAAACAACAAGGAAATCTTAAAGAAAACACCAACGGAAAGAACACTTCTCAGAATCAGGAAAAGACAGCTGAAATCCCTTGGAAATATAGACAGAGCGGTAAAGTCAGGGAGTCACTTATCTGGGGACGATGTGTCAGTGGATGGCGGACTGGGAAGCGGAGACCTTATCAGAGGGAGAAACGCGGCGCATAGAAATGGAAGAAGAATAGGACGAAGAAGACGAAAATGAACATTATTTACATTATTCGGACTATTGTCCTCATCTTTGTCGCCATATTTATAACAATGTTTCAGCCGTTGTACGCTCCGGCCTTCTTCAGGTGGTTGGAATGTCGAACTGAACACTTTATTTCGCTCGCCGGGGTAGACTTTTCTAGTTCCACGTGCCATGTTTAATGGATGTCAGTTATCAGTTAATTCCCCTCTCCAAGTTCTCCACAGCCTTAAACGGGTATTGAACTCGCACTGTTTGGGTCCTGTCACTGGATCTAACCAACGCCTTTTTCCGCTGTGCCATGTGTACAGTGAGCGAAATAAAGGGTTCAATTCGACATTCCAACCATCTGAAGAAGGCCAGAGCGTACAACGGCCGAAACGTTATAATAAATATGGCGACAATGATGAGGACAATAGTCCGAATAATGTAAATAATGTACTTAATACCTCATCTCAGAAATATAGACAGATATTGAAGACAATGAAGAAGAAGAGGAAAAAAGAAGACTAAGTAGAAGAAGAGGAAGAAAACGAAGACGACGAAGAAGAAATTGATGAAGAAAACGAAGAAGAAGATGAAGAGGAAAAAAGAAGACGAAGAAATAGAATAAGAAGAAGACGAAGAAGAAGAAGCCGATGAAGAAGAAAATGAAGAAGTCTGAGTAGAAGAAAAAAAAACGAAAAGAAGAAAAAGAAGACAAAGACGAGAAAGGAAATGATGAAAAAGAAAACGAAGTCGAAAAAGAAGTAGACGAAGAAGAAGACGGATACGAAGATGAAAAGAAAGGAGGAGGAGAAGATGAAGCAAACAAAGAGAACGTAAAATAAGACGAATAAGAAGACGAAGTAGAAGATGCCGTCTAATAAACACTTGAGAAACACTCAATTACAATGCAATCTTGATTTCTCCGTTCACACATTTTACATCGAGAAACACTCGACCTTTCATACTAAGCACTCTACCTGATCAATATCATAAATAACATATATATATATATATATATATATATATATATATATATATATATATATAATAGCTGGCCACTCGTATTCGAGGATACTCGTATCCCTATTGCAGACTCTCGCTCATGCACATTTGTGTTTGTTCAACAACCACAGGACAGTTGACCAAGAACCATCGAACCGACTTACTGTTAAGACAGGAGTAAATAGATGTGTCATCGGCATCGATATCAAGCTAAGATCTGATGACACCAGAAGAATCATTTATGAAATTAAAGAACAACGCAGGTCCAAGGATAGAGCCTTGGGTGGCACCTGCATTAATGCAAAAAAAGATCAAGAAGAGTGGCCGTTCAAGATGATATCCATTACGCGATTTCATACCCTAGAGCGGTATCTTGAGTTGTATTTCCAGTTTCGTTAGCAGTGGATTTTACGTACTTCTTTTATTTTGCTAATCTAACATATCGAAAGCCAATAGTCACTCGAAGTCGAAGGCTACTGAAGGGGTTTGTTGCGCGACAGAGAGTAAGGTTGAAAGAGGCACAGTTTATGGGGATAACGGGAAAAGGTAACGGGTTAGCTTAGATTTGAGCGTATCGATTGTAGTAGTCGGGGAAGTATCCTCTTAGGAGTCGGTCCCACAAATTCGCGGGTCGTGGAAAAGAAGCTATTCGCGTGGAACTTACATTTCACTGATAGGATAGGAAGGGAATGCGGAAGTCTTACCTCAGTACGTGGTCTGGAGGGTCATATCAGCGAAGGTTAGAGTTGGGGGAACTAAAGAACCTTTTCGATAAATCATTGTACCGTTTAGTCTATGGGAAAGGGGTCGGAGGGTGGAAGATGAATCATCACCGACAATACAGTTTTGTTTTTTATCAAGATTGAAAAAAATGAAGATTTGGTAGCTCCAGACCATATCTGGCAGCAGTGGTTCACTTTCGGCTTAATCTGGCACTAGTAAATGAGCGTAGAGCAGGGTTAGGAGGAACCGGGTAGTTACTGAAGCAGTAGAGGAAATAGACCATTATTCCAGCACTTTTATCGGTGGATTGTATATACGAGGTCAGCTTGAGGTCTGGGTTGATGAAGCCCCATTAGGCGCTCAAGACCTCTCTGATGGAACCACCGTTCTTCGTGATAGACGAAGATCCAGCTCGGTTGTTGATGATATATTTTGTTTTTGAGGTATTGAATGTGACCAACCCTATTTACTTGTTCATCATAATCATCGTCAACATCCTCCTACTTCGACCTCGCTGTGGTTGGTCGGAACTCCATTCAAAATCCCTCTCTACAGTGGTCGGTCCTGCATTGCCGTTCCCAGATCCTCAAACTTGAGTCCGGAGCTATGGTGTCTTGGAAAGCAAACTAGTCTTTTTTTCTCTCGTCTTTCTCTGTTCTCTCTCTCTCTCTCTCACTCTGTCTCTCTCTGTTCTCTTCTTTCACTTTCTCTCTTTCTGCTCTTTCTCTTTCTATTCTCTTCATTCTTTCTTTTTTTTCTCTCTCTCTCTTTTCTGATCTCTTGCCTCTCTCTTTCTTTCTGTTCTTTCTCTCGTCTCTCTCTCTCTCTCTCTCTGTTCCCTCATCTCTCTATCTCTCTATCTCTCTCTGTTCTCTCATCTTTCTCTCGCACTTTCTGTTCTGTTGCTTCAATTCTCTCTTCTACCTTCGCCTCTTTCTCTTCTACTTCTTCCCATCCCTCCAAAATAATTTTCAACTGTCTTCCATTAGAATGGCTGATGCTCAACTCCACGAGAGCGCCTCCCTCCGCCTGCTCGATCTCACGCTGCCGCTGGCCCGAGACGGAACAAATACAGTGAATCAATAGCTTCATCTACCGCGAGGAGAGTCGATTCTATGTGTCGCGCCAGAAGGTCTTTCTCGCCTGAGTTCATCCATCAAATCTATAAATCAAACATTCGCCCTTGCATGCAATATTGCTGTCATATATGGTCTGGAGCACCCCGCTGTTCGTCTTAAGGTCCTCGACAAAATCCAGAGACGGATATGCAATTCGGTTGGCTCTGATCTGGCATCTCGTTTACAGTCGCTCTCTCAGAGACATGCCGTCGCTTCCCGCTGTCTTTTCTACGTATACTTTCACTGTAACTGCTCCGACGAACTACTTTCGCTGGTTCCCAAACTGCATGAATTTAAACGTGCTACTAGGTTGGCACCTCGGTCCCACCTTTTCATTGTCGAAACGGTTAAATGTAGCCGTCTCTTCTACTTCAATAGCTTCACGTCTCAGACTTCCCGACTGGAGAACTCCCTTCCTCTTACTTGCTTACTGGTAGCTATAATCTTCAATTATTCAAATGGAATGTCAATCGACATCTTCAGATGCTTTGATCTAATCCCCCCTCCTTCTGTTCATCTTTCCTCTATCTCACCTATTTAATCTTGCTCCCACTCTCTTTAACCCCCTGCGTGCTAGTGCCAATCCCGCCTGGCTTGGGGGAAAATGCTTAAAATTTTTTTTTTTAAATACGACAAATTCTGTCTACCAAAACAACCAAACCTTCAGATAATATATCTTTATATGCTCAAGTATCAATGTCTTACTTTGTTGTTATAATGTATATCTGTATATTTTACTAACCATAAAAACTGGAGTAATACGAGGGCCATCATAACAGCGATGAACAATTCAACGATTCTCTAATATCAGAAAAGAAGTGATAAAAAATTCCTAATAGCAGGTGAATTTGAATGTGTGTGTGTGTGGGGGGGGTTCATTTCACGTTGAGATAGACACTGATATTAACAAATATATCGGATTCTTTCTGTACACACGTTAGCAAATAAAGGCAAGTTTCAGCCATGACTCCATAGCGAAAATATACACAGAGTTTATTGTTATCTGAGATAATCTATCTATCTAAACTGTTCATGATCTACGATAAACTATCATCTATCTATCTTTCTTTATCAGAAAATTCATTACCTTCTTGTTATTTCTTTCTGCTTTATTTTTATGGCAGTGAATTTCTCTTTTTCTTCCTTTCTTTTTCTTTCTTTCTTTCTTTCTTTCTTTCGTTCTTTCTTTCTTTCTTTCTACATTATCTGTCTGTAATTCTGCTTCATTTTGTTCTTTCTTTCTTTTTTCTTTCTTTATTTCTTCTTCTTTCTTTCTTCTTTCTTTCTTTTTTCTTTCTTTCTTTCTTTCTTTCTTAGCAGTGTCCCCATTATCTGTCTGTAAATCTACTTCATTTTATTCTTTCTTTCTTTTTCTTTCTTTCTTCTTTCTTTCTTTTTTCTTTCTTTCTTTCTTTCTTTCTTTCTTTCTTTCTTTCTTAGCAGTGTCACCATTATCCGTCTGTAAATCTACTTCATTTTATTCTTTCTTTCTTTCTTTCTTTCTTTCTTTCTTTCTTTCTTTCTTATCTATCTATCTATCTATCTATCTATCTATCTATCTGCGTAGTCCCAGGAATTTATATTCTTTTCCTTCCTTCCTTCCTTCATTTCTTTCTTTCTTTCTTTCTCGTAAACATTTCCCTCTTTCTTTCTCGTAGTCATATTTTTTCTTTCTTTCTTTCTTTTAGTCGTTTTATTTATTTATTTCTGATCTATCTCTCGATCTATCTGCCCAGTTCCAGTCATTCATATTCTTTCTTTCTTTCTTTCTTTCTTTCTTTCTTTCTTTCTTTCTTTCTTTCTTTCTTTCTTTCTTTATCGTAGTCGTTTTCTTTCTTTATTGATTTCTTCCTTTACCGAACTTATTTTCTTTCTTTTTCTTCCTCTTTTTCTTTCTTTCTTTCTTTCTTTCTTTCTTTCTTTCTTTCTTTCTTTCTTTCTTTCTTTCTTTCTTTCTTATTTAAGTTTGTTCCTATTAGTCGTTCTCGCTAGTTTTTTCGTGAAATGAATTATTCAAAATGCTTGCCCTTCTTTAAACATTGGTTGGCGCTCTATAATTACGGCCATGTAGCATCCATGAATACTAATGTTGTCACATGAATGCCTATTGACTATGCCCGACACGCCAATCATATGTGATATGCCGAAAAAATCCTCTTTGTTTGTTGATAGGGATGCCTGAACTGATCAAATGAATTTATTTACGCATACACGCTTCCACTCTCTCGTCTCGTCTCGTCTCTCTTTCTTTTTAACTCACAAACGCACAGCGAAACCATTATTAGATAATGAATAAATGTAGGTAGTTTCATAGATGTGAATAAACTGGAATAGATGATTATATACATATATATATATATATATATATATATATATATATATATATATATATATATATATATATATATATATATATATATATATGTATATATATAGGACTGTCTTAACGTATGAAGATCAAGCAACTTAGTTCTTAGAACCCGATATATCATCAGATTATAGTGGCAAAGACTTTTGCCGAAGCAACCGCACTTTTTGGAAGAGCCGAGTACAGTAGTGGCTCAAAGCGATTTGGACAATGGACATTATGGACAGTTTGGTAAACTCTCGCTCCCACCAAACGTAAAATGTAAGGCCGCTGGTAAACCTCATATAAAATTAATAAAATTTTCCTTGTCCGTCATATATTTATATATATATATATATATATATATATATATATATATATAGAGAGAGAGAGAGATAGATAGATAGATAGATAGATAGATAGATAGATATAGATAGATATATATATAGAGAGAGAGAAAGAGAGAGA